>JAHWFO010037919.1:1520553-1531852 GCA_023313115.1 Rhysida immarginata | reverse complement strand
TGACGCTCGACGAATTGACGCCGACGAACTGACGCTCGACGAATTGACCCTCGACGAACTGACCTGATACCAACTTCTGGACAAAAGTATTTAATAGAGACAGGCTTTTCATACTAAACGAAAGCGATATCAACGTAAACCGCGAATAAATAACACCAGAAAAAATAAATCAGCTTGCATTTATTAAATTAAACAAGTATCTTCCAAATGAGGCAAATGTTATAGAACAGCGTATAAAAATAGTGAAATTGTAGGATATTAAAACATAGGGTAGATTGGACAAAAGTATTTAATACATTTATCAGCTGGACAAAAGTATTTAATATTTTCTGCTTTTTAATTTTCTACGAAATTTGTCAATCCAATTTGCCCCAAACGAGTGGAATAGTCTATGTTAATACGGATAAAATGTTGCTGTGAAATTGAAAGTTCACATTCTTACTAAGAATCATGGGCAAGAAACGTGAACTTTCAATTAAAAGCAAACAATTGGTTATAAAATTATGGAAAGAAAAAAAAAACGCAAACAGAGGTGGCAACTAACTATTGTTGGCTGTAGTCAAGTTTCCAATATCGTAAAATGCTTTCGAGATGAACATGTGTTAACCAACAAGGAACGTAGTGGTCGTCCGAGATAGGACTTTGAAAAAAATCTGTCTAAAAATGCGCAGAGCTTCGTCGGAAGAGACGAACAATGTTTGGAAGAAGCATCATGCCCATTGCTCAAGCTGCACCTTAAGACGACACCTAGCTGAAATGCGTTTTAGACGAGAAAAAGCCAAGAAGAAACCCTTCTTGACAAAGCGCCAGAAGACGAATCGTTGAAAATGGGCAAAAGACAAGCAACATTGGTCAGAGGATGGCTGGAAGCGGGTTGTTTTCAGCGTTCGGTCTCATGTGTGCCTTGGAGTTGGGGATGGAGGCAAAGTTTACGTGTGGCGACGTGCGGGAGAACAGCTATATGCAGATTGTGTCAGAGGTACTTTGAAATTCTCACACGGAATCGTGGTGTGGGGGTGCATAACGGCCAAAGGTCCAGGTTGCTTATGCATCCCAAACACAAGAGTTACGAAGGATGTTTATATTGACATCTTAGACAATTTTATAATTCCGAGTATGGGGGATTCATTCGCTGATGATGATATCACCGTGCAGGTGTTGTCAAACAATTTTTGCAAGAACACAATATTCAGACCATGGATTGGCCGTCTAACAGCCCGGACTTGAGTCCAATTGAAAACATTTGGTGGACCCTGAAAAAATTAATTTATGCCAAACACCCTACCAACCTTGACGAATTATACAAAGCCATTCGAGATAGTTGGCAGGAACTTGACGCAACTCAGTGTGCTAAACCGCATGAAATAATGCCACGCCGAATTACTGCAGTCTTGAAAGCAAAGGGTGGTATTACAAAGTATTGAAAATTATTTATTAATAAGCCTAGTAGGTAAATTTGATGTTTTTTCTGTTTATTAAATAGTTTTTGTCCAGGTGACAACCGTATTAAATACTTTTGTCGAGTATGCCTAAGTTTGAAATTCTGTACTTTCTCTATTTTTTGTTACTGATGCACAACTTTTGTCTTATTTTGAAGATATTTATTTCATTTAATAGTGTATGCTGTTTTATTTTATTTAGTGTTAGATTATTCATGATTTATGTTGATATATCTTTCGTTTTGTATGACGAGCCTGTCTCTATAAATACTTTTGTCCAGGAGTTGTACAATGATGCGAATGAATGGATAGCTATAAAGTCCAAAAAGGATAAAAAAAAGTTGAAAATTTAAATCGACATAAATGATACCATCGTTGTTGCTTTCTGAGAAAACAAGCCAATCTAGCGAAAAAATTGTTGTAAAGCCTAAAACCAAGAGCAGTTCCTACATTCTGTCAATCATAATACGTACTGACGGTTAGCCAATCAAGGAAATCCTGGACGAGATTCAAAAGCATGTGGCGATTAACCAAATTGCTGTACACCAGAGCCGTCCAAATCGTGCACGTCGCCCGCGTGCAACATAAAATGCTCGCGGACAAAGCTCACGGGCAAAGCCGAGGAGATAGTCCAAAACTCAGGGTATAGTTTTTTCCTATGCAGTGTTGCCAGACTTTAGGGGGCGATTGCAGGGTATTGCTTTAGGGGGGACAGTATTTCTTTTGTTACTGATGCTTGTTTGTTTTTCGTCTCCCATAACATGGCGCACATTCCGAAATAGCATAAAATCACTGAACCAGTATTTAAACCAGAGTGGGAGAATGTTTTTTTTCCATTGTTCACAGATTGGATTCGAAATGCTTAATATGCAATCGTGTCCTATCGGGGAAAAAAATACAATTCTACCTGACATCGAGAAGGAAATAAATGGTAAGCTGTTTCGTTTTTTTTTACAATGTCGAATTGATAATTAGCAACTCGACTTTAAGGAAATGATCAACCTAATGTGCAGTAGGTGGGTAAGGAAGATTACCCGCGGACAGAAATCTTGGACAGCCCTGCTGTACACACTGGCAGAGCAGAGACGATTAAAATAAGGTGCCATGATAAGGAAACACATAGTAAATTAGGTGTCTGGCATAAAGGCCGACAACGTGTTAAAGATTCAGCATCATCAACTTATATCGGAAAAAAATAATCAAATCAACTCGTACGTCTTGATGATTTTAAGGGAGACCTAAAAGAGTTCAATTATTTTACTGAAAAAGTGATTAGACTTAAAAAGACCAAGTACATATGCCCATGATTCTTGTTCCGTTAGCGAACACAGAGTACAACAAGACTCTAAAAAATGCTTCTCGCATAAGACCCTTAGCTGTATCCATCGAAATGTTCCGTAGGAACAAACACGATCATGACAGTTTTGCCATGTCTCACCAAAGTAGAGAGCCATGTTCATCATTTCCTGAGCAGTATACTCGGTCAGCGTGCTTTGGTCTGATCTTGTTTCAGCTTCAACATGCCTTATACAAACTGCTCTAGAAACTGGTGTATTCTAGGTAATTTTGTAGAACTTTCTAGAACAGGATATGGTTATTACATGAAATAATTTGCAAACTTGGCAACTGGTATTAAGCAGAAAAAAAATCTCATTAGTTACTCCTAGGACTTGAACCTAGAATCTTTGAACTCTGTTGCTCTTGCTTTCCCCACAGGTCACTCATCCCTTCCTCAATCTTGAGAGGAATCAATATTGCAGAGATTGTAATGAGGTTTTTAGGTGATCCGTTCATCGGATTTTGATTTTTTTTTTGTTTTGTTGCTTTTTTGATGCTGAATAAGTTTGTAATGTTTTTGTGTATCTCCTACGGTTTAGTAGATACGCTTTGCATATGTCCGAATTTGGATATTGACAATACGGTAAGTGCCACCATAAGAAAGAGCAGACTTAACTTCCTATTCAATCCCTTTATTAGAATTTGCATAAGGGTCATTCCATATCAATTCATCCAGAAATGTCAGGAAATGACACCTCACAGAAAACCTCACAGACAACCTTGAAATCCTGTGTAACTGAAGTTTACCTAGATATATGAACATTTCCAAAGTTTAAATTTTGAAGGTTAAGTTCTTTTTCAGTTATGATCTAAAGAAGTTATATGGATTCACGAACTTAGACGAGCTCCTTTATAATTTAAAAATGCAATAGTTCCTACAATTTTTGCAGTAGAACCTTGAATTTTTTTGAATTAAAGAGGAAGTTTTTTATTTTTTTTGTTCATTCTCCTTATATTGAATATCTATAATCTATGTCTTAGAAAAAAATGTAAATAATTTCTTTAACAAACTCGATAGATGGGCATTATAATTTTTTTTAAGGTATTGCCCCTTCATAGATTCATTTAAAAATCTATAAATCTGTCTTTATGTCGCAAAAAAATCAGTTTGTAGAAATAAAAGGAAGTGTGGAAAAAACGCTATTTAAAAAATATATATTTAAATTGGTACTTTAATACTACCATGTCACCTGTTTGTGACTAAATTCCTGAAATTACCCTTACTTATGCTGAATATATCACTGATGGATGTGCTGCGCAGTACAAAAATTGTAAGAATTTCAGAAATATCTGCTACCATGAACATGATTTCAATGTAAAGTGTAGCTGGTCTCTTTTTGCAACAGACCATGACAAATCTCCCTGGAATGGTACGGTGGCACTGTTAAAAGACTTGTCACAAAAACAAGCTTGCAAAGACTATATAAAGATCTACTTATAGCACCACAGATATTTGAATTCTGCCGGGAGAACCTTGTTCAAGGCATTTCAGTTCTCTTTGTTTCAAAAGATGAAATAGTACAACTTAGAAATTTACTTTTTCCACGCTTTGAAAGCGCAAAGTGGTTCCTGGAACACAATCTATGCATCACATTATACCACTATCACCAATCAAGACTGGAGCAAAAAATTATACGGGGTTGTGTTGGGGCACGGCCGCTAGTAAGTCTTAGAATACGCCTTGTGGCCACAGTCTGACAGTCTCATCTACGCCGCAATAAAGATATCCAGCAGATCCGACCACCCTCCACTGGTGGAGACGTCGGAGTGAGTAAAATCCGTGATGCAACAGTCGCCACTGATAATTAAACAAAGTTCTTTCGAAAGCAAAGGATTTTAATAGCTTTAGGACTGCTGCCCACTGATGATCAGGGTAGAGTCGTAAGATGTCAGTGGTCTCCCCTGGGTCGGACTGCTGAAAAAACCATGCAAGGCGAAGATGTCTCCAATCTTGTGGGTCAATGCGACGTAGCATGGGAAGAAAAGTCACAATATAGGTCATAAATGTCACGTATAGTTTTGGATGTCGGAAATTCATTATCACTGGCAACAAGGGTGGTAATGGAAGCCTATTCACCTTAAAAAAGAACCGTAGATGAGTAAACACAAAGTTTGCCCATATGGGAGGCGGGAAGAGGAATACCCTAACCATGGCAGCCAATCTGGCTGCAATAAGATAAAGCTTGATGTCCGGTAAACCTAACCCTCCTCCCTCATATGGAGCAAACAGGTACGCTGCACGTAGTGGATGACGCCTTTGCGCAGTTGTAGTAGATGTAGTAGACGTAGTAGATGTTCCCCACACGCAAATCACAATTGCACTACGTAGCCTCTGAAGATTTTGGAACGAGGGCAAGGTGAATAGGCATTTAGATGTTAGTACTGGAAGCACATGTGTTTTTATGAACCTCACCTTGACAAACATTGAAGTTGGGAAACGAAGGTTTCTGTCAAGGCGAGTGATGCACTTCTCAATCACTTGTTGCCAGTGCATAGAGTCCATAGTCGGTAGAAAAGAAAAGACGTAATCCGCAGACACAACACGGTCTGCGATGTTTCGCTGTCGGCAGAGCATCCTCCATTCGTTTGGAGAAAGTCTCTGCACGACAGAAACTGCAGGATCACCAGACGGCAACACGGGCGGGATGCCCGTCTTAAGATAAAGTTCTTTCATAAATATGCCGACGGCTATTGGTCCGTCGGCAATCATTAACACCATGTTCTCCATGGCTTAGAGTAGAAAAAGTTCGGGGGGGGGGGTGAAGCCTCCCCCGGGGTAGCCGGGGGGAGGGTCACTAAAGTCACAATATTATTCACGCACGCGTTGGATGTTTGGTTGCGGCGTGAATAATTTCTAAGTCCAAAAAAAAACAACAAAGTCACTCACACAATCACTATTTACGGCTGGCTTCCACTCTATGGATCGGCTGGGCTTCTCCAAGATTCAACGTCGGGCTGGCTAGAGACTCTCTGTCCGGAATCGTCAGAGAAATCACAATCTGCCCCTTTACTGGCCTTTTCCTCCTTTTTTATTTCCCCCAAACTCCGCTTCTTTCGTCGATTAATTTGCATAACCAATTTCTGTTGTCGGGGTGAGCCGTTGTCGATCGCTTCTCTGATTGCTTCCGGTCTGATGATGCCGATGACGTCTTTGTTGTTATTTTCGCTTGACGTTGTCTCCCGATCGCTCATCAGATTGACGTGACATCGTGACATTCACGATTTAAGCGTGGCAAACAGTATCGAAACGTAATACGTCTTCTACGTCAAAATTGTCCGCAAGGATATTGGCAGCGAAGAGCGGGAAGATTGTAGCACTCTTGTGAAGGGGCCAGCTTCACCTCTTGCAGTAAGAGAATATCCGGTCTGTACAGGGCAATGAACGTCGATAGAACCGATTGCTTGAACGAAGAGCCAAGAGAACGCACGTTCAGTGAGATGACCTTCATTGAGGATTTAAGATTTCGAAGACTGACCGTACTTCAGCCTCTCAGATGTAGAAGGAGGTTCTGAATTCTTCCGCCTTGGGGATCGTGGCCGACCCGAAGAGGAAGAATGGCTGCGCTGATGGTCGGCGCAGCTGTCTCGCTCCGTAGAAGAAACGGCAGCAATCCCATGCGAGGCAGCAATCTCATCCCCGTCTGCTGTGATGTCGTCTGTTCTTTTTCTTGCGAGGACTCTTGGTCGACGCAAGATGATCCCGCTGTTTCGCCACTGATGGGTTCGTATTCCCAGCAGAGGATGATAATCTGGCCGGAGAAGTGGAAGAGCTGGAAATTCCTCCTCCGCAAATACTGAACCGGAACACAATGAAGCGTCTGCGTCGTCTTCTGCTGCAGAGCTTGTCTCCTCTACCATCGAGATGTCGCTTTATGGATGTGGAGAAAAAAACACTTTCGGAAGCACTGGAGGCAGGGGGGGAGGTGGAGGTGGCATATCCTCCCTCGGTTCAGCAGGAAGAGGCGGCGGAGATGGCGTCGCACGCAGTCTTTGAGGAGGAGGTGAAGGCGGAGTAACACTACACACCACAGATGTTCTTTCCGGCGAGGTTATCACTGCTGACTGCTGGGATGACATTCCCTTAGACGGCGACGGTGGAGCTGCTGGCGCTGCGAAGGTTCCTCTTCGGGCAACGGTGGTATTTGCCCACAATGCGTTGGCACATTTCACATTTCTTGAGGAGAGGACAATCTTTCCTCACATGAGTCGTTTTTTTGCAGTACCAGTAGCACTCCCTTTGCCCTCTGCAAGACACGGAGACTTTTTCTCCGAACAACACAAGGGTCTCGGGAATGTCTTTTTGAAGTCTCATGTCCAGAACGATGTCACCAGTCTTTTGCTGAATCCGGATGCTGAGGGTAAGAACTTTCCGCACCTCCCCATAGCTGGACATGTAGTTCTTCAGATAAGATTCCTCCAACAGTCGAGATGCACCTCGGACAAGGATTGGCAAATGTCCGAAGTCCGCATAAATCAGGTGGACGGTGGTTGATCCAACCTTCACGAAATCAGCAGCCACTATTCTGTCTGCTACGTTATGCTGTCGGCAGAGCATCCTCGACTCCGTCGGGGATAAACGCTGCAGAACTGAAACGGCGGAATCGCCAGACGGTGAAACCGGAGGAATACGCGTCTTAGCGTATAACTCCTTCATAAATGCGCCAACGGCGAAGGGGCCGTCGGCAATCATCGTCACCATGTTTTCCATGGTGATGAAAGGAAAAAGATAAAAAAAAGTTCGGGGAGGGGGGGGGGGGTGACTTGGATAACAAGAGTCACTAACACACGCGCTGATTTGTTGATTGCTGTGTGAAAAAATTTAAGTCCAAGTAACTAACTCACAATTTAAGTACGCTGTCTTTAGTCGGTCTCCTAATGCATTATCACACGTAATTCGTATGAAGTTAGGATATCTTCGCTTGGGTTCAAACGCTATTAAATATCATCGCAGACATGCAAATTTCAGGCAGCTGGTCGCTGATAGGCTTATCTCTGGGAATGTCCCACTTTGTTATGGGTACTTACTACTAAACGTGGAAACCGTGCTGAAGCGCGGAACCCACCTCGAAATCCGACATTTGATATGCGACGTCGTGATAAATTAATTTAGCGTATTTTTATTTCTCTTTATTTTTTATTTTTATTCTGCCTTAAAACCTAGTTAGCATTCAAATTGTCAGAATGATGTAGATGAATTTATTAGATTTGGCCGAGATAGAAAAACTAAAATCAAAATCTACAATGCTGGATGTTCAGCAATCATTGTCTCAATCAGTGCAGTTTCCTGAGGATTTAAATTCAGTGATAATTTCCATGCTAGAAGAAATCTCCCTTGTTTATTTTGCTGGGTATATTTCCAAAAATATAAATTTACATCATGATTGCTTAAATTGTAGAAATATGTTTCTCAAGGATAATACAGAACTATCTCATGATAATCAACTTTTGCTGTTGAAAAATTATAAGGGAGAATCAGGAAATGTTCATTCTTTAACTGCGCCTGCTGATAGTTAGGTTTCTTTTCTATTGGCATGCGAAACAATTACTGAGGAAATAAATCCTCAATTGTTACATTTGTCTGGCGTGGCTGGTAGAATATTATTTCAATTATGCATGAGAGAGCTGGTTCATAGAGTGTAAGGAACAGTTGAAGAATGCTGTAGAATTGTTTTTATAGTCAAATGGCAAAATAAAAATCAAAATTTTGGGAAAACAAAAGGGAAAAAGCGAAAATTAATGAAGGTGAGCCATATGTAATATTTTATTGCATTCTGTAAATGAGATGAGGAACCTCATCTTTATTATTTTAACAGATCTTATATACTGACTTCCTTGTAATAAATCAGTATAAAACAAAACATTTACTACATCTACAAACTAAAAAGATCAAATTAACATTAGTTATATACAACAAATAAAAATTCGTCACTTTTAAGGTCATATGTTTACATTGAGTTAATTTGATAAATTAATAAAAGATTTCTTAATAAGTTGTTGGTTAACAATTACTTAAAATACGATTTTTTTACTGTACGTGAGTTATTAAAATATTTAATAGTAGTTTTTTGTACATAAATTACAGGATAGTCGGAATAAAATCCATATTTATATCCAAAATTTTGTGTTGAGTGTCGATTTATCATACGCTTATTTTAAATTCTTTACATTTTATTTTTTTTTTTTTTTACTTTTACAAAACTAATCGTTATTGTTGGTTCACTACTTTTGGAACAAATTAAGATCAAATTTCACCTTTAATTGTAATTTAAAAGTGAAATACGATTCCACGAACTCGAGTGTTTTTCCGTAGACTTCCATTCTATTTTTTATTATGACCCTAACGGCCGCTTGGTAGGATATGAATCGCAATCACGTGACCGGTTTCCTTTTCTCCCATAGAGAATCGCAGAAACGTCGCATCTGTCTATTCTTAATCTGTGCCCATTCCTTCTTAACACATTTTATATCAACTTTTATCATGAAATTTACTTTTATCATTTTTAATACTGAAACTTTTTTTTTTGAATTTATATAAAAAAATTTGTTTGATACTATCCAAAATAACTTCCTTAATTAGAAAGGGAAATATAATAGAGGGGGAGAAAACGATTAACATAATTGCTTTTTAATAACTGAATAATTGCTTATTAATATTAAATATAAAACATTTTCAATTATGCTTTCTGCTTTTCATTCGCCCGTATCTTAAAAAGCCGAAATTTGACAATGTGAAATGTTTTAATTCATTATTGTGATTGCATCCCTTGGCACGTATTTTAATAAAAAAGAAGATTAAAGAAGCAAGTACAAAAAGGTGATTTAACTCTATCTCAAACCAAGTTTGGTAACAAGATTAAATAGGAGTGGTTGATGCATTAGAGATTATTATTTAAACTGTGGGTTGGTTCAATCAACTAGCTGACTTTATTTGTTTGACAGAAAGGAAATATTAGAGGTGGAAACCTTAGCAACGCCTTCCCTCGGGAAGTAATTAAATTCCCGCTTGAAGGTGTGTCTGCCGTATATTTAAGTATTTCTCCAGCTAGACAAATTACCGGTCACTGACTGTTGGAGGCGGCGCCGGACAATCTCATTTCATGGTAGATGAATGGAATGGGTCGTTTGAATTAATTTCCATAAAAGAGGGAACATGGTAAATAAAACTCCAACCATCAAAATAAAAGTACAAATGTATTTTAATATTGTTATTTAAATATGATCAAGTAAATACCTATCGCGAGTTTTTTTATCGGTCCCTATTGGGTAAATATATAGAGTATTTGCTCATATCCGCATTTAAATTGTGCATGTCAATACGAAGAATTACTATATTAAAGACTAGAATAATTTTGGTTAAATTTGGAAGAGTTTATTGCATTTGCAAAGCTGAAGAGCTGACCGTAAACACATGACACCATTTCTCCAAAAATCATCACACAAAAAGAGTTTCTTTTCGTGTTGAACTACACGTATTAAAGATAACATTTCCTTAATTATTCATCGACACTCGCAGAAAGCGGATTTTAAAACAGTTCACATACATGTACACTTTGTGAAATTTGAACAGAGCGAAGAAGGCATACAAAGAATACAACACTATAAACGAGAATAATTTTACCGCCAAAGCGGATAAAAAGAGCACATTTTCGTGTTATAGCACCGAGACTTTGTACATAGATTCTTGAATTAACCATATATTTTAAAAAACTTTAGAGAAAATATATAAATTTGAAAACTGAATTGTAAATTACTATTTAAGTAAACTAACGTAAGGAGAGAATTAAATCGAACAAACTTTAAGAACTGAAAGATTAAATGGAGAGAATTCTTTAATGTTACACGAAGTGAACCTCAATTGCTGAAGTGTTCGATGTAAGCGCCTATTATTTCTTCATATTCTATTACTAAAGCGTTTTTACGTTAACATCTACGTATTGAAGCAAGCAATTAGCTGCTAGCAATTAACAAATTGTCCACCAGTAATTAGTTATGGATATTGTTATGCTTAACAGAAATATGCTCTTGATAACAATAAGCAATGGATAACAAAAAATATAACAACTGGTAAGGAGTTGGTTTATCTATCTATATATATAAAGAAGGATGTTTGTCTGTGGGTGGGTCTGTGGGTCTGTGGGTGGGTCTGTGTGTACGTTTTTTATACAAATCTACAGTTTTATTCCGATCTTGATGAAATTTCGCATACATGACCTTCAAAGCATGAGGAAGGTCACTGTCTACTTCAGATTTCGAAAAAATAATAATTATTGATATAAAATCGATATTCATGGTTATGGCAGGGCATATTAATGAGAAATATCGCATGACCAACAATGCAAGACAAAGTTTTTGCAACAATGGTATCAACACGCAATTCACAAACACTCTGCACGGACCAACAATATATATCTCATGGCCAACAATGCAAATAAAAGTTTGTGCAACAATAGGTATCAACAATGGTTTCAACACGCAATTCACCAATAACAATGAGCTCAAAATGATGATGCAATGATAAAGCA
>JAHWFO010037919.1:1493870-1520543 GCA_023313115.1 Rhysida immarginata | reverse complement strand
TCTGTTTTTTATACAAATCTACAGTTTTATTCCGATCTTGATGAAATTTCGCATACATGACCTTCAAAGCATGAGGAAGGTCACTGTCTACCTCAGATTTCGGAAAAATAATAAATATCGATAAAAAATCGATATTCATGGTTATGGCAAGGCATATTAATGAGAAATATCTCATGACCAACAATGCAAGGCAAAGTTTGTACAACAATAGGTATCAACAATGGTATCAACACGCAATTCACAAACGCTCTGCATGGACCAACAATCAATATCTCATGACTAACAATGAAAGGAAAAGTTTGTGCAAGTGTAATTATCCCGGGCAACGCCGGGTACCTCTTCTAGTACATGTATAAAGAAATACTACATTTTCCTTTTAATCTTTGGGTACTTCAATTTAATTCGTTTAAACTCTCTTTTTACGTTTGTTTAATTATTTAGGAATTTACAATTCTGTTTTCTTATTTACATAGTTTTATTTCTAGTGTTTTAAAATGCAGGTTAGTCCTAGGTATCCGTGGCTGATGTCTCGATGCTGTAACACGAAAAAGTACTCCTTTATACGCGATGGCGGTAAAATCATTCTTTTTATTTACTTTTGGAGAGTCATCTTTCTCCTCAAATTTAATAGAAAACTGAATTAAAGAAAGCAGAACTAAGATATTTAATGTTTAGTGAGTTCTGCTGTTACGAGAAATTTTTTCATTGACCGACGAACTACGTCACTTCGGAAAAATATTAGGCGACGAGATGGGATGGCAAAAGCGCTGTTTTTCGCTTTTCAATGCATTTTTTTATAATAACGACGAGGTGTATGGACTAATTATTATAATAGCTGATACTTACATCTCGATTAATCAATGTGTAAAAACAAATCAAATTCATCCTTGAAAATTTGATCATTTATACTACAACAGGATCTGCTCTGCTCAATCGGAACTTAACAATTACCTATGATTTTCAGGGAGATTTTAATGTTGATTTCTTAAAGGGCAAAGCAAAGCCTTAATTGATTTTAACATGATAATGTTTTAAGGCTGGACATCAATCTACAAGAAGCAAAAAAACGACAACAAAAAGCGTTATTTTAAAAACCACATCGGATTTAAATATGTCGAATGGCCCAAATGAGTGTACAACAAAATATCAAATTGATAGAGTTTTTTTTAGAAATTTAAAGAGCGCCACTAACGATTTTGCTTCCCCTCTCACAGCCATGTTTGTTGAACTTTGCACTTCTGAAGCGCTCCGCCGCCTCGCAACGCTATCGCTTCCGCGCAAAAATAGTGTCTTCCATTAACTTCGTGGCTTTTTTGTTAGATAAGGAAAACAAAGCGACCTAAAATCCGTTTATTTCAACCGACCCCACAGTTTACCTGAGGTAATAACCTACTTTCTTTTGTTAAAGATTCAGATATTGCACAAGGAACAAAGTGAGTTAGGGTATTGGAAAAAACTGATCTACCAGGGAAAAAAGACAGTATCAATAGAGAAAGTGAACTTTCGTTATGATTTTCTTGTATAATTTGTCTATTTTCTTGTACTATTTTGTGTTATATGCATCATTTTTTGTAAAAATTTGTTATTTTTTTATTGGTAAATTTTTTATATTTTATTGCGAATAGAAATATCAATTATACAGGGTGGATACAAAAATGAGCCCCCCCCCCCCCCGTATATTTTCGTAATCGAAGTAGATATGTCATTTTTGATGAATCCACTGAATTGTGGGTGAACTATCCCATGGTGCACTTTTCTCATCCCAAATATGCAAATTAGTACACATTCAAACCCTATCTTAAAAACCGTAACAGATACACGAAAATTCCAATTGAAGACTTGTTCAGCATGAAATTCCAAACAAAACAACAAAAAAAAATTTTTAATCCGGTGAACGGATTACCAACAATCTCACAATTATGTTGACCATTTCAGGAACAGTGTAGCTTGCCATCCTGGAATTGTTCTGTCTTCTGTATGCTGACACATGCCTTTTATTTGCTATTCCTCATGAAAGTAGTTGTTATTATGGTAATTTTTGGTAATTTCTTGATTTGCATGATGAGTTGAACATTCAAATGTCTTTGAGAAGTGCTTAGGGAGGTAAATAATAAATTCAACATGTGATTGTTCGTGATCCGTTCATCGGATTTTAGAAATTTTTTTTTTTCTTCAAAATTCCATGCTGAACAAGTAAACAATTGGAATTTTTCGTGTATCTGTTACGGGTTTTAAGATAGGATTTGTAAATGTGTCCTAATTTGCTTATTTGGGATGATGAAATTAGGTCACCCACAATTTCCTCTTCATTAGATTTATCAAAATTGACATATCTGCTTCGGTTACGAAAATATAAGGGGGGGGGGGGGCCCACAGCGGTATTTAACATTGTAGGCTAGTCCTATAACTTTGTCCAAGACTGAAGAAACAAAATTGACATATATTTGTTTTCCATAAATTTTGTTTCCGTTGTTTATATAATTGATATTTCTATTCGCAATATGCATAGCTTAAAAAAACATACACCGGCAAAATCACTAAGTATGCATATCTTGAACACGAAATAAAATGCCTGTGTGGAACCAACAGAGTACGCATTGTACCTACCTTTTTTTTCTGCCAATGGGGTTATTCCAATCTTACTACCCTAAAGGGTGTCAACATTGAATAAGAACACATTAAAAAAACTTAGAAAGTGCACTAAAAAGTAAAACGTATATACTCGTATTAAATAAGTAATAGTGTGATAAAAAAAAAACTCCGTTTATTGTATTATGCAAGTTTTCGGTTTAAAATTTAATATTAAACATGCCGCCACATTATTACTTTCTTTAAATTATAAATTTTACCTTTTACTACACTTTCCAACGTAAAAGTGTGTGCTTAAAAAATTTTTAATATGTTTTATTTTATTCTTTTCAGTCTTTATTATTTTCAAAAGAACATGCTTTTATCAGGTGTGCAAAAGTATCTTCCGGTTCTAGAACCCGTGCCCAAGAAGGGCTCATTTTCCGAGAGGGGTGTTCATATGTTTTCAAACAAATTATTGCATTCGATTCCTGAATATCTTTGCTATATTATATCCAAGAATCAACTTTTTGACTATATATCTGTGAGTGCCATCAACGGTCTGAAATGGACCTTTCATGCGAGCATATTCGAGCAATAATATTCTACGAGTATTCTGGAAAGATCAGTGCTGCGCAATGTCACCGAAACATTTGCCAACGTTCTGGTCTAGGTGATGGCACTGTTAGTTTACGTACAATAGAAGAATGGTATCGCCGGTTCAGACGCCGAGATAGCACTCTTCAAGATGCACCTCTCTGGTCGGCCAATCATGATTTCAGATGGTGATCTACGCCAAACAATTGATGAAGATCACAATGTAACAACGAGGGAACTCGCAGAACAGTTCAAGGTTCACTTTTCAACCATTGCCCGCCATCTGCATGAGCTGAATCTGTCATTCAATAAAATGAGGTTTTTGAGTTGGAATAAAAATCCGGAAAAAACTTTTGCAACAACCTGATATTTAATAAGTACAAAATAAAAAAAACAAAAAAACTTGGAAATCTGAAGAAGTGGCCCATCCCCTGCCCAAGTAGTTTAATTAAATGAAGAAACTCTGAAGATGTAAATTAATAAAAATCAGTATTAACCCTTTTTAAGAATTCGAATTTTCAATTTTTTTTTATTGGATTGTATTGTCACCGGAAAAGAAATAGCGTGACATATTTGGAATAATGTGGAATACTGAAAGTAAGCGAAATATTGATTACAAAATTTGAGCACAAGACGCATACAAGTCAAGTTAAATAAAAGTCTGTAAAAAGTATTAATTTGATCATCAATATGAGTAAAGCTGTTGATTGTGACGTCCTTGTAGAGACTATTGTTCTTAATTAGCCAGCGTAATGCATTGTTAATGCTTTCCCAACACCTTCTAGAAAGAAAGCCTCTGCACTGAAAATTCATACATTGTTACATGATCATAAGAAGTCATAATTTAGGGCATATTATTGGTAGAAATATGATTAACAATGCCTTTTTATGATGATAATCGGCTGTATGTTGATCCCCCCCCCCCCATAATCTGGCTCGTGGTTACTTCAGGGAAGAGGGCATTTTCGCAATTCTCCCTCTTCCATGGCTGTTGTCTCCACTTTACTTTCACTTTTCTCTTTATAGAATTTCTACATGTTCTGCTGCACTTGCTAAAAAATTTCTCTATCAAAAAAATGTAAAAATGAATTCACATGCAGGCAGGCAGTAGCTTCCAAATCGAAAGTAAAGTAGTCTTCATATCCGGGTTGAAGGTTAAAGGGTTTAACTTTTCATATCCCAGCCGTTAGGATCGCTAGGTGTATCTTTATTTCAACAAAAGTGCATCAAATCGCTTCCCGTTCTCGCTATTCCCTGCCAGCAAGTATCGCTCGTCAATTGCTTGGGCCCCAGAGTCATTTATGATGGAGCACGACCACATATGTTTATTGGAAGCATGTAGAAAATCAGTGCCTATAAATATGAGGTCCTCTCTCATTCTACGTATTTACCAGCTTTGCCCCATCAGATTTCCGAACATTTCGCCGTTTGCACCATTACTTGAGGGGCAAACGGTTCACTAACCAGAATTCGTTGCCGTAAGCGACTTCTAGGACAATTATGGTGCCAACTTCTGTCACAGCGGCAATTTTGTATACGCTTCCAAGGACAGATTTTTGTTCCTGAATAAAATTGATTTCTTCTTTCATTATTGCTGTTTCTTTATTTCTCAGAATAAGCCAATAATTATAAAGCAATCGAATTACCTGCAGCCCAATTCTGCTGAAAAATGAATTAGACTAAAACCATTATAAGCCTTCAAGGGCGCGAGATGAAAGTTCACTTGCATTAATTTATCCTTAAATCGAAGCTTTAAAACAATTTTACATGAGCTTAAACAGAATATCCCAGGAAAAAAAGGTCAATGTTTTTGTGGGTATATAATTATTTATTTTAAGTCAATAAGTTCCTAAAAAGTGGGCATATCGTCTGATAATGATGCTTTAATTATTTACATAAACAGTTACAATAATGTTCAAAATTAAAATTCTTGAAGATCGCTTGCCTTCCTTCAATTAAATAAAAAAGAATGTTTTTGGTAGTTATTGTTTGCGTTAAAATGTACACCATCTTTTTATTCCATTAAAGAAACCTCTTGACTGCTTAAACACAAGGAATGATTAACACTATATTATTTTTAAAATCATCGAAGATTCTAAATTTCTCGTGTACTTTCTTTCCAACGACCAAATTTCAATTAAAACATGACTTTGTAACAAAAGAGAGTCTTTTTTCACCATTAAAATCCCCCTTCTCCCTTAAAATCTCATTTAAATGTAATGTTTATATTGGAAATTGGGAGTTAATTAATTAGGAAAAACCAGTTTCTTGGGGAAACTCATTTTCATTGGCGATCGTTTTGAGAGCGACTTCGAAGGCCACCTTGTCTATTTGAGGGGCCCACCAGACATTAGTAGCCGCATCCGCTGTCGTAACACGAGACGAGCGCCTCCCTCACCCTTGACGATCCGGGGCGGGCAGTCAATTGCGGTGGCCTTTTCGGCACGTCTCCGCCACATAAAGGGGAAGCATTCGACAGTATTTACTGTAATGGAGGAGGTAAAGTGAGGCATATAGCCTCTGAAAACCCCCTTTTGGCCTTCCCTGTATTGGTCAAATGAAACTGGCCGCTCATACACTCAGCTTTATTCCTCTCGTTTTCTCTCTCTCTATCTCCTTTTCCAAGGTTCGTGCGTGTCATAAAAAGAGCCTTGTTCGTGACGCTCTTCCCACTTAGTATGCATCTAAGTTTCCGTTCAGAGTCGGTGGACACTCAGTGGTAATTTCCTCCCCTCCCACTGACTGGTCTTAAAATGTGAAACAGATGCACACACCCTTCAAGACTTCCATTTGCTACGTCCATTACTTTCACATACAAGAAAATTTTTTTAAATAAACAAAGTCTGGATTTAATCTCATTTAAAGATATTAGCATAGATGAATTTATTTCTTTGTTAGATACTTATTCACTAGTGTGTCTTTTTTTTTAAATATTCAGTTTGGATGTGGCTTTTTTTTAAGTTTCCGTGGAATTTAAATACAAAATACGAATGTACAAAGATTTAACTTTTGCAATTTCCCGAACAATGTAAGAGTAGAGTGTAATCTCAGCTCACTGTTTGCATTATTACACATTTGAAGACTGTCAGTCCTATTGGGTTTAAATGCCAATTTCGTTTGTTTCGGATATTCAAGAAAATACATTTAAGAGCGAAAGGCAGGCCTGTGGCATACAAACTTCATATCTGCGTAAGGGTGTCCGGACCAAAAGTAAAAATTTGTAGAAAACGCCTTATCGCTTTGTTTATTTTTGAGAGCAACTCAAACTCAAATTTATTATTCTATCGGCAGTGGTTATATTAAAATTTTTAAAGTTAAGTGATATACAAAGATGATAATCATACAGATAGACACATAGATCCTTTATCTATTCACTACGCATGACACAAGACCCTTTTTTCGAAAAAAAAATCCTGCACTTACGATTTTTGGCACTTAGACCCTATAGAATTTATAGTCTCCAAATATATAGTCTTCAATTGTTTTGTCAGTACATATATTATTTGTGGAATTCCAAGTTCAACCTGCTAGAAATACTTAATCAAGTGTATAAATATTAATGAAAATTAAATATTCAGTAAAATGAAATTATTTGTAATAATTGCTGGGCAGTTTTATACAAGGTATCACAGAAATTCATGCCCAAAGTTCAGATGAATAATAAATCCATAAACGAAAATGACTCCGCGGTCAGCTACGGCACCTAAATTATAAAGGGACACTGACTGAGAAACTTCATGCAAATTATAGGATGAACCATTATTTGCACAATATAAAGAAATTTGTAGAACGTATGACACTTAAGAATAACGACGGCAGTCAATGCCAACTATTTACTGCAAGCATGCAGAACTGCCTTAATGAAGAATTGGACGACATGCAGCTCACGAACGAGCATGAGAGAGCTGCAGCTAGATTGAAACAATTCCAATGTGCATCGGCGACTTCGTGAAAAGAGATCTGTAGAAAACGAAAATTGCAAGAGACTTAAGACAATCCAACGACAAACATATGTGCACCACAATCATGTTTGGAGAGTCGTGCATAAAAGCTTGATAAATCTCTTCCTTCGGTAAAAAGTCTATGCAATGAAGATTGCTGCCTAACCTTTTCGAGGAAACGTTTACACGATGGTATTTGCAGGAGAGTCAAACTGATCTCACATTGCCAGCACATATTCAGTTCACTAATGAAGCCCTGTTTACACGAGAAGGCCTCTTTCATTCAAACATTTCACAAGTATGGAGGCCCGAAACCCGCATGCACAATTTGTCCGTGCACATCAATAGTGCTACAGTTTTAACATCCAGGCTGAAACTGCATAAATAAGCGATTGGTCCGTATTTAATGTCTGCTCGTCTAACCGGAAATGATTACCGCATTTTCCTTGGGACATATTGCCGAACTTTTGGAGAACGTGCCATTGATGGTTCGTCGAGACATGTTCTTCCAACATGATGGGACGCCTCGCCATTTCACCCGTGAGAAATTTGTTATCTGGATACAAGAATTCAAATGAATCGGTTGTACAGATCCCAATAACTGGCCATCGGTCACCTAACCTCACGTGCATGGACCTCTTCTTTTCGGGTCAAATGACGTATGCGGTGCAAGAAATTGGAGGATACACGGATTCTTTAATATTAGTAGATGTGAGACATGCAGTGAGAATGGTGATCGTCATTTCAAGTACGTTTTCTAATGTAAGCTTAAGATTCTCTGACGTTAAAGCTACCTGTGAAAAATAAGAATCATGAAACAGACACCAGATCCCTTCATTTGTGGTTGCCAGTTGGCGAGACAGATCCACGGACTGGTACTGTTTGTGCCATATTCTTATCGTGGTACCAACATGAAGCAGATGCCGAGATTCATCGGGACAAATTATTCCTTTTTGTTCATCAAATGTCCAATTTCGATGTTCCTTAATCCATAACAGGCGAACTTTGCTATGTGTCTGTGATAACAAGACATCATGGATTTTTTAATGTGATAACAACTACTCATCGTGTTGTGCTTTCAAATAATTTTTTGTGCGCCTGTGTTGTAGTGAGCTTTAGTCTGTCGTCTTGTTGACTTACTATTGCCGCAGGCCTTGTGATTCACAAGTCTAAGCCAAAGGTGCGCTTATTGCTTGAAGTCTTGCTGCAGAAGTACCATTCAATGAACGCCCCAGAAACGTGAATAAAATTAAAAATGCCTTGAAACTGTGAACACCATGATTATAAATGGAAGAATAAAACCATAAACAATAATCCACGAAGAATTATTTTAATCATTCAGATGTACACTTCCATTAATTCATACTGGAAAAGGCTCCGCTTGCACCTATGACTATATCCCATGTAAAATTCTTTTGTCTTAATCATGTTAAGGTCAACTATACTACCAAACAGCTATGCAGAAAATACATAAACTTTATGCACTACTTGATACTCTCATGGAGATACGAGTTTTGCATTCGGATGTGTCCAAGAAAGAATGTCCCTAACAAAGTGGTCACTCAGTGTAAATTATTATATTGGTCTTTCTACAGGATGACAATTATTGAGTTATATGAAAGAAAACATCAAATTTTCAAAAACTAGTGAGTTCAAAAATTTTATTCAAATGTTAAGAGTAACTACAGATATTCGGATTTAGTTTATGACATGTTCGATATGCTTATCATCAATGGATATGATGTGGCGCAGACGAAGAGCTAAATTCTGCAAAACTCGCTGAAGTGTCGAGACATCGCTGATTTCGATGAACTCCTGAAGGGCTGTTTTGAGCTCAGCGATAGTTTCGGGGTTATTTGTGTAAGCTTTGTCGTTAATATTGCCCCACAAAAATGAGTCGCAAGGATTGAGATCAGGAGAATATGGCGGCCAAGCGATTCCCAATTCAGTGGCCTCTGGGTACCTCAAAGGCAGAATGCGCTCTCCAAAATGACCTTCCAGGACTTCAAACATTCTATTAGTCCGATGGGGTCGTACTCCGTCCTGCATGAACCACATCTTTTCGAAATCTGGGTCACTTTGGATAATAGGGATGACATCATTTTCTAAAATTTTGTCATATCGTTCAGCAGTCACCAGTTATTCCGCGACTTGACATTGCACACCAAACAGTTACCCGTTTGCGGTGGAGAGACTTCTCGATCGCGAAATGGGGATTTTTTCAGTCCCCCAAATGCGGCAGTTCTGCTTATTGACGTACCCATCCAAATGAAAGTGGGCTTCATTGCTAAACCAAACCATATTCGCATCAAATCCCAACATACGCTGCATTCAACCGCCAAGTTTTAACTGAATCTCGTCAATTGTTCATAAGTTATTAAGTTTCTTCTTCATATAGCTCAATAATTTCACTCTATACATTGTCAAGTTAATAAAACATATATTTCATTTGTTTATAAACTTTTCCGAACAATCTGTCACGTTAATGGATACTTCCGACATTAATGTTGGAATCCGGATAATTAAACGAATTCACTGTAGTAAAGAGTTATTTTGATTAGAGTAAGAAATATTTCATTTTATTTCATTCTTGTTTCTACAACCCCTGGCGAAAAAAATATTCTATAACTATTTCACCTATAACAGTTGGAGATAAAAAAATCGGGAGACCCTACACATTCTTGTATTCAAACCATCCCCGAACGAAAGAGCAAATACTGTTGAAATAAGTCCCTGAAATAGGTTGACGTGCAAAATGCATCAGGTTGCTTCAAAACAAAATAAAATACCGGGTGATCCAAAATTGTGTTACATTCCTTCCATTGTTAACGACATTTTCAGTGTTTGCTTTCCAGCAATTCAATGCTTCCATAAGAATCACGAGGCACGCGCAAAACAATGTAAAGGACAAAAATTCGTCACGGCAACCAATTATTAGTTTCATGAAAAAATGTAACACACTTTTCGATCATCCGGAATAATTTTTCTGATATTTAATTAACCAATACCTAACAGTAATAGTGTTTCAATTTTTAAAAGGCAGGGAGAACAGTTTGGCCGGTTGGCCTTTGTTCAGCGGACACTGTTGGATATGAGACTGCACAGCAGGCGTCCAACTCGTTTGCGTCATTGTCAACTACGCTTAGAGTGGGCCTGGGAACATTCAGACTGGACCATGGATAAGTGGAAGAGAGTTGCCTGGTCGGATGAATCACGATTTCTTATTCATCACGTCGATGATCGTGTCAGGGTAGCCGACTTCCAGGCGACCCGTTGCGGGGGGCCCCCCCCCCCTGTACAGCAGGCCATACACCGGCTAGTGATGGCGATATTATGCTTTGGGGGACGTTCTCATGGGCGGCTCTGGGTCCCGTAGTTTTGGTTGAAAGAACCACGAAAGCTGCGGACTATCTGAACATCATTGCGGACCAGTTGCACCCTTACATGGCGTCTGTCTTCCCAACTGGAAATGGAATCTTATACCAGGACAACGCCCCATGTCACAAGGTTCGAATTGTGTTGGAGTGGTTTGAGGGGCATAAGGATGAATTCCAATTAATGTCCTGGCCACCTTATTCGCCGTTTCTTAATATGATAGAGCACATTTGGGATGTCCTGGAGCGGCTGCTCAAAGCTCAAACATCACCATGTCGGAATATTTCGACTTTGCGTAACCGCTGCTTAGATATTTGGTACAACCTGTCCCCAGTCATCTACTAAGAACTTGTGGCATCCATGTCAAGGTGAGTTGCAGCTGTTTTGCAGGCCAAAGGTGGCGCAATGCGTTATTGAGTAGGTAGTCATAATGTTTTGGCTCTTCAGTGTATTTCCAAAAACAGAGAAATTAGAAAACTTGATAGTGATGGTCACAACGTGCTTAAGAACCAAATACTACATCTTTATAAAATTACAAAAGTTATACAAACTATTCAACATGAGCAGCAACGCATACATCAAAGCCTCTTGTCATTCAATTCTGACACGGCCAAAAATCCCTGCTGTGGTCACTTGCAGCCACAAATCGTGCTACCAGATCCTCTTCCGAATTCACAGAAGTACCCTATACTACATTCTTCAGATGTCTCCAGAAGAAGAAATCTAAAGGATTTTGGTGCTGTGGTTGAGGTAGCCAAGCAACTGGTCCTCCTCGACCAATCCATCGATCTTGGAACGTATTGTCTAAATGATGTCGTATAGATGTACTGAAATGGGCTGGTGCTCTGTCGTGTTGGAACCACAAGTTTCTTCGGATAGCCAGGACACCTCCTCAGGCAACTTTGGCAAAACGGGGGGTTTTACAGCCATTTTGCCATTCAGACAGCCTAGCATAGAGCCATCTTTCCATTTTCGTACTCCATAATGCATATTTGTTAGATCGCGCTCCAATTAAATGAAAACCTGTGTGCTCTAAATCCTCTAATCGATGGTTCGGAAGATGCACATATGATGCGCAGTACGAGATTGATTCACATTTAGTAACATTCTTGCAAAGCCAAATAAACTGAAAATTGTCGGCGTCGGAGTATAAAAATAGTAGGTCAGATTTTTGCTTAATCAAAGGACTCAAAATCATGACTTAATTAATATTCTTTCATTGTTTCTCTTGAGATCCTTGCTTCCTTGCTTGTTTTTTAATACAGAGAAACTGTGCACGATAGAGCAAAACTGTTGAATTAGTTTCTCCTGAAATGAGCTAACTTGAAAATTGAATCATTGGGTTCAATACGGACCAAAGGTTGGGAGATATGGCTATTTTCGAGTATTTTAATTGATCAACGATTAAAATTAACACTGCCATATTGTTAAAAAGAAAGGAGCCGTTTAATTGTTGCCCCTTAATTCTTGTCTACGTTTTAATTGTGTAGTATTGTTGTGCCTTTGGCTTGATTTGCTTCACTTCAAACAAAATATACAATTCAGAAATTGTTAAATACGTAGGTGTTTGCGTAAAGTGCCCCTTTTACTTGTGAGATTCGGCTGAAATTTGACATCTAATTGTGTTTCATCATTATAATCGCCTATAGTAAATTTTATTTGTTTACCTTTATTTAAAGTCCTATTTATACGAAGAAAAAGTACACTTCCTGTGTGACGGATATGGTCCAAAATTTGATAGAGATCTACAGTTTTTGGTGTAAAGACCACATAGACAACAGTTAAAAAACTGTTGAATTATAGTGTACAGACACATACGGACACACAAGCATAATTCCAAAAATGCGTTTTTCGGACTTAGGGATGTGTAAAATTTCCGAGAACCATCAAAATCTCGAAGTCGAATTTTTTAACGATCAACAGTTTTTTAAACGAGAAAGTAAAAATGAAAATATTAATTTACATAATGATTGCATTAAAGCAGATCACTCCATCATAAACTGGAAGAAATGTAATATAATCTATGTAAAAATGACAAACATAACAAGGAAACAAATTATGCTCTTTATGCGATAGTACACATTAGCTTTAATAAAGTATGCGATATAACATGATTTGAATAATTACATGTGGCCAATCTAACAAATGTACAAATGAATGACTAAGTAAAAATCAGGCAGGTTGGAACGAGCTTTAAAAGGAAGCTGATGTCCTAGTAATCTGACATAATGGCTCCGCAGAAAGAAGTCTACAAAGAGCTGAAAAATCAAATGATTCGACTGCTTCGTGAAAAAAAAATCGCAAATGGAAGTGGCCTCAGCTATAGGAGGTTCACGGAATACTTAAACATAAGTAAAACTTTAAATAACCGTGGAAGCTTACTATTATAGAAATTAAGAAGGAAAAGTAGGTGCAAATCCACAAAAATATAATTTTTAAACATATATTGGCAAGCATCACATTTATAGATATGTCTGCCGATGGGAAAAGTGAGTGGTGGAAAAACTATTCATTTCATTACAGCCTAATTTAGAGCTCTTTTTATTCGCTTTTTAACTCCTTTTAAAATAAAAGATTCTATGCAAAAAAAAATTTAAGATTTTTTTTATTTGACACCTGTTAACGGAAACGTCATACATTGTTACATCTTCATTAGTCAACCAAATTTAGGGCTTATAATTTGTAGAAATAGGATTAACAATGGTCGACTAATGATGATGTAACAAGGCATGGCTTTTCCGTTAGCAGGCCTTATGTCACGGCCTTCTAGAAACTACCAGGCCTGAACATGGAAAAGATAAAACATTGTTACGTCGAACTGGTGGTGCTATTACAGAAGTTAGTTCAACGTCACAATCTTAGTGCTTCAATCTTAATGCTTCATTGTTTCCAACAAACGAAAAATTAAATTGCTCGTTGTTAAAATCCAAGATGGAAACATTTAAGGTTACATTGTTACTCGGACTAAGATGGTCAGGTGACTTTTCCGCGCCAGGGCAACACCACCTAGACAGAAGGCCTGCGCACAGAAATGTCATACATTGCTATATCATTCATCAAACGGCCAAATTTTGAGTTTATTACTGGTAGAAATACCATTAACAGTAGCCGTTTTTGTGTGATGTAACAATGTATAATGTTTCTGTGTGCAGGCCTTCTGTCTAGGTGGTGTTGGCCAGGGCCTGTCTTTCACCTGGGATACGCTTATGTCTAGGTGGTGTCGCCTGAGCGCGAAACGTCATACATTGTTACATCATCCTTAGAAGGGCTAATTTAAGACTTATTATTGGTAGAAATACGAATAATAATACCCTTTTAATGATAATTAACAATGTATGACGTATCCGCGCTCAGACCTTGTCTTTCGGTGGTCATGATATAGCCAACACCTCCTAGAAAGAGAGCTTCACAACTGAAAAGTCATACATTGTTACATCATCATAAGTCGACCCGAGGCCAACGAGAAAGACAGGCCTCGAAGCGGAAAAGTCACCTGACCATCTGGGTCCGAACAACAATCCAACCTTCATTGTTTCCAACAAACGAAAAAATACTGATTGTTAATATCCAACATGGAGACAATGAAGATTGGATTGTTGTTCGGACCCAGTTGGTCAGGTGACTTTTCCGCTTCGAGGCCTGTCTTTCTCGTTGGCTTCGAAGTCGACTAAATTTAGGGCTTACTATTGGTAGAAATACGATCAACAGTGGTCGAATTATGATGATGTAACAATATGTGACGTTTCAGTTGTGAGGCTTTTGTTTCTAGGAGGTGTTGATATAGCCAACACCTCCTAGAAAGAAAGCCAAACAACTGAAACGTCATCAACATAAGTCGACCAAATTTAGGGCTTATTGTTGGTAGAAATACGATTAACATCTTGCAATTAAATATTATCAGATTTTTTTTCGTTTGTTGAAAACTGTGAAGTTTGGATTGTTGCTCGATCTATCTTGATCATGTGATTTTTCAGTGCCCCGATCTGTCTTTGTAGTTGGCTTTCGTAGCCAATGAGAAAGACCAACACCTCCTAGAAAGAAAGCCTATGCACTGAAAATTCATATATTGTTACATCATCATAAAAAGCATTGTTAATCATATTTCCACCAATAATAAGCCCTGAATTTGGTCGACTTATGATGATGTAACAATGCATGACTCTTCATTGTTTCCATCTTGGATTTTAACAATCGATATTTTTTCGTTTGTTGGAGACAATGAAGGTTGGATTGTTGGCCGGACTACTATGATCAGGTGACTTTTCCGCGCCGGGGCCTGTCTTTCTCGTTGGCTACGGTTGGCTTTGTTACCTCATCATACTTCGTCCCGGAGCAACACCTCCTTGAAAGAAAACCTCACAACTGAAACGTCATATATTGTTACATCATCATAATTCGACCATTGTTGATCGTATTTCTACCAATAATAAGCCCTGAATTTGGTCGACTTATGATGATGTAACAATGCATGACTTTTCAGTTGTGAGGCTTTCTTTAAAGGAGGTTTTGCCCGTAGCCGACGAAAAAGACAGGCCGGGTGTAACGTACCTGTACAATGGGGCATTGTGGGAATTGAATAAGGTAGCAAAGTTGGCAATTAAAGAATAAGATTTATTGAAATTATCAAAATATTAAAGAGGTTACAAACTAAAATTGTTCACCTGATCTTTAGGTGATTTTCCGCAATGCTTATATAATACAATAACTGCAGCTCAATTTATATTTAAAGCAAATCATTAAACAAAATTCACTGCTTACATTATCTGCAGTAAAATGAATGCTATTAACACAAGAGCATGAAACCGGCAACTGCCGCGTTCCCATCCGCATTTCATCCAGAAATTAAATGTTAAAGTAGTTAACATAAGAGGCTCTCGCCTAATAATTTTCTACAAACAAAATAAAACGAAATGTTCCAGACACCGCAGCTCCTTTTCAAACAGCCCGCTTGTAATATTTCAATCTGCTTCTGTTGTTGACTATCGCCAGCTACAACCCAACGGAGAACCCGTCGTGTAACCCTTTTGGCGGGAGAATTACTGGAACCCAAAGGGCACCATTGTCGTCTCGGATAAGCGACACAATGGGATATGCTATCGGAACAAATAAGAATTAAATAGCCATTAATAAATTGATACAAAAGAACTAGCGACTTATGAGCTACGCAAACCGTAACTATTAGCAAGTATAAAAATTCTATCTGCCTACTAGTGAAAGTTAACTCACTATTAACAGTTAGATTAAGAGCTTCGCAACGTGCTACGTAATTTTCACCGGTGAGTTGCGCGCTTACGCTGCTACCTCTTTCCAATAGAAGATTTTCCTGTTCCAACACAGGACCGAAAAGCGGTTCGTCTCTGCTCAAAACTTCTCCTCCTTCGCTCGCTATGCCATCAGCTTCCTTCGTCTCTCCTCGGAAATAGCCGTCGTCCACGGGCCTCTGCTGCCGTTCCTTTATCGACTCGATATCGCCCTTCAGCAACGACGCAGTTTCTTCTAACCTCGCCTGAGCGGGGATCTTGGGAATCGTAGCTCGTACGGGTGTAGCGTCACCCTTTTCATACGATACAACGTTATCTAGCAAATCCCGGCGTGTTGTTGGCTGCCCTTCCTCTTGTGGTCCTCGGGAGGTGAACGCTTCTCGGTTCCCGCGAAACACGTGGCAGCCAGGTCTACTCACGGCTTTACGCTCTCGTTAAGTAACGAAACGCCTTACCTGCTGCACGCGTGCCCGCCCAGAAGTACCTCTTAACTCCGAGTTCCCGGGAAAACAGCCTAAACACCTGCTCTCACGTTTTTCTTCCTTCCTCATCGAAATCTCGACTTGTTCCTCCCTTCTCTCTCTCTCTCTTCTTTTCCAAGTCCCCTTCTCGCATTCTCTCGCGCTCCTTCCACGTCTCTCCTCTAACCACCGTTACCTCGCCAATATCCTTCCTTCTCTCTCTGGGTCTTTTCTGCCTTTCTTTCTTAACATCTGACGCTCTACCTTTCGGACTTCGTTTCTCTTCCGTCGTCTGCTTTCCTTCTCTATCTTTCCTGTGCGTGCCCCCTCTTACTCGAACTGTGATTTGGTCGGCATTAGTTTTATTTCCTCCCAAATTTTGTGACACCGGGACACTAAAAAGTCACATGACCAAAGTAGATCCAGCAACAATCCAACCTTCATTGTTTCTATCTTGCATTTCAACAATCAGTGTTTTTTCGTTTGTTGTAAACAATGAAGATTGGATTGTTGCTCGAGCTATCTTGGTCATGTGACTTTTAAGTACCCCGGCCTGTCTTTCTAGTTGGTTTGCTTCGTCCTTTGTTAACCGCATTTCTACCAATAATAAGCTCGAAATTTGGTCGACTAATGATGATGTAACAATCGTATGACGTTTCAGTGTGGAGGCTTAATAAAATTATTTGGTCGACTAATAATCATCTTAGTCTGAATAAAAATGTAACCTTCATTGTTTCCATCGTGAATTTTAACAATCAGCAATTTTTCATTTGTTGGAAACAATGAAGATTGGCTTGTTGCTTGGACTAGATGGTCAGGTTACTTTTCCGCGCCAGGGCAATACCACCTAGGAGGTATTGGCCAGGGCCTGTCTTTCTCATCGGCTACGCATTGAAAAGTTGTGATTAAACAATAGCTGACGTAAACAAACAGTATTAAACAAAGGAAGATGATTTAAGAATGACACGCAAGATAATAAAGTTAAAAATAAATTATTTGATCTACGCATTTTTACACGGCAGCCCCTACCGAAGGTCAAAATCTGTGTTCATGTGTATAGCTAGGTTTTTTACACATTTCAAAGATTCCAGAAAAAGTTTAACCATTTGGGATTATTACAATGGTGTAGCGATTTAACGTTATTATTGAAGGTCTTATTATTGAAGGTCATCTTTGCTCAGGGTATGTTGCGCGAAGCTGGATTCTTCCGATTTCTAATTAATAATGCAGGCATAGATTTCTTTGCTTCGAGTCTTGATTTGTCTCCTACTCTATCCTGGGTAACGCATTTCGCGTGAATCTCATTTTTCATCGTGTTATATGCAGATTGGTTCTATTATGAGCTCAGTATTATTGGTGATCGTCTTTTGCTCAAATTTTGAGCATACAAAGGAGGTAACGAATTAGGAGAAAAAAAAAGCAAAACAGCCCTAATATATATCCGATTTTTCATTGGTGGAAATTTTGCCTTTTGCGGATCCTACTAACATTTTTAACTTTAGTCCACCAAAGGTATCACCAAATTATGCGCGGTTTCGATTCGACATCAGTCATAAGAAATGAAATAAAGATAATAAAAAACCACTTCTCTCACGTGAACATCGTAGGAAACTCCCTTAATAGGCCTTAACAATATAAGACAGATTTTAGACTCGCGATTGGCGAGAAATAATCTTAGTGATGAATGTAGAATTTATCTTAGGGTAAATGACGATAAAGCTGTTCTTATATGGAGAAAGGCGGACGAGAAATTTCATACAAATTATATAACTTCAACAATGAAATTTCCCGCGGTGTTATCATATAGACATATTTGTCTGCTAAAGAACCTACCTGGACAAGTGTGTATTGTAATTATTCCTGTGGCAGGACAAACATATGACTGCGAATGGCCAGCGCAGATTCCAGATCAAACCCGATAGAGAATATCTGGTGAGATTCAGCAAAAAAAAAGTAGACCAGAAAAAAACTGACAACTGTTATCGTTAAATGATCCAATTAGATAAAGATGCACGGAAATAAGTGTGAATCGTTGTCAAGAACTAAGAGAATCAATGCTTAGAAGAATAAATGCAATTATCAAAGCAAAAGATGGTGCAAATAAATACTGATTCCATTATGGTATACTTTTTCCCAACCAAGTTTTTTTTTCAAGGAAGCCGATTGCTTTATTATTTGTTCGGGTAAATATTCCTTTCATGTAGCATATTATTTTCACGGTTATTGTATATTAAACAGTCTTGTTGACGATAAACAGATTCATTTCATAGTATACAATCATTACTTAAGGAGATATTTTCATTTTATGTGCAAATTCTTGCTTTGGAAATAATTATAGGGTGTTTTTTGCCAGGAATTGTAGTTGGCTCTTCTTTCGCAGCATGAAATGGCTCCTTTAATTACTAACTGCTGCTAACGTACGTCATCGGCTCTGATTGCACTATTAAAAAGAACATTCGTCTTCTAAGTGCTGTAACTTTTTTGCCTTAGAAAGAAAGAAGAGTAAATGGAGAGAGAGAAAAAGAAAGGAAAATGGAAATAAAATGAAGGAATATATCCATTCTTTTCCCGGAGAAAGAAAACAAATGCACGCTGTAAGTGAGAAAATTTCCAAAAAATTCTGTGGATTAATCTACATGCAATGTAAGGCTAACAATAAAGGATAGATATAAATACTAGACAACATAAGTGTGATATATTAGGAGTCTTAAATTCAAACTCTCAGGCCGTATATGTTTTAAAGACATTTATTTTGTTGATGAGTTCACCAGTAAAACTGACATGGCCTATTATTTGAATTGAAATTTTCTGGATTTTCTTTTTGAGAGAAGAAACCAGATAAAAAAAATCATAACACCAGTGTAGAATTATGACGAAGGTTGTTTGCAGAGAAGATGGCTCTACAGATCGATTCGATCCCCCAGCAAGAAGGCATGAGAGTACAGTATTTTCACTCTCATCCTCGCTCACTACTCTCCTTCCCCCTAATCCACTTCTCAATTTTGTAATTTCTTCGAACACCGTGAACGAAAACCACAAGAGAATTGTCGGACAGAGTGACCGCAAATGAGGGAAGACAGGTTGTGTTCGGTGGGGAGGTAGAGAAGGATGTTAAACGCATTTACAGGCTTAAAGATAGAGATTGAGAGAAGGGAGTTAAAGGCACTAACTCCCCCCTCCTCTTCATTAAAGAAAACCTTCTAGGGTAAACCTTAACGGCTAATTACACGATGTCTCATTAAGTATAGCTGTCCGACTTCAACGAATGTGTTCGCAAATTGAATTAATATTTACACTACTCATTTTGAAAGGAAAAAAATATGATTACATCTCAGGCTTTAGCAAATTCACATTTCAGAAAGACAACCGAAAATTTGAAACTCTTCGTTAAAGAATTAAGGAAAAGTGATTTCAAATCTCTTACATTTCTAAAAATTTATACATGGTTTCCGAAAAAAATATTTTACAAGTTCGTTACTGTAAGATTCATTATTTTACGCACGTTGTATTGCATAGTGTATATAGTTATAATTCTATAACGTCCATTTTACAATACAATTGTTTGTTAATATGTTTAGATAAAATCGATTTTCATCCTTTCGGACATCATCAGTATATCCAGTTGAAATGTTTAAATTTTGTAAAATTGTATTTCGCGATTGTGTCTTAAAATACTTGTATAGGTGTTTTAAAATAAATTGAATTACAAATTGCTTTCGATGAAATACCATAACGTGCATTAAATCTGTAGAGCCATTCTGAACTTGCTTTGAAATCCACGTGCCCAAGGGCAGATGCAAAGGTTAAAGCCTTTTCATGAACAAGGGGATCACTTACTGGAATGTTTCTGGATCTTACTTATTGAAACTATTGAAATACAACTTTTTCAACATCTTCATAATTTGCACATCTTATTCTCTTACGTTGTGGACCGATTTCCTTCTTGACAAGCGTCTCAATTTTGTCCCGTTCTTTTAAAATTGTAGTTAATGTTGAAGGAGCTATGCGGAAATTTTCAGCAACTTCTCCTTTTTTTTCCCCGCCATCTACTTGCTCGATCATCTGCAATTTTTCACCAAGAGTAATTTGCCGGCGTTTTTGTTTTGTTGCCATTGCAGGACAGATTTGACTGTAATGTTTCTCAGAGTCCTGTGCAACGACCATATGCACTGATAGTACAAAGTTCAACACAAAGTCACAAATGAATACACAAAAAAAAAATCAAAAAAAAACCACCGCAAGTACAACTCTGCTCAGTTCACGGCTCTGCTCAATTCACGACTGTGCTGAATTCATGTCTAAAAATTCAAAAGTTCTCTGTTCTCTTATACTCGGCCTTTCTCGGTCAGCGTCTCTTTCTTGGCGTCGCGTCTTTCTCCTTCTAAATAGCCTGGATGAGCAAAGGAAAGTACTGTATCTGCAGACAACCAAAAAAAAAAATTCGTTCTAAACCTAATAAAACTGCCCGTGGGACTGAAATATTCGCTATAATGAAATTCGTTATAATGAAGTAACATAAATAAATAAAAAAAAACAGTTGATTCTCTCACTAATCTTTTGCGAAAACATTCCAAATTTAACAGAGTGAGATTAGCTAATTGCGTTGAGGGTTAAATTTTAGAAATTTAGAAAAGAGCGTCGTCGATGTGAATGCAGGTTTAATATCCGTTGTTTTAATTTTTTTAGGTTTCAGCAAGGTCAGCGAGAATTCTGTGATGCTTTAGTGTAGCTTTAAGGTGTTCATATTAGATATTAAGAAAATATTATAAATAAAAACTTATGTTTTATTACAAGAACTGTGCGTTTTGTAAATTATACGACATACAAAACCCTCTTTGTTACCTTTTTTTTAGTCTTAAACCGAATCGTTTCCAACTTTTCCGCAACATGGCCGCGTCGCCTCGCGCCCTGCCTCCACTGGCGCTGCAAGCGCTGCATGGTTTTCGTGCCTCAAACGATTGCATAGGAATTGACGGGAGTGTCGCTTCTGTCTTTCCTTACTCTGTGTTTATATCGCCATGAATATACGTGCTATTCTCATACAAATGAACACAGAAGTAAAATTTGCATATTCATATGCTACAGCTACAGCGCATTTCAAGCATTATGTTTTTTATTCAATTAGCTGAGAACGCAATAAATCAGATTAACAAAGCTTTTCGTAAATAATGAAAGAAAAATTTTGAAAGACAGAATTGAGTCGAATCTTGACTACAATGACTTCAAACAGAAGCAAATAAGTTTCATAATATAGAAACATCATTACTTCTCCCAATAAAAAAGGGCAAAACGAAAAGTTATAGAATTACATGAATCAAAATAAAGCAAACAAGTGAAACTAATGTTCAACTACATAAAAAATTTCAGGTTACATAATCAAAAAAAAAAAAAAAGGTTCTGACAAAAGCTTTGTGTAAACCACATGTGGCAATTAAAGATAAAAATACTGAAGAAAGCACTTGATATTAAGTTCTAAATATTTCATAACTGTCGGAGAAGAATCTGCACTAGAATGTCTTCATGTAGATAATTAGCGTTCTGCACATTTTGATTAAACACTCACTACACTGATGAATTGTTCTTTGCTTTTATCATAAATGGAATCATCAAAACAGAAACTTCAGGTAAGAATTTTATCGTGATAACGTCCATTTCAACAACAGAGTAAATGAAAAATAAGATTAAAGAATAATGGCTAAGACGTTTTCAAAAATTTCAAATGGTTAGGCTTATAAGATAACAAAATGCCCCAAAATCATGATGTGGCCTAGACGACAGAAAATGTCCTGCTGGCTGCATGGCCTGGCATCGTAGTCATCTTTTTTCCTTTGTCTCTCAATTTATAAAATTTATTCCAACAATATTTTGGAATATGCTGCCGACATGCACAACAAAGCAGTTAGATATCACGAGAAATGTAACTAATGAAAAAGACTAGAAATAAAACATTTAAAATTCAAACGATGTAAAATATAAATGTTTATATGCTCATTTTTAAAAAACATGTGATTACATACATTTTCAGTGTACATCACAATTAAAAAAATATTTTTTTTAAAAAAAGAGTAAAATAACGAAAGATTGTTCTGCAATTTGGTATTCAGATCATTTTTCTTAGAATTCCACTCAAAATCTAAGCACGACAGAAGCTAAGCTTTCATCTTAGAATTAACCTTAATTAAAGAGGTAGCTTTCTGCTGCCAAATTTTTATTCAACTTCTAAACATTTTAAATGTACAGCCGAAATTAAGTGCTCGAAGGGGCAGAAAAAATGTACAGGGTGATTCAGTCAATTTCTGACCATTTCAGTATTATGATTTATTGACCCATTAATGTTTACAAACTTAGCATTTCAGTATGATATTTTAGGCAGTTCGGAGTTTTAATTCCCGTGGAAAAGTCTTGATGATATGCTCAATGTGGCCACCACGACGTTTTGAACTGCTCGCAGCCGAATGGTGAAGTTGTTGATAACTCTATCCAGGATTTCTGCATCTACAAGGGTGCAGCAGTCGACGATGCTTTGTCGCAGCTGGTCTAGGGTTCTTAGTGCTGTAGTGAACACACTGTCTTTAAGGAACCCCCAGAGATAAAAATCACATGGGTTTAGGTCAGGACTCCTAGGGGGCCAAAGAAAGCCACCCCTTAATCGATCTGGAAACCTGTTTGAAATGACACGATTTCCGAATTTCTGATTGAGAAAGTCTAGCACTTCATTAGTGGTGTTGAGGCCTAGCCCCATCCTGTTGAAACCATTGATGTCGAAGCGGTATATGCCTCCTTCGCAACTCGGGGATGAAGAAGGTTTCCAACATGTTAAGGTAAGCCTGTGACGTTACGGTGCCAAAGATGCCTCTTTTGGAAATCGCGCACCAAGCCATAACCTTTCGTGGATGAAGAGGTGACTTGTGGATCTCATGAGGGTGCTGGGAACCCCAAAAACGAACGTTGTGTTTATTAACGTCACCTGACAGATGGAAGAAGGCCTCATCGGACACCCACAGGTTGTCCACAATGTCCTGATTGGCTTCCATTTCTGCTCCAAACTCCATCGCAAATTGTTGTCGCTTCTGTCTTCCAGTGTCTGTTAACTCCTGATAAACATGGATCTTATACGGGAACATGGATCTGTAAATCCTTTCTGAAAATTCGCCACGTCGTGGTATACAACAGCCCTTCTTCAATGGATAGGCGGCGAACATATTTTTTGGTAGGGGAATCGACCAACCTTGTGCGAACATTTTCGACAACTTCGGCCGTTCGAACACGAGCTTCGCTCCCGCCTTTTTTCTTGCCTTCACATCCATTGGCACGAAATTGCTTGACAAAATCCATGATTGCTTGCCAGTCTCGACACTTATACTCCTTCCGGAACTTTCTTTGCACGGTTACAGGTGATTTTGTCTCGAAATACCGTTCGACAACCTTGCATTTCTGCTGTGTTGATAAAGCGGGCACCATTTTTCAACAATACGATTTTCATGCATTCTTTCAATTGTTTATCCCTAATGCACGTCATTCGAGTGAAATGATCAGAAATTGACTGAATCACCCGGTAACATATTCTATCCGCTTACATCACTGTTTGTGCGCCATCACTTTCAAAATTATTAATATCACAAATTAGTAGCACAAATATCAAAATTATAGCTTTTGAAATTTTAATTATTTGATTTCAGAGCTCAAAACAAATCGGATAAAATGCTAGAATTCGAAATTATAAGCGTCTACTTATTTGAACTGTAACACTTCCACGATGATGAAAGACGATACGCGTCAGCGAGTAATATTAAAATGAGCCAATCAAAGTATTGCAATCCATATAGTAGTATTGGCATTTTTATTTTAGACAAACTCTGCCGCAGAGAATTGTCAAACATGCAAATTTAGCGCTTCGAGACTTTTGGGTTGATTGTAGAGTAATCAAAGGCACGAAAGCTAGAATTTGTGCGTTGTAGTGAATCTATTAACAATACGCCAGAAAGCATATGAAATATGTTTCTGCACTTTTGAAGGATTGACTTCTTGAGTCCTATTTAAGGAATGAAGCAGTTTTGGTTTTTATTCACAATATTAAATTAACAAGAAGCCAATTATATCATGAGGAGATAAATTTTATAAGTATTCTTTAAGTAAATATTAATAATCTGATTTTTGGCCATGAAAAAAACGCGACGTATATGATTTAACTAGAAATTATAAAAACCAATTTTCTTTTATAATTTCGAAGATTATTCTCACCAGTGATCATTAACTTTTGAAACTCTCAAATCAAAGAGATAGCTTTCGGTTTATGGATTTTTCCAAAAAGTCAAGAATAGACAACGCGAATTCGTTCAATCTTCGTAGAAGAATAACAGAAAACATCTGCTCCAGTCAAGAACTGTAATTTTGTATCTTTCCTTAATGGTTCGAGATAAAAAAAACATTTATATATTTTTACCTCAAATATACTTAAGCAAATGGAATTTTCTCTAGCAACAGCTGCGAGGTAAAAATGAAGAGTTAGGATATAAAAAATGTTTTATTTTATTATTTTTTGGTATTTTTGACGCCTACACTTCTGAACTCCATTAGACCCAGTTAAGATTGTTTACCATTTTTATTTGGTAGAGGGTATCAAAGACGGGAAGAAAATTAACATATTTTACGGATATGTTGTTTTCCCACGGAATCAATTCTTTCCGGAATAAACGACATATGTTCGTAGACTAAAATGTCTCTCCTTCATCGCCTTATGAGTTCGTAGGCTAAAATTTTCCAATTTTTACGAAATTTTAAGAGCACTTCTAAAGTCCACCAATTTACAAATAAAGAAAGATTTTAATAATAGGGATTTATGCTCTTAATTCTTAAAACGCCATTTTAGCCGAGAAAATGAGAAGTCAAATTATCCTGAATTATTTCAGCACGGTCGAAGATAGTTTAATTGAGTGTATTGAATTGAAAGAAAATTCACGAATTTCAGGTGATATTCTTCCATTTCATTTTCTGCCTAAATATACTGTAGATTTATTATTCTATCGATTGAACTTCACGTAAGGGCATTATTGATATACTTCTCGGCAACTTTTAAGAATCGTACAAAGGAAACTAATATTAATAATCCGACGCCATCAGAAATCTCATCAAAAATTGCAAACTTCCATTTACTTTAATAATTGCCATATTTATAAGACCTTTTCTACTAGGTAACCACAAAAGTTCTTGCCGTTTTTAATTCCGGAAAACAAATTATGTACATAAAAAGTAGCGTATCGCTAGTCCCCAAAGTTATCCCCATTGGCATCCAGCACCTTCTGCCAACATTCTCCAGTTGATCAATCCCCTGGCTGTAAAACTTGCCAGTCTTGGACTCAAAGAACTCCGCGAGTGCCTTTCGCAGATCTGTATAATTGGTGTAAGATTTTCCACGACGATGGTTGTCCAGAGAATGGAAAATGTGATAATCTGTTGGAGCAAGATCTGGAAGTAAGGTGGATGACACAAAATTTCCCAGCCAAGCTGCTCTATTGTTTCCCTGGCCACCCGCACCACATTTGGCCAGACATTATCGTGAAGAAAGAGTATCCCTTTGCGATTCACCAATGCTGTCTCCTTCTACTGCAATGCCTGTTGCTCACGTTCCAACTGCTGGGAGTACAGGTCCCCAGTGATGATTTGGCCAGTTGATAGCAGCTAGTAGTGAACCGTTTGGCGTCTAGTCCACCAAACACACTAGACTACGGGGTTCATCAGAAATGGCAAATTCTCCCGACCTGAATTTCTGGAACCAATGCCTTGCGTCGCGTTCATTCACTGCATCATCCCCAAACGCAAGACACATTCCTATAAAGCAAACAACACCTAACCATCTCCTTTGATACCTCAATTTGTCTTCACTTCTGCACGAGATGTGGTTGATGTGAATGCCCAACAGCCCTGTATTTATACAGGCTAACCTTCCTGCTCCCCCCTGACAGATTTTGGACCACACTGTACACTCATTTGCATATCTTCTATCACTTCTTTTTATGGCAACATAAACACGCCAAAACCTTTTTGGTTACCTAGTAAAAGCATCTACTCCAACATCAATCAAAGGTAACTATATAAACAATACAGATGCGTCACTCTAAAGATGACGGATTTCTCCGCCATGAACTGTAAAATTTAAATTTTTGTGTTCAAATGAACTTTAAATGAAATTAAAAAATGTATATAAACAATATTAATATTGATGTTAAGCTTAACTCGCCAGTTTATTTTTGAATGCAATTTAACAAATAAATAAATAAAATAATTTGAAAATATTATGGCGGCAAAATGATTTATTTATTTAAAACTAGAAGAGGTACCCGGCGTTGCCCGGGATAATTACACTTGCACAAACTTTTCCTTTCATTGTTAGTCATGAGATATATATTGTTGGTTCATGCAGTGTGTTTGTGAATTGCGTGCTGATACCATTGTTGATACCTATTGTTGTAC
>JAHWFO010037919.1:1466264-1493860 GCA_023313115.1 Rhysida immarginata | reverse complement strand
ATTTGTATAAAAAACGTACACACAGATCCACAGACCCACCCACAGACAGACCCACAAACATCCTTCTTTATATACAGAAGAAGATAGATAGATAGAAGATATCTCCCATAGTAAAATTTTGGCGAAAACATTGCTAAATTAAATTCTGTCTTCATCACTGTTTCTTAAATCAGATAACTATGCAATTTTCATTATGACTTAAAGGCTCCAACTGCTCTTGTTAAATAAAAATTTAGGAAGTCAGATTTACTTATGTTTAACGTAAGCGTAAATTACAACCATAAAGAAAAAAAGAACTCGGAACATTCTGGAAATTATTGCATTCACTCCCCTCATTCATTCCATTGTTTCATAATTAGTTTTCTTTAAAACCATACTTTATACATTTTCTTCTATTTAACAAAGTATTTGAATGATAAAGTCGATTTTTCTAACAAGTCTATATTCTGCAAATTGCGGCGTGTTGTAACGGACGTAAGGGACGATTTAGGATTCGCTTTAACTATTCCTTACATTAAAAGGAGATCTGAACCATAAGCATGCTTCTAGTGGCAATGGCCATTATAGCGGACAATCTACTATGTAATCAAATTCGAGGTTTTGCTTAGGTGTTAACATTTAAGGCGTTTTGAAATTTGAAAATTTAAACTTTCCAATAAGGAAGTGTTATTGTCGTTTCTGTTGCTATGATTGGTGGCCTTAGAAATAGAGATTTTTTATGATTAGCTGTCATTTAACAGAAAAAAATGAGAAAAGTCGGTTAGCCAGTGCGTTGTTGTCGTTCATGACTGATCAATGCCCAGTCTTTTCACAATGGTGGAAAAACACCGCTTCGCTAAATATTTTAGAGTTAAACGACGTAATAAGAAATATGCAAAATAAGAAAATGCTATATTATGTTTCTTTCAAAATAAACCCAGAAAACGAAAAAATTTGAGCACATTAGTCATACAACGATTCCATTGTTAAAGCGGTGTATAAGTATATTATTGCGCTTTCTTCCACTACTCAACAATTCGCACGAATCCACTTCATCTGAAACATAGCCTACAACAATAAAGGAAAGCCTCTCCGATAGTGCTACAAATGGTGATCCAAAATGCAATAATATGCAGAGTTAACTTGCAGCTCCGCCTCTAGTTAAAAAAGAACGACCGAGTTGCTTTCTTGAAATTACAAAAATGATTTATGACATTATTAAGATTTGGGCCGGTAACACAAGTATGTTAAAGTAAATTAAATGAGATCACAGGGTGTACTAGGTAGACTTGTTTTCATGAAAATTAGTTTTGAAGTGTATTTTGTAATACAGTCGAACCTCTCTATAATGAAAATCATATAACGAATTTTTACTTTGGTTCCAACCTAGATAAATATGTAATTCTTGAGTATTAACCATATTTCTGTATAACAAATTTTCCGTATAACAAATTTTTTGGGGCGTGACCAATGATTTCGTTATGAGGAAGTTCGACTGTATCAAGTTAAGGCTATTTGTCGTGGGTCGGAAATTTTTTTCTGTGGACCGGCGGTCAATAAACCCTCCAATACCTTTGGCAAAATGTCTTTTTGGAATCCGCATAAGATAGTAACAACTATCCACAGCAAAGTTGAGAGATCACTATCAGCGCTACCAGGTGGAAAAACGAGAAGATCATTGTTCAAAATTTCACATCACTGCAACAATAAAGAAGCGAGCTATTAGGTAGGCTTTCCTTATCTTTGTAGCCTATGTCTGAATACAGCTCTATCGCTTTAAATGTATGCGTGCGTGGAAAAAAAGTGCTCGTAAACTACGTGTACATCCCTTGTTATTAGTTTCGTTTTTATAAAAATAGTTATTAAAATAACACAAAAAACATCATCCATGCGCTTCTATTGAAAGGCTCACACTACCTCGTTCAGAGAAAGGCAGAGGTCTTATTGCTATAACCATTTTACGTCGCAAACAGGATTATTTCTACATTTAATTATAAACGGTCTTACTCAGAGAATTCTTTTACACACGCCACCACTGCACAAAGCAATCTGGATGGGTGATGTACAAAATAAACTCACTGAACACAAAAAGCGGCGAATTTTTGGTTCAGTGACGGAGTCTTTTTGGAGAAACTTGCAGAAAACTTATTTATATGAAAAGCTACATAAAACATACACTGTCCTATCAATGAATTATGAGCAGCACCCATTCAAGGCACACGCATGGCTCGCCCCAACAAAGATTACACATTGCAAAATTTGCATAACAGGCTGAGAAAGCTTTAAGGCTCACGATGGGTAAACGTCCGGACTTAACGGACATCCAAATAAAAGGGATGATAATAGGCTATCGCAGCAAGGGTGGCACCATCTCCGAAACGGCGCGATTTGTGAACTGTTCACGGTCCGCTGTAGTGAAGGTGGACAGCAGGGACAGAAATCGCGTCCCCGCCATCACTGTAAAGGGTCACGAGCCATCGACCAACGGGGCAAGCGGCGCCTACGACGACTCGTAAAAGGTGATAGGAGAGCCACAGTCCATCAACTCACCACCAGATTCAACAGTGGTGCCAACAGACGTGTATCCGACATTAACGTTGAACGCACCCTGCTACGGATGGGCCTGAACAGTCGACGCATGGTTACTGCACCCATGTTGACCAGGGGTCATCGTCCACGACGCCTAGACTTTGCACGTGAGCACCGCCATTGGACCACAGACGAGTGGGCTAAGGTCGCCTTCTTCGACAAGTCAAGGTTTTTGCTCCATAAGATTGACGGGCGATGGTGAGTGCGTCGTGAACGCCATGAAAAGAGACTGCAGGAGGCTATTGTGGGCCGGAAACAGGCTGGTGGGGGTAGTGTGCATGTGTGGGGGATCTTCTGTTGGGAGCAGTGAGTTCCACTGATTCGTCTAGAGGGCAATTTGAATGCCTGTGGCTATTTGTCAATCGTAGCGGACCAGGTGCACCCGTACATGCTCACGATGTTCCCCCAATGTGATGGTGTGTTCCAGCAGGACAATGAATCCTGCCACAAGACACGTCTCCTGGATTGGCTCGAGGAACACTCTACTCACTTTCGAGTGCTTCCTTGGCCCGCTAATTCACCGGACATCAATCCAATCGAACATCTGTGGGAGCACTTTGATCGCCATGTACGGCAGCTGGACCCTCCACCTATGACTCTCGAAGCTCTGTGAACAGCGCTTTAAGCGGAATGGACTGCCATACCATCGGACACATACCGCGCACTTCTTGCGTCCTTGCCATGACGCCTAGCAGCAGTTATAGCGGTGAAGGGTGGCTACTCCCATTACTAAGCGGGTGGTCATAATTCAGTGATATGACAATGTATTATTAAGGAATCGACCAATGGGACTTTCAGAGAAAACCATCCAGCACATCATGTCCAGTTGCCAAATACTCACACGGACAAGTAGCTAATATCATCCATCAACATCTACCTAACATTTATAAGATATATAAGCTTAGGGACGTAAACACTCTATACTGTAAATATTCAAAACTTAGGTTACAGAAGAATATTGCAAATACAGGGTACTAATATAAACTTATTTTTATTAAGGTGTGTCCTATCTCTGACCGGTATGGTGCAACCATTCATGCATGGGATAATGGCTTGATTCTTTCACTGAAAAACAACAGACAATGGCAAACAGTCAAACCACTGAAGCAAGTGTAGCGCCACACATTGCTCAATAAAGATGTTTGTTTTAGTATCCTGTATCTACCATATTCTTCTGTAACGTAAGTACTGAATCACACTGTATATCCCTTCCACTAATTTAGAGAATACAACGCATAAAATAAATTTTGACTAAACAATAATAACTGACAAACTATCATTCATTAGAGATCAGACGGATAACGATCCTTCAAATTGCAGCAGAATAGAATTGAGTATGGGTGCTGTACAATCCTTATGCAGAAAAACCTGAATTTCAGGAAAGTGTGTGCACAGTGGGTACTCTCAACAAAGAGTAGCGTCACGCCCAAATCCGAAAATACAAGATACTTCGTTGCAAGAGGGACATGGGGTCGTCTCATGATCGCTTCGAGAGAAAGAGAAGATGACACAGGGGAAGAAAGCGAGGAATCAGGTGATAAGGAGGAAGAGAGAGAGAGAGAGAGAGAGAGAGAGAGAGAGAGAGAGAGAGAATGAGAATCAGAAAGGGGAAAACTATAGCTTTCATCGACTTCATATAGACTGCCCCGGTCTATTCTGTTGGCCATGGATTTGGACGTGCCAATATTTTAAATGAAATTCATAGATTTTAATCGGGGGAGACCGACGTCCTAAAGCCGAGCAATGGTAATTGCATCGAGTTGAATGGAACTGTCTTTGAGCTACCCTGCTATATTATTTATCGCAAGTTGAACTGCCAAGCGATAGCTCATAAAATAAGTGTGGTTAATTTTAGTGCTACAGAAGTCCGAAGGGCTCCATACTTGTTTCCTGATATTATTAAGGCTTATGATTCTGGCGATGGTGAGTTTCTGAATATCAAAATACGGACTTTAATTGGTTGGTGGTTTGGTTTGTTTGGTATTAACGTCCTTTTCAACTGCCATGGTCATTTCAGGACGGCGTTATAGGGGCCGCAAATTTTGCCTCGCAAGGGTTATTTAACGTGCAGCCGGCAAACGACTACACGGGACCAACTGCTTTACTTCCCTTCCGAAGAAGTGCGTGATCTCAGGATTTTCCTCCTGAAAAAATCCTCCTCGTCTTCGGCCGGGGTCGAACCCGCCGTCCTCGGGCATCACGGACTTTAGTTGTTTCATGGCAATATAAATTGAGTATTGTGTGGCTCAATTCTAATCTAACTGTTAATTAAAGTGCAGATCTGATAATAAAAACAACTACCAGCGCCGCTGTATCTGGTACATCGGAGTTAGATGGTGGGCTGTTCTTCCCGAAATCCTCCGCTCTCATTTATCTCTTAAGAAGGAACTAAAAAAATATATCTTATCCAACAAAACTAATTTTTGTCCTTTTTAATTCTAATCATTCTCTCTCTAGCTTTACTGTCTAACGAAATTCCGTCTTTATCTGTATACAAAACTGTATCTTTTCATGTATTCGCTATACCCTTTCTTATTCAATATCACTCGGGGACCTAACATATCGGCCTCCAGCCATACAGGCCCCGATCGGGAAATTTTTTTCTTTATCCTTATAGTTAAATAAATAAATAAAATAAATAAATAAATAAAATAAAATATGGATTCTAGTTCTTATGTGCATTTTTCCCTTCCTTTAAAGACTGACGTTGCTACGTCAATTGTGTTACGATTACCACCACTCGTAATTGAGTTGACGGATCGAGAAGATCCGTTCGCCAACGTGGAAGCCTTTGTGTTTGTGTCAATTTAATGAACACTAACTTTATTTTACTTGCCAACAAGTCACTGGATTTATCATTCAAGTTACACTTTACTCTGAATAGATTAATTTTTGAAATTCAATAAATTATTTTGCTTCTACCCACTCCCTCACGTTCTGTCTTTAACTTTGCATTCCACTGCCTCAACATGGGCTTGTCTTTTGCGAATATGATACAATACTGGTCGCAAGAAAAGGATTTATTGTATCGTACTCTGTCTAGGATAAGTGTCTGAATAATAGAGGCAAGTACTTGTAAAAGTAAAATGCCTCTGTTGAAATAAAACCAGTTGTCTTTGGCTGGCCATTTATTGAACAACCCGTATATTTCTATGACTCGTTGTAAACATTGTTTTTTTTTCACGTGGCACTCTCGAAACCAGCTCGTGCCAAATTTCAGCCAGAACTCGATTGAAGCGAGTAATGTAGCAGTTATCCCCACCCTAAAAAAATGATTGTTGTTCCGACAATACAAACATCACCACACAGATCAAAAACTCCAATGGCGAAATTGTCCAAATTGGGCTTGAATTTAATTCCCCGTCCACCCTATTCTTCGGACTTGGCCTCATCAATCAATCAAGCAATTAATCAAGAGTGTTTTGTCCTTCCACAGATTCAAACTTAAAACTCTTTCTCCACCGATCCATATCATGTGCATGTGTCTTGAAGTTGATGTACGAATCGCCTGACTTCAACAATCTACCAGCTTGATTCTTCTTCTTCCTCTGGAGAGTTTCCATTTAACTGTACCTTCAAGCGTGACCTTTTATAACCTCACTACCGCGAAAGATATGACCGATGCAGTTGCTTTGTCTCTTTCTGATTCTCCGTAAAAGTTGTCTCTCTTCTTCTATGTTTCCCAAAGCATTTACATTTTTAATTTTGTCAGTCTATTTTGTCTTTGTCATTCTTCTCCAAGTCCACTTTTCAAATGCTTCCTTCTTATTTTCTTCAGTCTTCCTGAGTGTCCACGTTTCTGAACCATACAATGCTATACTCCATAGAACACACTTTATCAGTCTTTTTCGGAGCTCCAAATTTTAAGACCACATAACAGCCTCCGATGTTTCGGAATACCACTTTCGTCATCGCGATTCTGCTCTTGATCTCGTCATCGAATTTACAATCTTCATTTACAATACTTCCTAGGTATCTGAAGGCTCGAACTTGTTATATTAACTGCCCATTCAAACTGAACTATATTTTCCGGTACTTCTTACTAATTTTCATCACTTTCGTTTTCTGACATTAATTCGCATGCCCTTCTTTCTAAGAAAGTATTCAGAGATCCAAGCTAATGCTGAAGCTCCGTTGCCTGTTCTGCTAGAAAGACCATATCGGTTGCAAACCAGATGCACTAGATTCTTCTTCCTCCCATGTTAATCCCGGACTCTTCTCTCCAAGCGTTGTTGATAAATACAGAAAAGAAAGGGGCTTATTAGGTAATACGTAATTTATTTCACAATTTCTGTCATTTTGATTTTGTATGTGCGATCCTATCGCATTTTTTTCGCTGCCCTCTTATCACCTCCCGTTGGTTCTCTTTCTTGTGCTATCCCAGCACTTCTTCTAATTTATTTCCATTTGTTCCCTTTCTGGTCTGGCCGGCCAGGTGGCCGAGAGGGCTAGGGCGTAGGCTTTCTAGTTCTCGAGTCCGTCTGGCCGTGGGTTCGAATCCCGCCGTGGGCATGGATGTTTGTGTTTGCCCCGGGCTGCGTACAGATATAACTTGCGTAAAATGACCTTAGTAGTCGACGCCTAAATTTCTAGAACCCCCCCCCCCCCCTTTCTGGTCTCCGCAGCCAATACCTTCTTTCTTCCCACTACGTTGTCTGTATACAGTATTCAAAAGTCTGTTACCAGTCTCAATATCTTAATAACTAACGGGAATTTCCAGATAACGAAAAATTATCTCCTACCAAATCATGTGCGGGGTTTTTAACAATGATCTTAATTTTGATTTCAAGGTCAAATTTAATGCATAATGAAAACTGTAAGATATAGTAAGAAAATGCCAGTTGGAAAGTTGTTCAGCATCCTAAAATTAGTCTAAATCATTTATCCGATTTGATTTTGCAACAATGGTTACCTAATAAAAAATAATTTTGTGACAATAGGAATGTAAAACCACAGAAAACACCAATAGTTAATTACGAAAGTAAATGTTCAATACGTTGAACTTCAGATGCTACACACTATTTGCACAATGTTTGAGGGATTGATGCATCATTGTTGTAGTGGTTATTGCTGCACATGAGATTGTAATTCTCTGCTGAAGTTCAGTTAAACTTACTGGTGGCGTTTCATAATCTGTATTTTTACATGGCTCCTTAAGAAGTCCAGAAGTGTTAAGTCTGGTAAGTAGGAAGGCTTTGTGACTAGTCCAAATTTTCCAATCCATCTATCGGGACACATCAAGTTTAAACGTTCACGTGCTGCCATTGAAAAATGTGGAGGAGCACCATCCTGCTAAAACCAAATTTCACAACGTTCTCTTAATGGCATCTCTTCAATAAACTCTTGCACAATATTGTTTAGAATAAGATCTCGGTAATGCTGGCCAGTGAGATTTCCATCGTAAAACACTGGACCAATAACTTGATTGTTGTTCATGGCACACTAAACATTTGCCCTCCATTTCACTTGGTGAGCAGTTTGTCTTAACCAATGAGGATTTTCATTGGCCCAGTAATGGAGGTTATGTTTATTAACAATACGATTACGTGCAAATTGTAATTCATCTAACCACAAAATCTTCTTTGTGAAATATTCATCAATTTGACAAAGAAACCATGTAGAGTACTCTGAACGTATTTCATATTTAGGTGCATGAAGGCTTTAATGACAGTACATGAAATGGATGAATTTTATGATCATGAAGCACATTCCACACAGATCCTATATTGCAACCTATATAATCATCAATGGAACGTATGCTGGTATGTGGATTAGCAGCAACTGCAGCAAGAGCTGTGCCCGTCTTCTCATTTGTTGCTGTTTTTAGTTGTCTCTGTCTTGCATGTTGTTGAACATTACCTGTGTTCTGAAAGCTGCAATAATTTTTCCAAAGGCTTGTCATGAAGGATGGCGGCGATTTGGATATCTTTCAGCATACATTTACAGTGGCCGCGCAGTACTTGAAATTTTTATCGCCAATGGTTTAGCCAATAGAGATTTTCTTTAAGCCAGAATCTCATGTTTTTAGCCAAATTTAAAATTAAACAAGAATGATTTTACCGCCAAAGCGGATAAAAGGAGCACATTTTCATGTTATAGCATCGTACATGGATATATTGAATTAATCAACATTTTAAAACACTTAAGAGAGAAAAAATAAATATGAAAACTAAATTGTAAATTACTATTTAAGTAAGCTAATGTATAGAGAGAATTTAAACGAATAAACTTGAAGAACTCGAAGGTAAATGGAGAGGGAGTTATTCCTCATACATTTAAAAAATTAAAAATTCTTTAATTTGTAAGAATTCCCACATAATGTTAAACGAAGTGAGCCTCAGTTGCTGAAGCGTTGTGTGTAAGCATCTATTATTTTTTTCATATTAAATTACTAAAGTGTTTCTACGTTATCGTCTACTATTGAAGCAAGCGATTAACTACTATTAATAAGCAATATGTATAACAATAGTGAGTTTTATATAACATTAAGCCTAACAGCATTATGCTCTTGATACAAATAAGCTGTGGATAAACATAGATCTAACAACTCGTAATGAGTTGGTTGATATATTACACGCCATATCATAGCATTGAAAGTTCTAACAATACTATATTGTACCATTAGGGCACGTGCTACTAAACCAATAACCACTATCATTATTTACTCATTATATTCACTCATAGCACGTTGTTACGAGTTGTTTGATATACAACCTCTGACAATTAAGTTCGGTGAATGACCTCATATTGCGAGTTGAATGCTGGCTTACATGAAACAGCAGTTACTATCCTTCAAAGTAGTCCCCGTCGATGGTAATGCACTTCTGGGAACGGCTGTACAAGTCCTGGAAACTCCTGGCATAGTTGTTTTTAGGGATAGCCTTCAGTTGGATCGTAACATTATGTTGGATGTCTGGCCACTTCAGGGAGCGTCTTCCACGGTGTTCCGGCCTCCTCCGAACCGTTTAAACCACTCATAAACACACTTCAAAGTGATACCACTTTCTTTGTAAACTGTTGTCAACATTTCATGAGTCTCTTTCGTTCGACCACGCGCACTACACCTTCACTCTTCAATGTCCTGTTTAAACACTATAAACACATTCGTAGAGCTGATTCTCTCAAATTTGTTTAAACATGTTTCGACCTGTCTGGGGCAGGATACGACGGTAGCGCACTCTTACGACCGTTAGCAATATGAGGTCATTCACCGAACTTAATGTCATAGGTTGTATTACATGCCATATCTTAGCGTTGAAAGTTCCAATGGTACCATATGGCATCATATGGCACCATTAGGGCACGAGCTACTAAACAAAAACCAATATCATTATTTACTCGTTATATGCACTCATGGCACGTTGTTACGAGTTGTTTGTTATATTACATGACATATCTTGGCATTGAAAGTTCCAATGGTACCATATGGTATCATATGGCACCATTAGGGCACGTGCTAATCCAATAACCATTATCATTATTTACTCGTTATATTCACTAATGGCACGTTGTTACGAGTTGTTTGATATATTACATGCCATATCTTAGCATTGAAAGTTCCAATGGTACCATTTGGTACCACATGGCACCATTAGGGCACGTGCTACTAAACAATAACCATCATCATTATTTACTCGTTATATTCACTCATGGCACGTTGTTACGAGTTGTTTGATATATTCCATACCCTATCTTAGCTTTGAAAGTTCCATTTGTTACCATTAAAACACGTACTACTAAACATTTCACACCAACATCATTTACGCGTTATATTCATTCATGAGACATCCTTGCACGTGCACGTGCCATTAGACCAATACTTGCTATCAATAGTTACTGTTATATATTCTTTCATGATATGTTGTGACGATTTGTTTGATATATTACATGCCATATCTGGTTATTGACCGTTTCGATAACAAAACAACGCGTCACAGGAAACCACGTGACCGATCCTACGACAGCCCTTACTAACTTCCGTTTCAGAGCATTTAGTACAGTGTAACTACAGTGCAGTTTAAATTACAAGTGTTTATACAATTATTAGGCGATTTTTCTGTTTAAATTATGTCAATCAGATATTTTAAAAGTTTGAACGGCGTAGCCAGCGAACGATATAAGCAGAAATTAATGTTTGAAGAGCACAATTTACCAGATCCCATGGATGATATGTTAGAAACGTTTTTCAAGAACGACGTGAATTCGTGGCCTACAGTAACATCACTCGATCTGTACGATTTCTTTGTGAAACGAATATGTTTCTACGCCAAGGATGATTATAATTATCTTGTAAGTGGAAAGTAAAAGAAATCCTCGTGGATCGTGTCAAGGAGCTACAGGTGAGTGAACGATTTAAGCCTATTGATTTATCGTGCTAACTTTAATACAGTTTTTACAAATTGGGTTCATACAGTTTTACATGAATTTCATACATTTCTAAATAAATTTAATACATTTTTAAATGAATAAAATACGATAAAATGAATTATATTTTAAAAAATTTATGCGAGAAAAAAAAAAAGAAAAGAAATTTATGCGAAAGTTCCGTGACGGTGTACATTGAATGATGAGCGGCCAGGCCGACATGAATGACCGTCCGTTAGCTGAAGTTCATCGTCACGGAAATTTCGTGATTTTTTTTCTCGGATAAATTTCTTAAAATATAATTCATTTAAATCCTATTAAATTCATTTAAAATTGTATTAAATCTATTTAGAAATGTATGAAATTTATGTAAAACTGTATGAACCCAATTTGTAAAACTGTATTAAAGTTACCACGATAATTGGTTCACTCACCTGTAGCTCCTTGACACGATACACGAGGATTTCTTTTACTTTCCCACTTACAAGGTAATTATAATCATCTAATGAAGAGTATATAATTATAATCATCTATTTAGAGTTTTTCATTTGTTGAATAATGAGCGACCAGGCCGACATGAACGACCGCCCGTTAGCTGAAGTTCATCGTCACGAAACTTTCGTGATTCTTTCTTGCATAAATTTCTTAAAATATAATTTCGATAATATGATAAATCATTTACATATTAATTAGGTGTGTTACAATAATAAATTCAGAATATAAACGCGATGGGGCTGATCGATGTCAGCCGAGAAAATTAGGGGATGCTACACGGGATTTTTACCGATTTTAAATAACGCTTCGTTTAAATAAATATAATGCGTGTTTTAGTTCAGTGTAAACGGAGTTTAATTATTAAATTAAATAAAAAAAATTTTTATTATAGCCTTGTTTTAGTCAATTTACCGTAAACTTTTTATTATTTTAATTCAATTACAGAAAACAAGCTTGTAACATAAACAAATAAAACAAACGTAACTAGAGTAACACTTAACCGTCGTGTATTAATTAATTGCACTGTAATTAAACTAAAATAAATACAGTAATATGAAAAATATTTATTCTTCCGTATTTCTGTACTGAGGGGGTAAAATTGTATTAAATTCATTTAAAAATGTATTAAATCTATTTGATACAACACAACACTTCACTACACAGTATTGTTTAGCATGGAAAAATGGCGACGCCGGAAGTGTGGCTGGGCTTCAGAGGCCAACTGATGTCGCTACCGCCACCTACATAGAGCTTTCCTCGAAAGGGACAATAGGAAGTTTTTAGGGGGGGGATCATAATGGTACCATTAAAGCACGTGCCATTATAGTACATACTTATTCCGGCTATCTCACGTTCGTACTTGTTCGTGCTCTGTCCCATATTAATGGATTGGTGAAAACAGACTTTGAAAAAGTCAATTCGTTTTCAAGTTATCGTAATAAATACTAAGCATCCTAGGAATAAAAAAATTCTCTTGATTTAGAGACCGAACTGCCCTTTCAATAATCGTCAAACACGTGCATCCTGCACGCGCACCATCTCATTAACGTTTAGAGCACGCGCAGAGCCGAACCCGTGTATGTTCTCAACACGCTGTTTCCCGAATGCGAGGATAATTCGTGTCTTCCAGCAATTCAATACATGCACTCTTTCTATTGCAACGCAATGAATTGTGGGATTGTCTACAAACGGACTGACGGACGGAAAGCTGGACAAACCGATCACATAAGCACATTTCTATATATAGAAAATGTGCTAAAAATTATGAAGCATTTAAAATTAAAAAAATTTAATCACATGATAATCGCATTTTCGAGGTTGAAAATAAAAATTTTCCATATAAATAGAATTAGCCAAGTATGTTCGCCAAATGTGATTGTTTATTCGTCAGATTAGTTGAAATGTCGCCACTGGCGATTTGGCGAGCGGACTGCGCGGACACTGCATTTAGGTTGCAAGTAGAACAACTTGTGAATTGCATCATAGCCCTATACCAGGTCAACCATTTCATTTTCAGGGTACTCTGCCATTCTTTGAATGTTACCATTCAAACACTGATCAGGATCATTGTTGCTTAACCTTAAATCAAATGAAATGCGAATTAATATCAGCAAAGCTGATGATTGAAAATTTTCATAACAAAATTATTTTTTATTAGGTAACCATTGTAGCAAAATCAAATCGGATAAATCATTTAGACTAATTTTAGGGTGCTGTACAACTTTCCAATTGACGTTATTATCTCTTACAGTTTTCATTATGCATTAAATTTGACCTTGAAATTAAATGTGAAGATCCAAATCAAGATCATTGCTAAACAGACCAAATCTGATTTGATTGGAGATAATTTTTCGAAATCTGAAAATTCTCATTAGTTATTAAGATATTGAGACTGGTAGCAGACTTTTTGAACACCTATTATAAGTCGTCTTCTAGTACTGATAGGAAAGAATTCCTTTTTATCCTCTGGATGACTTAACTAGGTTTCATCTGGCTTCTTGCCTAGTTCCATGTACATCCCCTGATTAGTTCCTGGACGACTATGGCAGTGAAAGCACTGCTTCCGGGCCGCTCCTTTCTTTTTCGTCTGCTTTGACAAAGGATAGACTCTAAATGTTAGCTTTTTAACCGACTTCAAAAAAGAAGGTTAATCAATTCGATGCGTATATACGAGGGGAGTTCAATAAGTAATGCAACACATTTTTTTCTGAAAAAGAGGGTTGTTTTATTCAGCATTCAAATACACCATGTTATTCCCCAATCTTTTAGCTACACAACACAATTTTTCAACGTAATCTCCATTCAATGGTACGGCTTTACGACACCTTGAAGTGAGGGCCTGTACACCTGCACGGTATCATTCCACTGGTTGATGTCGGAGCCAACGTCGTGCTGCATCAATAACTGCTTCATCATCCGCGTAGTGCGTCCCACGGATTGCGTTCTTCATTGGGCCAAACAGATGAAAATCCGTCGATCTGCTCGAATGAGAGTGTTCGCATGTTCCGACATTGCATGAGTCAGAGCTGTGCACGGCCGGCCAGCTCGCGGGAGATCAGACAGTCTTGCTTGACCTTGCGGCGATGATGACACACGCTTTTCCCAACGATTCACTGTGCTTTTGTCCACTGCCAGATCACCGTAGACATTCTGCAAGCGCCTATGAATATCTGAGATGCCCTGGTTTTCCGCCAAAAGAAACTCAATCACTGCCCGTTGTTTGGAACGCACCTCCATTGTAGACGCCACTTTAACAGCTCACTATAGCGCTGTCACATATCGGACGTCAATGAAACTTTACGAGACGAAGCGGAAATGTTTGATAATGTTCCACAAGAAATGTCCAGTTTTTTCAACCAAAATTGGCCGAGAAAAAAAAATGTATTGCATTACTTATTGAACTCCCCTCGTATGTAATATTGTTGGAATTGCACAATATTCATATGTTAGTCTATGTGGGCTTTTAAACAAATATGCCAAATTTCATGAGTGTATGTATGTATGTATCGTATATCTTCCAATAGTAGCCCCCGGCGTCTATTTTTTCAAGTTAATCACTAACCGGGCGTTTATTAGAGACCGGCGTTTATTTAGCGATCTGTGTCAAATCTTATACTTTGCACGACATCATAAACGCCACATCATATGATCGCTTTGGAGGCATGTCTTTTTTTTAAACAGAATATGATAGTGCGCAGTAAACAGTCCTTACGAACAGGATACCTTGAGAACTAAGGGAAGAATAGCAGAGTGCATATGATATTGAAACTTAAAGCAGTGTGCTGGAAATCCTCTCAAGCCCGTGTACACGTGAACCCCGAAAGCGGCTCACGTGAACTGCCGCGTGGAAGAGAATCCCCGGCGTGTATTAGAGACCGGCGTTTATTAGAGACAGGCGTTTATTTGGCAATCTTCATTTTGAAACCCGGCGTTTATTAGAGACTGGCGACAATTGGAGACCAGGTGTCTATTAGAAGATATACGATATGTATATAGAAATCGGATTGCAGTAAATCTTTTTTTATTGGATTAAGTATCTTAACCTTAGGGATAAATCCATGTTTCATCAAAATCGGTTCAGTAGTTTTCAAGATATGGACTGATATAGCTAGGCGATACTGAAAGTTTCATTAAAGTCGGTTTTTAGCACATTTTCTATATGCTTCATTAGTTTCTATAAGTTTCATTAGAAATGTGCTTATGTGATCGATTTGTCCAGCTGTCCGTCCGTCCGTCCGTCTGTAGACAATCCCACAATTCATTGCGTTGCATGTATTGAATTGCATGTATTGCAATCTCACAATTCATTCAATCATGTCTTGAATTGCTGGAAGAAACGAATTATCCTCGCATTTGGTTAAACGCGTGTTGAGAACATGGGTTCGGTTCTGCGCGTGCTCTAAACGTTAATGAGATGGTGTGCGTGCAGGATGCACGTGTTTGACGATTATTAAAAGGGCAGTTCGGTCCCTAAATCAAGAGAATTTTTTTATTCCTAGGGAGCTTAGCATTTATTACGATAACTTGAAAACGAATTAACTTTTTCACAGTCTGTTTTCACCAATCCATTAAAATGGGACAGAGTACGCAGAAGTACGAACGTGAGATAGCAGGAATAAGTACGTGCTCTAATAGCACGTGCTTTAATGGTACCATTATGATACCCTCTTAAACATTTCCTATAACAAGATATGGCATGTAATATATCAAACAAATTGTCACAACATATCATGAACAAATATAAAAGAGTAACTAGTGATAGCAAGTATCGGTCTAATGGCACGTGTACGTGCAAGGATGTCTCATGAATGAATATAACGGTATATAGTGATGTCTGAATTGTGTTTTAATAGTACGTGTTTTAATGGTACCAACTTTCCATGCTAAGATATGGCATGTAATATATCAAACTGCTCGTAATAACGTGCCATGAGTGAATATCACGTGTAAATAATAATCATAGTTATTGGTTTAGTAGCAAGTGCCCTAATGGTGCCCTATGAAACCATATGGTACCATTGGAACTTTCAATGCTAAGATATGGCATCTAATATATCAAACGACTCGTAACAAGGTGCCATGAGTGAATATCACGAGAAAATAATGATAATGGTTATTGGTTTACTAGCACGTTCCCTAATGGTGCCCTATGAAACCATATGGTACATTGGAAATTTCAATGCTAAGATATGGCATGTAATAGATCAAACGACTAGTAATAACGTGCCAAGAGTGAATATCACGTAAATAATAATAGTTATTGGTTTAGTAGCACGTGCCCTAATGGTACCCTATGATACCATATGGTAACCTTGGAACTTTCAATGCTAAGATATGGCATGTAATATATCAAACGACTTGTAACAACGTGCCATGAGTGACTATCACGAGAAAATAATGATAATGGTTAACAGTTTAGTAGCACGTGCCTTAATGGTGCACTATGGCATGATATGGTACCGTTGGAACTTTCAATTCTAACACATGGCATGCAATATATCAAACGACTCGTAACAACATGTAATGAGTGAATATCATGAGAAAATAATGATAATGGTTATTGGTTTACTAGCACGTGCCCTAATGGTGCCCTATGAAACCATATGGTACCATTGGAAATTTCAATGCTAAGATATGGCATGTAATAGATCAAACGACTCGTAATAACGTGCCATGAGTGAATATCACGTGTAAATAATGATAATGGTTATTGGTTTACTAGCACGTGCCCTAATGGTGCCATATGAAACCATATGGTACCATTGGAAATTTCAATGCTAAGATATGGCATGTAATAGATCAAACGCTCGTAATAACGTGCCATGAGTGAATATAACGAGTAAATAATGATAGTGGCAATTGGTTTTGTAGCACATGCCCTAATGTTACAATACAGAATTTATAGAACTTTTAATGCTAATATATGGCGTGTAATATATCAACCAACTCCTTACGCGTTATTAGATCTTTTGTTATCCATAGCTTATTTGAATCAAGAGTATAGTACTCTTAGGCTTAATGGTATCTAAAACTCATTACTTACTTACTTTTCAAACCTGCTTATCCGTTAGGCTCGCGGGGGCAGCAGCCCTATGGAGGATCTCCATCGATCGCGATCTTCCGCCATCAGGCGCATGTCATCCCTGGTAATATACAAGCGACTCGAACCCAGATTCTCCATGTAGTCTAGCCACCTGGTTCTAGGCCGACCCCTTGGTCTCTTACCCACCGGCTTGGAAAATAACAACTGCCTAGGAAGACTAGTTTGCGGCATCCGTATCACGTGGCCATACCAGCGCAACTGAGATCTCTCAATGCGGAGAAGTAGCGGCTCAACACCTAAAGATTCCCTTATTGTGCTGCTGTACACTCTATCTAGTAGGGTAACACCTGCCACACCTCTCTGGAATCTCATTTCGGCCGCTTGTACCCGCGATCGCACTCTTTCGGTCATTACCCAAGCCTCATGACCATAGGTGAGAATGGGGACAAAGATAGATTTGAAGACGGAGAGCTTGGCTTTGTTACCCAGCTCTCGTTTCGTTACCACGGATCGCCACAGTTCACGTCTGACATAGCTTGCTGCACCGATCCCAGCATCCAATTCTTTCTCCTGCCGTCCATCACTCGTGAATGCAATCCCGAGATACTTGAACTTCTCCACCTGTCTCAATGAGGCTCCCCTAACATGGAGAGCGCACTGAGCAGGCTGTCTTGAAAGAACCAGAGCTTCGGTTTTAGCCACACTGATCTTCATCCCAGCTTCTTCACATTTGGCTGCAAACCGGTCTAGTGCATGCTGAAGGTTCGTGCGAGAAGACCCAAGCAGGACAAGGTCGTCCGCAAAGAGCAACCTCTCCACCAGGCAGTCGCCCACACAAACACGCTCATCGCCTCGGCTGCCCCTGTCTATCCAGTCCATAAAGATAATGAACACGATGGGCGACAGTATGCACCCTTGGCGGAATCCAACACCCACGGTGAACGGTCTTGACTTAATGCCATTTATCCGGACACACATCTCAGAGCTTTCGTACAGAGACATGATAGCAACCAGTAATTGCCCATCCACTCCATACTCTTGCAACACTTGCCAGAGCTTCTCCCGAGGAACCCTGTCATATGCTTTTTCGAGGTCCACAAAGCAAGCGTAGACCTCTTTTGCATACTCCCAGGATTTCTCAAAGATTTGCCTTAGAGCAAAGATGTGATCCGTCGTGCTTCGGCCAGGTCGGAAACCACACTGCTTCCCCGACAGTTTGGAGTCGACTATTTCCCGACTTCTCTTCTCTAGACACTTAGCGTACACTTTCCCAGGAATTAATTTAATAATAGTTAATCGCTTGCTTCAATAAGACTTTAGTAATTTAATATGAAAATCTAATAGATGCTTACACATAACGCTTCAGCAATTGAGGCTCACTTCGTTTAACATTATGTGAGAATTCTTACAAATTAAAGAACTTTTATTTTTTTAAGTGTATGAGGAATAACTTCACTCTCCATTTACCTTTCATTCTTCAAGTTTATTCTTTTAAATTCTCTCTATACGTTAGCCTATTTAAATAGTAATTTACAATTTAGTTTTCATATTTATTTATTTACTCTCAAGAGTTTTAAAATGTTGGTTAATTCTATATATCCATAACAAGAAAATGTGCTCCCTTTATCCGCTTTGGCGGTAAAATCATTCTTGTTTATACTCTGTTTAATCTTGTCTTTAGTTATTATTTATTATTTTTATTTATTTATTTATTTATTTATTTATTTATTTATAAACTAAGCTCAGTAATAAGCCGTATTGCCTAACTAGACCCGTTCTTTTTGTATTTATTTGCAGTTGACCCTAATATGGATTTACATTGGCAGTAGCTCCTAATATGTATTTATTTCTTTTAGGTAGATATTAAAAAGTGTTGATGAAAGACACCATCCTTGACTCACTTCTAAGCGTTACGGTTTGCTCCATATATAGATTTTCAATCAGTATGGAGTCATCTTTCCAGTCGATGCCTTTTCTTTTCAAAATAGTCATAAGAATATTCCACTGTACTTTGTCGAATGCTTTTTCTAAGTTCGCAAAGCAAATGTTAAGTTCTCTTCCCTTTGTTAGATACCGTTCTCCAGAGTCCAATGGCGTTTCTTGTTCCCACGCTTCTTATGAAACCGAACTGAGAATCTCTAATGGTCACATCTAACTTCGAGTACAATCTTCTTAGTAGAATTTTGGCTGCAAGGGAAATCAAACTAATCGTCCTGAAGTCTTCGCATCTCTTTGCATTTGTTTCTTTTTTCTCTAACGGTATCATAATTGTCTTCAGGAAATCTTACGCCATTGTCCAGCTTCATAGATTTCATTACATAACCTGGTTTGATTATTTTATTCCAGTGTTACTCATGGCTGTCAAAACCTCTACAAGTATATCATCTACACTTGTTGCTTCGTTTTTCTTCAATTCATTCGGCGCCTTTTCGGCTAAGGTCAAAAACTCTCACCGGTGAGAAGAGTTAGCGTTTGGTCGGTCAGAAATCCCGCTGAGAAAACTGTGACGTCATTTTAACGCGGTCAGAAACACCAGTTAGTGCTGCTATGCCTAACCGGTTAGTCTCACCGTCCTCACCAGAGACAAATGAAAGTAAGACTGGCAGTGCCCTATTCATTTTGCTGATCGCTACTGGTGCCACCGGAAGTGCAGCGATCTCCATTATGGGAATGGCAGAAACGTAAGGTGGCGTATGTTCTCAATGTTATTTCAGCTGTTTTTGTAGATGACTTCAAGAGGTATCAGTAAGCGTAACCTGTTTTCTGATTTTTTAAAAAAAAACTTTATTGCATTAACTAACGATAACGTATACTTTTAATGACTTTCAATAGCTGATTCAATGCCTTACGAATTTTTAAAAGAGCGCGTACAACTCGCAACTCCTATCGTTATTGTAATAATGGAGGCTTAGCCAGAGACAAGTGAAAGCATAGATGAAGAGAACTGAAGAAGCAAAGTTATTTCTTCATCCATGGTGAAAGTAAATGAATCTAGAGGAAGGATGAATTTATTTTTTAAGTCTTAACTGATTTTTATTATTATAAAAGTTGATTCTTATAACTTAATCAGTCTTAATACCTAATAAATATTTTCATTTGTATTGCAAATAAAAAGTAAATTTGAAGCCTCTTCATACAGTGTTACCAATGGAGTTTCGAAAATAGCTTCAGTTACACAAAAAATTTAAATTGATTTATTCTTTATTGATTTTTAAATATAATAAGTCGTGACAAGACACTGCGTATATTTTCTCCATTTATTTTTTCTGTCAGTCGCTTGGTTTCATGGTGATATCGAATATTACAGTATGTGATGACAATAAGTCTAAGCACATGATCGTCAGAAGGACTCATTTCAAATGAATGGTGAGCTAATTAATTTCACTAAATTAGTGAAATTATTAATTTTGTTTTTGGTTATAAAATGTAATGTTTTTGCTAGAATTTTGATAGGCATATTCAATTTAATTGCTCTTTGCTCTCCTAGATTATAAAATTCACTCCTAATTATTTTTTTCTGAAATTTTGCACAGGTATACTACATCTTTCGATGATGTGATAAGGCCTCCTTATTTTTTTTTCTCAATGAAATTAAGGCTGTGGTAGCTCTGATATTGCTCTTTCAACGCTTCTTTACATTAAATGCAGATTATAGATTTAATTACAGACCTAGAAACGAATCCTGCCGAGTCACAATATTTTGACAAGATTTTAATATCAGGGATTGGATAATATTGAGACGCATCATCTGATATGGATTCATGATTATATTCATCAGAGTTATACATGAATTAATGTTTTGTGCCCTGCACTCAATTTTAACCTGGTAAATTTAATGCCAATCAATTTGTCATTAATTTAATGTTTAATAAAAAATGCTGTATAATTTTGTTGCCGAAATAAAAGATGTATCCACTTTTTACGAAGAATGTCATCCTTTGGAAATCTACAGCGCAAATGTTTCGTTTTCTAATTTTTTTGTTTCGCTTTGAAATAGCTATTATACACGTGTGTAAGAGCTTGGTGCTTATTTCTTGCGTGACAATTTTTTTTTAATGTATTCATCACAATAAAAACGTTTATACCTATGTTTACTGAAATATCAGATGTTTATACTACATGTATAAAAAAATGTAAAAGCTGCGTCACAAAATTGTTTTAAGATAATAAAAAAAAATGCAATTTTAATTTTTGTTAATCTGATAATAATGGAATATTTGTAAAGGCAGGACATTTAAACTGGAAGGATATTTAAAAGTTAATTGCTATCAATAAACAAACCTAACATAATTTGTCAAATATTAGCTAATTGATTTTAAAATTTTAAATTAAAAGAAAACCTGGCAAACTAAAATATTTTTAAAAAGGTACTTAAATTGTTTTTTTTTTTAAACAAAAAACGAAAAGGAAGAAATAATTCTCAGTTCAATAAAATAATCAGTTTATTAATCCAAATATTGTAATAAGCAATTAACTAATAATGTACTTACTTGTGAACTGAAGTATTGGATCTTTTTAAAAAAAAACGATTTGACCAATATGTATGAGAATGTCGTCCAGTTAGATATTAAAAGGGGGGATTATAATTTGTACATCTCGTACTAATCAACAATAATTTGGATTGTAATTAGTGAACTGTATATTTTATTTTATTAACTTTCAAATTATAATTTTTAAAGGAGAATTTTACTAGTTGATTGTTTAATATAACTCGTCCTCCTTTTCCATTTAAACTTTTTTTTTTAAATTTATGTTTAAGAATAATTTTATTTATCACCAAATAACCTTTTATTGGATGGGCCGATTTGGATGATTATTTTTTTGTTTAATAGAGCAAGTTTTTCTGATGGTTCCATAATAAATTCATCGAGATATCTTAGGTAGATATTAGAAAAAATAAATGTTTGCGATTGATTCACATGCATTGCCAACGGCGATCAGCTGTTTCTTGCCAATCCCGACATGGCGGCGCGAAGGCACCACTAGAGGGGAGGTCACTGCCAGTCTCTTACTTTCATTTGTCTCTGGTCCTCACCGAGAAAAAGACGCTTAGCCCAGTGAGAAATTACGTCATCATTCTCTCACCGGTGAGCGTTTTTGACCTTAGCCTCCAACTTCTACAGGAAGAATCTCCATACCAAATGAGTTATCCATATTCTCCATTTTTTCAAGTACGATGTTTGCAGGTCTTCTGACGTGTCATAAAGAGTTTGTAAATATTCTTCCCACGTGCGAATAAAATCCTGTTCCTTCACTATTTTCTCGCCATTCTTCTCCCTTTGAGGTAAGTTAAATGCTTCTTCTCCCTGCATTCCTTTTGAAAAACAAGTTCCTGCGCTATATTGTGACGTAGGGTAAAAGGAAGTGAATAGTTATTATCCTACAATCATTTAAATTAAAATAGTCGCGGACGCCAGTGTGACGAAGGGGGGAAATGAAAGGGTTTTTTATCCCTACGTTTATTTGTAAAAGAAATGAAAATTGTCGCGGACGCCAGTGCATAAGCACAATTTTGGATGCTTCTCTAGTAGTTAAGAGATATCCATAAATGAGTTGAATGAACTCAGGATAATAAAATGAGAGCTTAAAATAGCTTTCTATTAACCAGCCTCTTATTTAGTTTCAATATAGGCCTATTGACCTGGTTGACCTACCAAAATAATACAATTAAATTTTAAGTGTCTTAAAACTATTCATGCATTGAGTAATAGGGAATGGCGTGACCCTCCCTCCAATATATTTCAATTAAACAAAATCCCAGAACCTGGTTGACCTGCCAAAGTAAAGAACGTGCAAATCTTAAATAAATTTAAGCATGCATTAAGAAATGATAAACGTTCTAACACTCCCTTCTATTCAAATCAAAACGTTACTCCCCTTTATGATACAATTCTACAAAAAAGGATCAATAAGCAGTAATAAAGTTCAACTCTTCTTTATTAATCAAAATAATTTTCATTGAAAAGGAAATCTTATGATTATAATAAAATTTCAAAGGAAAAAAAATGAAGCAGACACTCTCGACCATTAAGTTAAAATTACGCATTAAAGTTCAACAGTTCAAATATAGTTCTTATGACTAACACATGCGATGGGCCCGTTACATAAAATGTGCACTTATCTTATGAAATTTGCGTTTGTTTCAGACTCTGAGAGAATGCCACACAACACAGAATCGTCACGTTGAAACTTTGGTGAAGCCCCATTTGGTCGCCTCCCATTTGGACGCCATTTCAGCGCCATTTGGTCGCCTCCCATTTGGACGTTTCACCTGACCCATTTGATCGCCTCCCATTTCGTCGCTTGCATCCTCTAACACTTTCTATTAACTAACTGTATTTAAACAAAAACTAATACAGCCAAAAATTATTAATTAATAATATTTAAAATAAAAATCATATAATATCAAAATATCATATCTATTCCTCATTTTCATTGAGAATAAATATGGTATGTTTAATATAAAAAATTCAAAAAGAATTCAATGTGGTTAATTTAATTTAAGAAGTAAATTAAAACCATTTCCAAGTTCTAGATTTGACCTAATTGGCTGAATTTTTTATTGACCATAATACCTTTCGTTCATTTTCACTTTTCAACATTCTCTTTCTAGACAAGCATACAGGCGGTAAGACGTTTTTTTATTTTCAGTTTTATATGTCGATCAAAGTAGTTTAGTAAGTTTATATCCAGTTAGCAGATACCATGGCTTTTAAAATCTTAAAATCAACTAAAGGAAAACACATGATTTCATACAACAAACACCTGTACAGTTTTGAAAAAGAGAATGCACAGGGTGTTAGGAGATTTAAATGTTCCTGAACCCATCGATGGTATTCCTGTACCCATCGATTGTGTTTCGATGATGGTTCATACCATCGATGGTGCCACCGATGGTGGTTTTAAACCATCGCACACCTCTATTAATAAGGCATCAACATGTAATTAAGTAACACATGCAGAAAAATACATTTTATTACCGTGGCTCATCAAGGCCCTATGGGCTGAATAAAGAACAGGCCATCAAATGGGAGGCGTCCAAATGGGAGGACGACTAAATGGGAGGCGTCCAAATGGGAGGCGACCAAATGGGGCTTAACCGAAACTTTGCTGGGTCCGACGTTGAGATCTCTTTCCCGTAGTGGCTTATGATTCCCGCCTTGACCGCAGTGGGTTACGGGCCGCCCGTCTGTTTCACAATACTGCCGTGAGAACAAGACTGACCCGTGCTCCCGCCCACCATCGTTGCCGTTAGTTCCTGCCGCATTGACCCTCGATGTTGCCGCTAATGATTTTCTGCATCAGTCTCTCTCCGGAACGTGGTTCGCTCACCTTGCCGTTGATTCTTCATAGGTTTGCCTTATAATGCGTGGTTAATGAGTGTGCAGTTCCACCCTCGGTTTCTTATAGTGGAGTGTTTAATAAAGCTGAGAACTCTCATGATTGAAAGTTGCCGGTAGATTTCTTTTTTGAGGGAGTTTTGAAATCCCTGAAGAAGCATTGACTGACATGGTTCTCTGTATGCTCGTGATGGAGTCCCCTTTTCTTTTCAGAGAGAAGGCGAGAGCCGGGATTCAAGAAGCGCGTATTTGAATTTTGCCGCACAATTTTTACCTCAAATAAAGTTTTAAGAGTTCCCTCCTGTTTGCATTAAATCGTAAAATATCATTGGTCGAAGTTGTGGAGCTAAAGGAAACGAAAGCATGCGTCAGCTCCCTCATACGTTAAAATTCATAACCAAGAAAGCGTCCCTTGCCAATCCAGGATGCACGCACCCTCCCCTCTTTCAACAGACGGAGCAAACAGGAGAAAATAAAATGAGAGTGACCGCTTCAGAATTTAAATATAAAAAATACAAAGTTTGATCTACTGACAATCAGGAATATCTTTATAAGAGAAACCCATTTTTAATTAATTAATTAAGGTAAATGCCACAAGGTTGATTAAGAGAAATAACAAAATAGTAAATAAAATTAACATATTTTGGGTATTAAAATTAACACGGATGTTAAATTCCATTTAAGATCCGTAGGGACATATTTATATGTCACAATATCATTAACAACTGTCTTCAGATTATTCCAATTGCAATTTGCTGTATTTCCATCCTCTGAATTCCTTTCTTCCATATTCCAAAACAAACTCCTCTTGCATGGAAATGCTAGTCTCGAAGGCATTCCTGGTTACTGCGATATTCAGCTTTTCTAAATCCCATTTCTTTTTCCGCTATGCACGTTTGTTTCGTTTCATTTCAGCTTCATCAAAGCAATAAGCAAATTGTGATCAGAATATTGTCTGCTCCAGGATGTGTACATACCTGTTTCACAATGTTTCTGTATCTTCTTTGAATTATAATGTAATCCTGTTGATATCTTGCTGTATCACAGGTGCTTTCTAAGTACAGATTCTTCGCTTGTATTCTTAAAATAAGTGTTCATCACCACCATGTTATTTTTCTTGCAGAAGTCAATAAGTCGCTGCCCTCTGCTATTTCTGTTTCCCAGTCCAAAGCGTCCCATCACATTTCTATCCAAATCTAGACTTTCTTCTCCAACTACTACATTCCAGTCATCCATGACAACAATGCAGCTTTTCTTTGCCTCGGTCTCCAAAATCTTCTCAGTTTATGTGTAAACTCTTCAACTTATTCATTTTGACGATGGGATATGGGCATGTCAACTTGAATGATTACCAAACCCCTTGGATTTCCGCTAATTCTTGCCATCATTAAACGATCGCTGTAGTAGTTCATCCTCATTACTTTGTTCATTGTTTCTTTTTCAAGTAAGATGCCAACTCCATTCCTTCGTTTTGAGCGGTGTACAGGACCCTGATGTCATCGCTGTAAAAATCTGCATTTTCTCTGCATCGTTTTTCACATACACCAAGAATATCCATCTTCTTTCTTCTCATCTCGTGCTTCATGTTTCCAAGCTTGCCAGGTTGCAGAAGAGTTCTAACATTCCATGTACCTATTCTAAGTCTGTCGACCCTCCAATATGTGCATCCAATGGAGAGGAAAAGTGAAGGAGAAGATGCTGACCCTCCAGAGTAGCCTCCATCGGGAGATCTGAAGGAGAGGCTATTTTACTTCTGGAGAATGCCATTCGTCAAAGCTTTTAGGTCTAACAAGGAAAAGGATAGGTACAAGTAGCTTTCCATTGCTTTCTTTCCCCCGCAGTTCAGAATTCAATAGAACCCGCCCAACATCAATTGTTTTAGGCCTCCATTGATGCTAGCGACTCTGCTGCCAGCCACTAGGAGATTCTTTAGTCTGTACCTCTTCATGGACCTAGCCGTTATAAGAGGCTCATTACGGTGTAGCTCCATGAATCAGTGGTACATACAAGCCATCAGACCACGACAAGGTAAATCTATAGCTGAAGGCTCCATGTGACTACCTTTTGTTTTCAGAATTCCTCGCTGGGAAAAAATTCTTATCGAATGATCAGGTTGCCGCCGTTAACGAATAATTTGCATACTTTGATGAATTTTACTTTTCAGAAGTGATGAAAAATTTATAAACTCGCTAGACCAAATGCATAGCCCAACATTTTTTTCCTTATTTATCAAATCATTCTCGTAATTAGTTAAATGTTGTTGAAGATGTTATCGTAAATAGTTGAAGTTCAGGGACCCAAAAGTTCGTTCGTATTATCCGGGAATTATTATTAATCGGATTCGTAATAACGGGGCGCAACTGAATTTAAAGTATCAGCCAATAATAAATTCGCTATCCTAAGCAACATTCTTATAAAAGAATAATAAAGGTGAAAATTGATAAGATTTTAATAAATTACATTTTTAATTCAGTGCGACGAAAATTATAATTTCAAAATGGGACATTAAAATAATGAGCACAATTTATAACGTGATAAAATATGGATTGTTGAAGTTCCTTTTTTTCATCATAAAACTTCGCAACACATAAGGAGCGCTTTTCATTTTTTTTTCTTCTTTAAAAAAAAGTATAATGTTAAAACCATTGCTTTCCGTTTCGTTTCGTTCCCCTCTTTCTTAAATCCCCATTTCACCTTTTAAACTTCTCTTCTCCACATCAAAATGATTTGCTAAGTTAAATCTCTTATTCAATTTTCTCTTAATTTCTACCCCCTCCCTTTCCTATCCCCCCTTCAATCTCTCTCTCTCTCTTTCTTTCTCATGGCATCTGTCCCATTGCTCAGTAGTAGTTCTTAAATCTCCAAAAATTCATTCGGGGCCCCCACCTCTCCCATTTACCTCCCCCCTTGACGAGGGCGATGATCAACCGCATTGCGCCGTAGGGGTTAAATGCCGCCGATGGGACTGAAATTCCTACCGCCGGAGAAAAAAAAGAAACGAAGAACGGTTGGGAGCAAAAAAATTAAGAAGAAAAAAAATTTCCTTTCTCTTTTTTTTTTTTTTTCATTTTAAACTCCCGTCTTTCCTTCTCCGAAAAGATCTCCCTGGGATCTCGTCAAGTCAACTGCCTCCAGCTTTTTAACCATCAAAATTGAAAAAAGAAAAAGGGGAAACTGGATCACGTGGGCTTATTTTGCTCTCTATCTCTCTCTTTCTCCCCGCATTGTTGCAACGAATTCTCTCTCTCTCTCTCTCTCTCTCTCTCTCTCTCTCTCTCTCTCTCTCT
>JAHWFO010037919.1:1440543-1466254 GCA_023313115.1 Rhysida immarginata | reverse complement strand
TCTCTCTCTCTCTCTCTCTCTCTCTCTCTCTCTCTCTCTCTCTCTCTATAAGACCAGCTTCTCATTGAAATTCAGGACACTAAGCCACAACTCATTATGTTGTTGCAAACTGAAAGCTTCACACTTAGCCACTTTTCATAACTTCAATAACAAAATCATTACTTCTCCCCACTTCCGGGTCTTAAAGGATAGGAGCAATTTCCACTTGTCCGTGATGAAGTTGAAGGATATAGTGCGTTGGCAACTATTATCTGGGTTAATGAAGTCATTAAAAAATCGGAACACACCAAATTGTAGGTTCTCTGTCGGTTGTCTTCCTCTCCGCGTTTGTTCCCCCCCCCCCCCACTAATTTTGTAATCTGGAGGCAACCAGAAGATAATGAGAATAGAAACTTCGAATCGCAAAAAAAAAAAATCGGGATCATCCGTTCAACCATTTGTGATGCTAATCTTCTCTTATATCATTATTTCTCCGCTTTTTGAGTTACATATCCCTGATAAGAAATAGTATCACCGATAAAGATTGGAAAAATATCATTGTAGCCGCGTAGTTTTCTTTTAGTTGACCAAAACAAAGGTGATACAATAGAACCCCTGTTTTACGTTTCCCAATTCGTACGTAATTTGGCTTGGTCCCCACGAAAGTCCTACACATAGGGTTGTTACAGATCTATGGTAAGAATTAGCATATTCAAATTGCCGCGCCCGTTCATTTTTCGTGAGCTATCCTGTGGAGTATTGTTAGGGCAGATATTAAAATAGTTAGTATTTGAACAGCGAGCTAAAACCGTTGAGTTATGCCACCGAAAATTGACAGGTGTTGCGAGGGCTACACAACAGCCTTTTCCGACGTCAAATTCAGCTGTTTTGAAATTAAGAAAGCAGGCAAGAAGCGAGGCTTCATAGTTTCCAAGACAGGGATATCAAATGTACTAAATAACATTGACAAAACCAGAAGCGCCGTCATTCCTGAGGGTAAAAAGCAGCTTAATCCGAGACCATCCACTAGCCGTACTCCTGACGTCATCAGGAAAGTTCGGGCTCTCGTAACCGGATGTAATTCACCAAAACAACGGATCATTGCACAGAAGATAGGGACACCTGTGTACACGGTAAACATAATTATCAACCGTGGTTTACAACTGAAGAAGCGACACAAGAGCCACGTTCATAAGTTGTTGCCGCGCTATATTCAAAAGCCGTAAATTGTAAGAACGATACCTGGTGGATAAAAAGTGGATACACTAGAGGAGGCGTATGTTTATTTATGCGACTGCAACAGGAGTCCAGCCATTTTTTACCGCCCACAGGGTTCTAAGGAGTTCGCAATGCGGTTCCCTGAATGAGAGGATGCATTGAGAAAAGGTTTCATAATCGTATAACGGCAAATTAATTTTACACAGAATTGAATTAAAGGCCAAAGTCAGCGCAATATATTATCAGACTAATGTTCTAACCCCAATATTTACCCGTGACATATAAACAAGGTAGGGCTGCGCCAACGGTTTGTAAGGCAAGGCGTCGAGTCACACTGCTGCTTCAAATCGCCTATTTCTAGAATGCATGAAAGAAAATACCGGAATTCGCTCGATTCCATTCAGCGACATACCCGTCATGTCGCAGGACGCATCGCCTATGGATTTATGTGGGTTTGGCTTACTTAAACGGGCCGTCGAGAAGAGACGACTGCGAACATTGGAGGGTCTTTGGAAAGCGTGTCAACAGGAGTGGTTACGAAATGACCTTAGTGTTCTGTATTTCAGCCTCCTGCAGTGGAAACGGGAATGGAGGGCAATAGCAGCGATGAACGACTACCAGACAGAATACACTCGATGGTGGCGAAAAGGGTTTTCCACCTTTTCTGGTCCTCTGTAACTTGTTACCATAGATCCCTAACAACCCGATTTTTTATCGGAGCCGAAAAAATCCCAATTGAAATGTAATGGAAATTACTAAATATTAAAAGTTGAAGTTACTCCAAAATATTGAAATTTCATCTTTGGAGTGTGACATTTGGCATATCAGTAAATGAACAATTCCTAATCCTGCTAACTTGCGTACTCCGTAATGATCAGATGGAATTTGTTGGAGAGATTGCTAAGGAGAAAAAGAACAACAGAGAGATGCTGTGGAATAGCAGCATAAAGAAGCCGTGGGAAGAAAACTCTATGGCAGGATGGTGTTACTAAAAAATATTGCGAAAACAAAGAAGTATAGCCAAAGTCTACAAATACCTTCGTGATGTTCGCAAAAGCAAAACGGGCACAATTTCATAATTTCCCTGCTACTGAAGAAAAGGGGAGGTATCCAGGCCAACCAGATCATGTGTATCGTTGAATCCTTTTGTAATGGTAGCAATCTGGGGTTTAAAAATACTAACTTCGCTGCAAAAAAATTTTTAGAAGACTAATTTCGCTGCAAAAAATGACTCGATGAGTTGGTCAAATGATTCTCTTTGATTTCTGTAAGGACTGCAAATAAAAAAATTAACGGGCATACCACCAGTGAAGACCTCTTACACAGTAGAACGTGCAAATGTTTCACATTGCTACTTTACCAAGCAGACTAACCTTATACGTGTTTTGATTTTGATTAATGTAGGATAGTGCAAAAGACAGGTCGAATAAACGTGCATAGCCATAGATTAAATAACTGAATTAATGGTATGGAATGTTATTGTCAAGAAACCATTCACATTCTTGGTCAAAACGACTTGACTCTTAAGGAATGTAGTAGTTTCTCTCCATGTTTTTTGTTTCGGGAATAATGATGTCATTCGTTCATAATTTCGATAGTAATCTCATCTGGAAATCAAAACCTGTAAAGAATTTGAAGTTCCATAAATAATCACTTAGTCATAAAATCAGTTGGCATTTTATGGGAAGTTTTAAACAAACTATTTATCTGTCAATAATTCAATACTGTAGAGTCTATTTTTAAACACATACAGTATTGTATTGCATCGTTTTTAACTTTGATCAGTTATCAACTGTCCATAATTTGTATTTCTTTGCTCATGCTAATCATTTCGTTTTTATCATAGGAGCTAATTTTGCCTTTTTCTCCCTGTAGGATGTAATTCGTTTTTTATCCGGACAATTTTATGGCTAACGAGTACTCTTGCCTATCTCTCCCCACAATAACATCAGCAGATTGGCAGGTACTTTTCGTTTTTCAGTCACGAATTTCTTCAGACATCTTCCTGTCTAGCCGTAATATTACAATTATCTTGTCAATTTTGTACGCTATGAAGGTGTTACAGGCTCTCCTAAATACAAATTTCCTTTTAATTATTTCAACACTTTATGGTAAAACCTTTGCTAAACGTGCAATTTCAATTGCTTTCATATAAGTATGTTGAAGCAGGGTCTGAATTTCACGCTTCCTTTGAGGACTGAGGTCCCTTGCTTTCCCCATATTCTTCCGAGTACAACATAAAATAGAAGCACATATAAATACGATTTAATCATGTAAAACAACAACTAACGCTATACTTTCATAACATTAGTATTTAAAACTATAATGTTTACCTTTATTATCAGTTATAATTAGCGGGAGCATGCATGGCAGGGTCCATGTGTTCCATGGTATATACAGGGCAGTATAACGGGAAGCCTACCCGCTCGATTGCAGGGGTCGGCTCGGTCGATTGGCAGAATGGACCCCAGAAATGCTGGGGCGAGTGAGAGAAAACTTTGTGAAGAGGGTAGCTCTCTGTGCTGAGCAAGATGGAAGTTTCTTTGAACATTTGTTGTAAGAAACTTCACAAAACACCCAGGTGACACTTTCTCAGCAGTAGAGCAAACTGGTTTGCTGCGTCTCGTGGCTTTGGGCTGTGTTCGCTACGAAACGCAACCCGGGTTAGCCCGTGACGACCAAACAGAATAATAATAAAAGTGTAAAACGCTATTCTCCTCTGTTGAATTTTTGTTTGTTTGTTGGTCCCTTTCTAGCTGCGGAGGACATTCATAAGTGTGTTTAGTTTTTGTGTACCCCCTACCCTGTAGTAGTACAGTGCGCACTCAGTTGGTCATAAATTGGTTTACCCAATTATCCAATTATTCTTTGATGTCGAGTCAGCCCCTGCAATAGAGCGGGTAGGCTTCCCGTTACACTGATCTGTGGTTATCTGCAACACCCTGTACAAACCAAATGTTTAATTTGTTTTTCAGAAAGTACTCTATGTAAAATTATTCGAACCAACTCACTAAATTATGTAAAACAATGGCCATTCAGAAAAAAAGTAAATGCAGATTTGCTCATTTCTCCTAAGGAGAAATTTTTATAAGCTTTTCTCAAATGTTAAAAAAAATTCTAATTCGATAACTGGAATTAAAGACTTTCATATCCGAATAGTTAATGTCATCCTCGAAATGAGTTGAAAATCTACCATTTCATTGAAATGAAACATTAGAGCATGAGGGTATCTGAGGGTATCACAGGTCAACACACAACAGCGATTTTTCAAGTGTTCTTAGGTAATTTTAGGGTGTAGAATTCAAAAATAACTTCATATTTGTTCTTTCAGGTAGAGTTTTCGAGATATTGATGCCAGTAATATTCACAATACAGAAATAGCAGTCATCAATGTGGTTTCTGGGTTCCCTCCAAACTAACGGCACACCAAATTTCAGACTTCTCCTTTGTCCATTAGCCCATTGCCGTAAGTGTTCCGTACAAAATTTTCCACGCATTCAATTTAGCAGTAGGCTAAAGGCCGGTTTCCATTTAGCGTCGGTTCGGCGTAGGTTAGGCGTCTGCGTCTTTTTTTGGAAGTTTTGAAAAACGCATTCGTTTTCCAATTAGCGTCTGTTAAGCGTCTGCGTCGGTTCGGCGTCGGTCACGCGTCGTTTCAAGATCTGGCATGGCTAGATTTTTAGGCGTCTTTTTCAGGCGTCGTTTTGATCTAGCCAATCAGGTGCGATCTACTTCGCTATGGATTCTGGGTAGTTGTCTTCGCCGATTCAGATGGAGAATCATGGCTGCCGTAGCTGCTGTTCGCCGACACGGGTTCTCGCGATTTTTCCTTCGTGAATTTATTAATAAACAGGTTATAAAAATTTCGTGAATCATTTATTTATTAAGTAAAAATGATATAGTAATAAATTCAAAGCGTGAACTTGACCGGAGTGGTTGATATCTTCTTTTTCCATCACCTTGAGAAAGCGACAATTGTTTGCAGCGACTTGACCAATCAGATCAGACCAGATGCAGGATAACTTTTGAAAGTCGCTAAATGGAAAACGACCGCGCTCGCGTGCTAATCAGGGCGCGTCTCACAGGCGACGATTGCAAAAAAGGACGCCGAAGCAAAAAGGACGCCGACGCTGAACCGACGCTAAATGGAAACCAGCCTTAATACAGAATCGTCAAATTTTGCAATATTTTCTAAATTAAGGAAAACGTAGATAATTATGGGTCTGATAATCATGACTTTTTTTTAGTAAAATTCGTGACCATCTATCGGGAAAAAACGCCACGAACTTTTCCCCAGACCTATTATATCAGCGTCACACCTCGGTACCATAACAAATAGTAAAAGCGCGTTAAGTTAATGGCGCTGTATCTCAAAAACTATAGCTGACAGAGAGAAACTGTTTTCATATTTGGAATCAGCACTTCAAATATAATCAAAATCAGTTCTAACATTCCAGGCACCAAACAAACAATATTTTATGGGCCTGTGTTATTGTTGTTGGAGAAATTAACAGTGGCTATGTTCATAAACGTCTCCGAGAGTGGAGTTGATGCACAGCAATGCGTCAGTTGAAACCAAGTGTATCTTATAAATACAGCGAATATCAATAATTTGAAAACGCAATTTGTTTTCATTTACTTCTGAACAAACTGGAGAAGGGAAATACAGTCGTAGGTCGAGTACTTTGATGAAGAACCTTAATTCGACTACGTCTTCATTCTAGTTTGATTTGTTGAAATGCATACCATATTTAGTCACACTTTCTTTGAGTGGAATTGCCACATGTATTTTCAAATTAATAAGGATTTTTGCAAACCGTTTGATTTGTCTGAATTTTGCTGGCGAACTCGATAAATAAAATGGCCATGAAAGTCTTTGTCTTTAGATGATCTGTAATGCAGGGAAACATACCACAGTAAATTGAAATTCTCTTCATGATTAGAAAAAATAGATTTAATATTCAAGTTTAGCCATAGGAATTGTTAAACCTTATGAGTTGTAAACAAGAGGACATAATAACTAATAATTGTTTTTATATTAAATTAAAAACTAGTGCAATTAATTTATACATATTCATAGAAAGCGAAACGCATCATAGAAAGTAAAATGCATGCAAAACTTCGCAAAATCTATAATAAAACAAGTTGAGAATGCGTGGTACTGTATTACCATAACGATGTTAATTAAAAGAATCATTACTGCATTCGCGAATCATTACCAATTTTTTCGATTTTTTTTATTTTCATTCCAAATTCGGATATAGCATAAAAAATTAAGTAAAACTTATAATGGCACACATGTCCTATGTATTTGGAAACATTGCCAAAATGTTAAATTTAACTGGCCTTGTTTCCGAATAGATAGTACATGTATGCTTATTATAACTTTTACATATTTTTAATGCTTTGCAAATCCAGTAACGACGTTTTTAGCATCGTTGAACATTAAGGAAAAGACGAGACAGTTGCAAAAAGTGAGATTGTAAGATGACACTGCCTGAATAAACTGATTGCACAACCAGTGTAATACCCTTCTATATTTATGCATTTCTCCCAACGCTTTACAAGTGCCTGAATACCTTCAACTTATAACAATCCTTCACTTTTGCGCCACTCCCAAAAATTTCGGACTGAAATGTTGGTCTTCCAAGAACTTATTCAAGGGCCCGAAAAATACGGCAGACGTGGCCGTTCCCCCCAACCAGTTCTTGCATGTAGAGATAGTGTGCTGTGTGAAATCTATCGTTGTCCTGTTGAAAAAAAGAACTCCCTTCGTGATGAGCCCACGCTTCTTCTTCCTTACAGCATCATGCGTGTCCTTCAGAACCGACTTTCAAAGATCAGGAGTTTCACAAATTGAATGTTCACGGGAACGACTGCTGTTGCTTCGCAGCTGCCACGACGGAGTTCATCTGAAACGGACGTAAAGGTACGTTCACAAAGGCACGGTACAAGCGGAAGCAAGCAGCTGCGATGCGATGCGTCAACCCCTCTCCTATTCACAAACACGCGGCAATTCAAGCTTTCCGCATGACATTTCAAAATACTGACACTAGGGGTGGTGCGTGCATAGAACAAGTACTTCCTGTTAAAAGTAAATATCCGATCTCCATTACTGGCAAATTTTTATGATGAACGTGTTTGTTGTTTTATTAGGTGTCGGAATATTTCTGTCAAACATTATTTCATCGGATGTAGATTTTGGCGCTCTCAAGAAGATTACCTCTGGTTGGTAGAAAGAATTCACGTGACAACCTTCCGCTCTCGCCGCATGTACGGCATAGGAAAAAGTTGACCCCAAACGATCTCAGATCCGGCTTAGAAGCGGCAGATGCGGACTGAATCTGATTGGCTACCGCACTGCCGCTTCCGCACGTATCCGCACGTACCGCGTCTTTGTGAACATACCTTAAGACCTTCTTGAAGCGCTTACACTACTCAGATACCTTAACTGCAACTGAGTGTTTCTTCCCCAACTGTACCTTAAAGTCCTGTAGATTTCAGCCAAACCTTAATCACAATACGCTGTTCAATACACCTGCTAACATCTTCGGTCCTCATTTTTACTGTTCATTATTAAGTGTAGCCTGCGATTCATGCGACACCTTACGGTGATAGAAAACACTTGGAGCTTCACATGACCGACGACAGATTGCCTCTGAAATAATAAAGACCCAGTTTAGCTTGAACAACCTACGTAAATATGTGATTCACTTGTAGTAAAATATAATTTTCAATTAACGTAAAAAGTTCGTTAATGAATTCTATATTTCCGTCTGTCCGCACATTTTTAAGGTGCGGGATATACGCTATGCGATATATGATATGAATGCTTTTTTCGCTAATTACGAATATCGCATCCAAATTTATGTGGGGGGCAATAGATCCCGAGATATTGACCAAAATTCAAATTTCCGAAAAATGCTATATCTCGAAAATGGCGAGTCACATCAAACTGGAACCAAAACAGTTTAATAGTACGCATAAAATCAACAAATTTTTGTATTGACAAATGGTTAATATTCCGACGGACACCATCGAAAAATCCTGATTATAGATAATCGATATTCAATATCTTTATATATATATGGCAGCCGTTACCGATGAGACTCATATACGTGCATATAGGAGACTCTATAATAAATATAAATTTGAAAAAAAAATTCAAAATTGGACCAACCGTTACATAGATATAGTCTCTCAACCGGATGACATGAACCGGTATTCACTCATTTATCAATATGGCGTTTAAATGAGATACAACATGTCAACTTTTATAATCTAAATACTATCTTAAACATTATTCACCCATTCACAATCTTGTGCTTATTCATATGTATCTACTTAAATATCTCACACAAACATGCTCACAGAAAATCTAATTAGTCACGGCCGAGCGGGCTGGGGCATAGGCTTTTCTGTTTTCAAATCCGTCGGGTCGCGGATTCGGATCCTGCTGTGGGCATGGATGTTTGTGTTTGTCTCCGGAATGTGTAAAAGAAAATAATCATGTTCAATTCTCTGACTATCTGCAAATATTAGTCGTGGGAAAAAGGCGTAAAATGACCTAGCTGTCGATGCGTCTATAAAACCTAACGAAATTAACAAACAATAATTCAGTCACTCAAACATGCTATCTAATACATGTAGTAGATATTACTAATTTCAATTTTTTGAATATTGAATATTGATTTTATTCTTGAGTTATTAACATTATTATTCCATACATTTAACCCCGCTCCCTCCCGGGGGGGGGGGGGGGGGCATAAAACTTACACTGGAGCTCACCTGATCTGTTTAGAGTGACCAAAAAAGATTATTATTAAGATTATTTGAGCATTTTGCGCTATAGTATCTGGTTTTAGGATAGCTTATAACTGTTTTATTATAAAAAACAAGAAGGCGGCACATACTATCTTTTCTTTCCTCTAGTAATAAAACGCTAAGAAATCGAAAATAACTTTTAAAATTTAAGTAGTTAAAAAATTTAAATCTAATCGTCATTCTGGGGTATTTTGATACAAGAAATGCTTTTTCCATCATACATTAATCTAGCTCTGAAGTTGAATTTTCGATTTTTAAAATTTTAGTGATTACAACCCTAGTTTCATTTGAATTATATGATCTGTTGGTCAAATAAAAATGTGAGTGCGAAATAAGACGAAATCTCTTGAAATAAATTCAGTCAACTACTCCAAATCTGTTTGTGTGCTCCTATATTCTCATCGAAATTTTTCCTCAAGCAGCATCAAAAAAGTTATAAAACCTGTTAATAAAATACAGTTTTGCTGTCAGGTTTATTGGATGTCGCTGAACAAGACAGCGAATGCTTGTTGTCGGTTTCCCAGTTATATTAATTTTTATAGCCTTTCATGAAAGCGAAGAGGATATATTGTCGTGAATTTGTCGTTCTGTTTCTGTCTGTGCGACATTTTCCACGCCTGAGACATTTAAATCCGAACTTACAATACAGGAAGTCTTTAAATTTAGACTTTCACAAAATGTTTGTCTCAAATTTTCTTCAACATTAACCAGATAAAGCTATTCTGGAGTGATGATTTTCAGACTAATTCGACCATGCTCTACAAGTTTCTCATTGACATCTTTACTCTATCTCTTTTGGTTTCCGAGATAAAAATAGTGTGACCCCTTAATTGGCGTCGAACATTAATTTTAATAATGCAATGAAATTCGGCACGTGCCAGTTGCTGTACAACTTCACTAACAGTTTTTTAATTGGAGAAACAAGATATTAGGCCGTTACGCTCTATTTGAAACATCCTGTATATCTTTCTTCAGAACAAATCTCCACTTTTCGTGACCTAAAGTTATAATTATGATTGTTTTACATAAGAGATATTACGCCTCCTGTCAAAATTTTATTCATAATTTTATTTTATTTCTACTCGTTTGCTAGAAAATATCTTATCTTATACATTATTATCTTCAGGGGAAATATTGTGCTAAATATAGTGTTTTTGATTGGATTTGATTGACTACATGTCAATATTTCAAATATGTGATCATAAGAATTTTGGAGATGTTTTCTGGTATTGTTAAATATATTACCAGAAAATTAATCTTATTTAATGCCATGGCACTCGAATGGATGGATAAAATGTAAACTATGGTTCAATCGGGGAACACGAGTTTATCATGTGCTTTTGTTGGATAGGTATGCTCGTCGTTCATATACTAAATCAAAATAAATCAAAATTATCTAAATCAAAATAAAAATAAAAAGCTGACGTTTCGGATAGAGCCTATCCTTTATCAAAGCAAAAGAGGATAAGTTGATGATAAAGATGGCCATGAAGCCACTGAACAACAAAATACTGATAATGTAAACGATGCAGCCTATGACATTTTTGGTTCAAACATCAATACATATAGACGCAGAAATGTGGGCACAGAGTGATTAGATACCGTCATTATAGCATCGATGACACAATCACTTACTGTACAAGCCTGAAATGGTTGCATTGTTCTATCCATTTCGCAATGAAATTGTAGATGTATTAGATGTACACAAATTCATCCAATTGTACGATGCGAACGAGATGAATATTTTAGCCAAAAGGAAAGAATACGAAAGTAACAGATATAGATGCATTGATGGAAGAACTTGGAGAACTGTGCAAGAAAGACGACGACTTTGCAAACAACTTGCAAAGAGAACAAAATGAAAGATGAGTACATGCGAAGTGTTGTTGGCGAGGCGGGTTATGAGAACAACGATGAATTCGAATACGAGACCGGCAAGGCTATCGCACTTGTAAGAAAGTGTAGCAATGTGATGTCCAAACATCTGCAGAGTAATGTGAACAGAGAGAGTTGATCTTAGAATTTATACCCAGAATATGCACACGCGATAGCGAATGCATACATGTGTACTTGGCTCGTACTGCTGGGAATGGCAAAATATTTACGATAGAAATTAATCATGGAAACATTAAACCGTAAATTGATTCGGATAACGGCAGAATACAATTCGTAATGCTTATATAGTCTGTGTGTCCACTGGTAAGGATGCAGTGAACTTGAACGGGAACACTCTACACTGTTTAGAATCTGTACATTCTGTATTTAGACTCACACCGCAGAGCAAAAGGGTCAGTGAACTGACTCCTAAGGTCCTACAACAATATCATCGCCAATTCCATTCTGTGAAATCTGTAATAATTGATAAGATGAGCATGGTCAGTTCAGACGAGTGATGCCCAATATCATCGACAGTTCATTTCACTTGTCACAAATGATGTGCCAGAGTAATGAAATATTCTCAATTAGACTGACCAAGATTGGCAATGGTGAAAGATTGCTTCCTCGGGAGAAAACAGTTGATTAAGAGAAGATTTAAAAGTAAACAATAGTGCATGGAAAATTTGCCCGATGTAGTTAGGCTGTATCATGACAGCAACAGCGTTGATGCTCCCAACAAGAATGCTGTCATGTGTAATAAGTTGTTTTGCCAGTAATAAAATTAATGGTTATGGCCGCAGAAGTGAATTAGATCCAGCAAGAACAAACTACACAAGATGGGTATTGTCGAATTAGGAGGCTCGTGTAGTTTGTGTAGTAGGATCGAAACAAGATCCTATATGCTTGGCGATTGACTCACCGTACATGTTCAGAGTGAACATCGATGTGAACGATGGATTTGTAAACGAGGCGATCGGTGTACTCACAAGGGACCGTAAAAAATGAAGCTAATTTTGCATGAAACAATGACGAGGTCCTTGGATAAGTGCGTGACAAATATCAGCGGCAGACATCAAGGAGTTTCCGAGTTATAGTCATTTATTGGTCCATTATAAGTCTATTGAGCAAATCCGAAAATGTTCGAAATCATTTTTCTAATGTTGTTTATTGACCCTGTGCTCATTCCTGTGCAACATCTGAAGAGATGAGTATAGTAGCTTATGCTTGTGAGTTCGAAAAGTAAGAAACGAGTGAACAACATCTACAACATCAGCAAAAAACAATGCATCTGTCGTTTATGGTTATACACTAATTGGAAGAAAGTAATTGGACACCCATCCACCCGGCAAAAAATGGACCGTTCCGCTACCACACGTGTCACTACTGTATGCAAATGCAAAGATAGTCATCAGACAACACCACTGACTGTAACTGAAGCATCATGCCGCGACAGGCGGAGCTGACAGAGTTCGAAAAAGGTGTCCTGGTTGGAATGTCGCTCCAAGGCGCATCCATACGAGAGATTGCTAGCAGCCGGAACCACCCGAAATCAACAGTGGCGTATGTGCTGAAGAAGTACAGGACCAATGGACATTGTACAAATGCACCAAGGACCGTCGGATGCTGCAGCGGGAGATACGGAAGAACCGACGTTCGACGATGACCACCATCGCCAGCAGGCATCTCCGAAAGGAGGCCCACATGCTGGACTATCACAGCAGAGCAGCAGCCCTCAAACCGCTAGTCAAACCGGCGAACAAAACGAACAGACTGCAGTGGGCCAGGGAACGCAAAGATTGGACCGTTGAGGACTGGAAACGTGTTCTCTGGAGCGATGAATCCCGCTTCACATTATTTCGATCGGATGGCAGAGTTTGGGTGTGGCGTTTACCTGGAGAACGGCTCTTTTCTGAGTGTATCATCCCAATAGTGATGTTCGGCGGAGGAGGAATTATTGTGTGGGGCTGTTTTTCGTAGCATGGCGTAGGTCCGGTAGTGAAGGTGGAAGGCACCATGAGGGCTACGGACTACACTACCATCCTGGATAGTTCCGTTCTCCCAACCCTTTGGCAAACTACGGTCTAGAGTCATGCCTGTACCAAGACGACAATGCCAGGCCACATGTTGCAGCTCATACCCTGCAATGGTATGCAGATAATAATGTTGAACGCATGCAGTGGCCAGCCCAGAGCCCCGACCTGAATCCCATCGAACATCTGTGGGATGAAGTCGAGCGTCGGTTGAGGGGTAGTAGCCCACTCGCCAAAACACTACCTGAACTGTGGACGGCCGTACGGGACATTTGGCGGGAGATTCCTGTGGGAGTCGTACGTACTCTTGTGGAAAGCATGCCCCGGAGAGTGATTGCAGCCAGAGGGGGGCCGACAGGATATTAGCTGTTATCAATAAAAGCAAATAAACGCACTGTGCGAGGTGTCCAATTACTTTCTTCCAATTAGTGTAGCTGCCAAATGAAGAAATGGGCACGAATCAAATGTAAGCCACCTTTGATTTCCAAGTTCAAAGACAACATAAATGATTCTTTGAAATGAATAACGATCACTAAACGTACAGCGAACATCAGTTTAGGTGGCACGATCAAATGTAAACATGAACAGTTCCCATTAGTGCCAACCGCTGAGATCACGGCACTTAAATCCCAAGGTGCTCCATTTGATCGTATCTTTTATGATTATGACATATCAGAATAAAATCAACTGTTAATGTTTGGATTGAATAGAGTAACCAGTATAGATAGATTATATTTAACCAACTCAAAAGATTACTGTAATTGCTATCTCACTCCAGATAGTCAAGCACCTTCGATGAAAAAGTTCAGAGACGATTACAAGAGACTGGAATCGCACATGCTGCTAACATTCACCAAACGCGTAAAAAATTTCATGTTAAAAATACAAACAACGATACTGTTAGCTATAACAATGATGATGATTCCATTGAACAACAGAATATTTTAAATGTTATAGTTACCAATCTCAATGCACAGTATTTAGTAGCGCATGCACAGTACTTTATACATCTGATTACTTGGCAATAAGTGAGACTTGGATGACTGCAGGTGAACCTGTACATATATAGGGTGTATCAGGTGCGACGGTCATAAAGTACCTAGCGTGATCCTTTGCATGATTACAAACTTAAAGTTCCTTATCGAAAATGTCGAAAACTCAAAATTTAAATTGCGTCGTTACGTCATTTATGAACTTTCCGCACCAGCAGTTCATTAAATTCAAAGGGGCGATTACAATTAAATCGGCGGCGATTAAATGACGTTTTCGACAGGTTTCAGCAACTTCGCGTGATATTTAGACCCTTAACATTTCATTTTTGAACATTTTGCATAAGGAACTTTAAATTTGTAATCCTGCAAAGGCTCACGCTAGATGCTTTATGACCATCGAACCTGATACACCCTGTAGATGGATTCGAATTGAGGACACAAATGAATCAGTCTGGTTGTATTATATCCGATGCACTCATTAAACATGGTGTAATAAGTTATAGGAAAGCAGGCGGTGTTGCGATCTTCAGAAATATTAACTCTTTAAGCGAATGCGAACGTACACTGATAGACTGGTCAAACTATAGATGACTGATTGACGCTGGTATCGGTAATATTTGTATAGTTGAGATTTATAAGTATGGTGAGATTTATGAATGAATGAACTGTAAGGGGTGGTTACCATGAAACCATGGTGGTTATACTAGAAACCGAAATGGTTAAGAGGAAACCTGAGCACTGCGACTCTCTGAGTCTATTGTACTATCCCCAGTAACGACTGCTACAGGAAACAGTAGCCGCCAGGACCGACGGATTAACGTGCCCTCCGAAGCACGGGTGGCGATGGACATTTCCAGGTGGTCACCCAGCCTGTGATTAACCGCGCCCAAAGTTGCTTAACTCCACCATTGCATTAAGCAAGGCGAGACAAATGGGCTACGGCTGCCCCCGTGGTGAGGTTTATAGTAGGCATTGTTTAAAATCATCCTAATGTTCGATATCTGGTATGGCAATGTTGTTCAGTGCGATGGTGAAATATTCACCAGCAACTACACCTATCAAAGACAGCATGGAGGTGGATACTGAGGTGCAAATTATGATATTCATAATGTAGATGGTATGCTAAACTTAAATTCAATGTATATGCTATATTAAACTTACAGCTCTTGGTTTTGTGAAGAAACGTTTCAATTTAGATTACATGCCTATCGAATCACTATTGGCAGTACTACAGATTTGATATTATTCTTGTCTGTTGACATGTGTATCATACTTCTCTTATCACAGACCACTGATTTGTAAGTTGTGAATGACTTATAATTAAGGTTCGGTTAAAAATAACGAGTCTGGTTAAAAAATTATGATATATTGCAAGTACCTTGAACATTTTATGTCAGAAATTAAAAGTTTTAAATTGTGTTGTACAAAATGATTTCTTATTCGCCATGTAGCCACAAGACGTATTCTACGACTTAACTAGCGGCCGTGTCCCAACACAGCCCCGTACAATTTTTTTTTTTAAATCGATATCGATATATTTACTAAAATCCTGTTTGAAAAGGAATTCTCGCGAACAATTTTGCATGTACTATCTGGCAACAGTGGTACCTGTCACCCTGTTCTTCGCTGACAGATCCTAAATTTTCTGGAAAAAAATCCACATGTGAGTGAAGGAAATGTATTTTGACACTTATGGAGCAACCCAATGCTTGAAATGTCTCCAGCTTTTTCATTACAATTGGTTCATAGTCAGAATCCTTGTAATTAGCCAGAAATTTACTGACGACATCTTTGAAGGCAACCCAAGCTTCTTTTTCCTTTGTTGTCCTGCTAGTCTCAAATTCTTTAACCTTCATAAGCTTGCGGATATCCAAGTAAAATTGAATTTTTTAAGAAATCCTGACGTGATAGAAATTTTTCATTATTTTTTGAAATCAGCACCAAGAAATACTTATATAAAATCAGCGACGGTGGACTATGTCACAACAAAGAAAAAATCTAACAATGGGTTATTTCCCAATTATACAATCGGATGGGTTCGCTTCTAGTTCCCTTGTATTTTTTCCATCGCAGGCCTGTGTTATGATATCTCTTCAAGCCGGCATCAACAATTTGATAAATTAATTGTTTGGTCGAAACAATTAAGCAATTCGTATAACAATCGTTCCTCCGACTTATGGAGAGACGACTGAAATGAATCGGTGCCCTAGAACACGACCCAGTAAACCGATTTGAAAAATGTTTCCTTTAGCATGCATTTTCATTGGTCCTGTGTATATATATCAAATTTCAGTCCTCTAGCTTGTCGGGAAGTTGGTTTAATAATGGTTACGAGCTTCTACGAGGGGAGATCAAAAAGTAAGTTGCACTTCCACGGTATGGCCATTTATTACACCACCTATACAAAAGCAACACGGCTATACAGCATACAAAGTAGGTTCACTTTTCCACATAGTCCCCAAGAGACCCTAAACATTTATCCGAACGATCAACCAACTTTTCGATTCCGGATGCATAAAAATCTCCTCCAGCGTTTTGTAACCACACGGTGACAGCCGCTTTCATCTCCTCATCGTTTCGAAATTTCCACCAGTTTTATGCGCCGATTCTCTCTAATGATCGCATCCACACGGTCAACATTTGCAATGGTACGGGACGTTGCAGGCCTGTCTACGCGATCTTCGTCTGTGATTTCCGTGCGTCCTGCTTCAAATTTTTGACACCACTTTATAATTTCTTGCCGGGAAATTGCACGCTCTCCATATACAGCAGTGATTTGACGATGAATGTCTGCAATTCACCCGTTTGGCCCATAGAAATCGGATTGCTGCTCGCACCTCAAGTTTGGAGTGGACATCCAGTTGACGCGCCATTGCTTTTAGCCCGCTAGTCACACAAAACACGACGGGAAACCACAGCAACCGTCCTATCCGACGTCTGCGCAGTTAATGTCCCTTTCTCCGCTTTGCCCAAGATTGCGACATACAGCGCGCTCCTGCGGCGAGTTAGTGCAACTTACTTTTTGATTTCCCCTCGTATGTCAAATACAAGGGAAACTTTAAAAGAAAGATGGGTCCAAAGTATCCAGTGATGTTCCCCGGTGGTGAAGATGGACATTAATTTAGTGTGAGGCAAGTCAAGAACAGTTTAAATAAAGTCCCGGTATATCACCTAGAATTTCTGTTTTTTCGGATTTTTCGTAGATAGTCCCTTCGCTCTGTGTTGTATTGAGCTATTATTTAACCAATTTGGATGTATAATTTAACTTTTTGAAATTGTTCTCTTTACTTACAAGTGTATTTATCCCGGGCAACGCCGGGTCCTCTGCTAGTAAAACAATAACAACAAGTCAGGCAACCGAAATGCCCAGGACCGATAGGATTTTAAAGAAATCGAGAACGAAAAGGAGCGCATTTGATATCTAAAGAAGCCTTTCATTGTTATGAATTAGATGAGGTTGCAAAGGAAGCCTCTGGTTGCTAAGAAAGGCGTACCTCTAAGGGAAACGTATACTTCAAACTGAATAAAACAATCTGAAAAGTTAAATGGAGAAAGTAGCATTTCTCTATAGATTAGAACATATACGAATCCTTTAATTTGTTAGCATTCTTATTTAATAATCTTTCTTCAAAAACTATTGCCAACGCTTTTCTACGTAAGCATATACATGTATCATTGAAGGGATGAGTAGCTACCAGCTAATGTTGAAATTTGCCTAATACAAACTAACTATTGATAATATAAGGCGTAAGTAGTTACATGCCACATCTTAGCAGAGAAAGTTTCCAATAGTTTCGATTTCCCTAAGTTGTCGAATTGCGAAAACGGAAGTCGAAAATTCGGAAGCGTTCGAAAGCTAGAGCACCAACGGACAGACAGACGGACGGACAGACGGACGGACACACATTGTGAAAACATAAGTACCTATCGGTCTTAATAATTCAATCGTCCTTAAGCGTTGTGATATTGGGAGTTGTTGTGGCTATTATGTGAGTAGGAAATATAAAAATACAAACGAAATAAAACTGGGCGTTTTCATTAAATAGCTTCATAATCGTATCATTAAAACCAAGCAGGTACCTTTAAACCGATTTCGACTATTAATAATTTTACGTTATATTCATTCATGGCACATCATTCCAAGTCGTTTGATATATTACATGCCATATTTTAGCATTGAAAGTTCCAATGAACCATAATGGGTCCATGAAAAGCAGGTACCTTTGAACCGATTTCGACTATTAATAATTTTATGTTATATTCATTCATGGCACATCATTCCAAGTGGTTTGATATATTACATGCCATATTTTAGCATTGAAAGTTCCAATGAACCATAATGGGTCCACGAAAAGCAGGTACCTTTGAACCGATTTCGACTATGAATAATTTTATGTTATATTCATGCATGGCACATCATTCCAAGTGGTTTGATATATTACATGCCATATTTTAGCATTGAACATTCCAATGAACCATAATGGGTCCATGTAAAGCAGGTACCTTTGAACCAATTTTGACTATCATTCGTTTTACGTGATATTCATGCATGACACATCATTCCAACTTGTTTTATATATTACATGACAAATCTGAGCTTTGAAAGTTTCCCCTGAACCATACTGGTTCCATGAAATCACATACCATTGAACCTAAGTCGACTATCATTAATTTTACGTTAATATTCAATCATGACATGTTATTTCAAGCTGTTTGATATAATGCATGCCATATCTTAGCATTGAAAGTTTCCAATGGACCATAATTGTACCACTTAACCACATACCCTTGAAACTGATATTGACCATCAAGGAAGACGATCACGTGTCTTCACTTAATTCACAAGCCTTTTCTCTGCTTTAGCTATAGAATCTTAAAGGGAGAACAGCATTTGGCAATGCACAGGCCATTTATACATGGAATTGTATAGTGAAAAACGTGGTCCCCTATATTATTTTTGACGTTTTGAACCGGAAGTAGTTCAGCGATTTTTTCCACCAACGAACTCAGTCTTCCGATTTCCCTAAGTTGTCGAATGGCGAAAACGGAAGTCGAAAATTCGGAAGCGTTCGAAAGCTAGAGCACCAACGGACAGACAGACGGACAGACAGACAGACGGACGGACGGACGCACATTGTGAAAACATAAGTAGCTATCGGTCCTAATAATAAAAAACAGCGGAAACCAAAAAAATATTAAAAAAAAACATAATTGATTATTATTTTTAACTTGAAAAAAATCATATCGTTGGCATATCTGTAAAAGACATTATGATTATTGTATAAAACATCAACTTATTTTTTAATCAGAAATTTATTTTTCAATTTTCCCTTCACTGCCTCTCCAAATATTCAAAGAGAGGGCATATTTAAATAAAAAATAAACGAGAAAAAATCCGGTTCTAGAAGATGAATTGGATAATTTAGCAGGAGGCGGAGGTAGAATATGAAATCGAAGTCGACTTCGAAAACCCATAAAAATTGGAACTAATCTAAGAGGTTAAAAAGAGAGGAGGAAAATTAAAAACTTTTCTTTTGCATTAAATTTCTATTTTAATGATGAATTTCTCATCGCCTTCGCTCGTCTAATATCCCGATAACCCTTTGACCTTTTTTTATTACTACCCTCATAAAAAAGGAGAGAGAGAAGCTGCTCTCCGTTTTAGATGAGCAAAATTGGGTGTGAGGGCGAACATTTATTGACATCCTAGACAGAGAGACAACTGATATTCCGGATCAAAAATACAGATAAGGGTTAAGGAAAAGCGATATAGAGTGTAGAACGGGGATAATGAGGGTAACTTAACATGAAATTTTTTTATGTTTATTTTTATGTGTGCTTAGACGTAATATTTCTTAATCCTTAAGAAAGCAGTGAAAATTTAAAGTTGAAGGCTTGGAGTTGAATAAGTCTAAACCGAGAGAGCTCGAAATAATGGAGCCGTACGTTTTTCCTCTGTCTTCTCTTTCTCATTCCGCCTCTCTCCCCTCTTTATGCATCAATTGGGCTGCCGCCATTGTTTGCTACATATTTAAGATGAAATCGATTCGAAACAAGCGAAACTCGCCCGTGTTTGTATCGACACAGTTGGCATCTTCTTCCCCCTTTCCCCGAACAACGTGGTTGCTTTTCTGTTAAAGGATCGATCGATATGGGGGTCACAGCCCCTTGAACATGCATCAATTCACTCGTCCCATCATTTGTCTGTGAAGCCCAATTAAAAGACCCCTAGCCAGTGGAACCAAGGTCAAACGCTCTTTCCACGACCTTCAACCAACACTTTGGCTCTCTCTCTCTCTCTCTCTCTCTCTCTCTGTGTAAACTGGGTAATCCGTTTTACTTCACTATGATACTCTCTCTTTCTACTTCTCAGTCCATTACATATTTTATAGCAAATATTATTCTACTTTCATACTTCGCATTGTTTCAATTTCTCTATTTACCGTACCTCATAAATTTGTTTGTAATTCAGATTATCAAAGTGGGAGTTACCAGCAAGAATAACTGATATACAAGAAGAGGCTGTCCATAAATTAGCTTTAAGGGGGGCGTTTTAGGTGGCGTTTAGCAGCGTTAAAAATATGCCCTTTCCATTCCTATAAGATGAGCAGAATTTATCTAACGAGTAAGGGAGAGGGGGGGGGGGGGTCAAGTCTGGCGTTATGTAACGCTTCTTTTGAGTTTTATTTGAAGTTAAATGAGACCAAATGAATACTTAAATGAACCAAGAGGTCATTAGTAAAAGAGATTATTTAACGTTGTGCAGTCAGGGCTTGTTTTATGTTTTTCAAAATTTTAATTATAGAATTATTCTTAGCATGACTTGCAAAGTCTATAAAATTTTTTATAAGAATTCTATTACAGGTAAAAACTTTTTATAACGAATCGAAGGGACCAAGAATTCAGTTCGTTATAAAGAGAATTTGTAATAAGGAGGTTGAAAAGACTTGAAATGTAAAATAAACAAAACCGAGATTTTTAATTTTTAAAAAAATCGGCAATTTTAAGTTGCTGGAATACTTTTGTACGTAATAAGTTGCCAATTTGTACAAAACTTGAAACACATAAGGAATGTATTCTTGTGACATTTTTCCGTTTTTATTCTGTAAATGTACAGCATGGGTTGTAAATGCTGATTATCGATCGCACTCCGCATTAACAAAATTAAAATTTTTTTTTTTAGTAACCAACATTATTAATAGTGTATGAAAATTTCGGTTGTTTTAATAAAAACTAAGAATTTCTGTACAGGACTTGGTTACATCTGACTTGTCGAAATCACGTTTGGTTTGGTTTTTGTTTTTATTAACGTCCCTTTCAACTACTAAGGTCATATCAGGACGGCGTTATACAGGCCTCAAATTTTGCCTCGCAAGGATTCTTTAACGTCCAGCCGGCAAACGACTACACGGGACCAACGGCTTTACTTCTCTTCCGAAGGAAGTGCGTGATCTCAGGATTTCTCCCTGGAAAATCCTCGTCGTCCTCAGCCGATATCGAACCCGCGTCCTCGGGCGTCAGAGGCGATACGCAACCACTGAGCCACCGAGGCCGATCATCACGTTTGGAAAACAGCATATAAAATCGCGGCAAATTCAAATACGAAAACGTAACTCCCGATGCACAAAAAGCCACGTAAAACTGTAGAGTACCATACCATATTTTAAAATTATCAACCTCAGTTCGCTATAAGAGGGGTTAGAAAATAGGAAGTGAAACTATACTCTATCCAACGAAAGTTTGCACCTCCACCGAGGGAAGATCGTTAGGGAGTTGTGGCATTGAGGGGATTGTAAACGGCGGATCGTGGGACGCAGTCCTTTCAGGGAATGTATTAGGAAAGAACGCACAGACCGAACACGAAGAAACTTGCGTTCCTCAAGTGAACAGACGAGGTACCCTGGGGATGATGCTGAATAACCCATAAAGATCCCACGCTTTGCATGCGCCTGGAGTTTGGATCGTTGCGATTTGGGAATGAAATAATAGACAAAGCACCCAAATGATCCTTTCCAGACCATAATTTTTCTGGCGATAGCGTTTGCCCCGCTCTTGGTAAAGAGTTCAAATTGTACGCTGCCATGACGGCTGCAAGATCCCCAATACTGGTGGGAAACACTGGAAGAGGCAAGTAAGACTAGCTCGGTGTAGGTGAATTTCGTGCCGTTGTCAGATTTTATGTGGACCAATCTGTTTTCTGTAGATCATTGTAATCGTCTGAATAAATTTATCAAGGCTTGCGGTACCTCTGCCTTAGTCGGTAAAGAAAACACAAATGTTTGCGGGTATAAACATCCACGGCGATCAAGAGGTATGTGACCATAAGCCGAGGTAACTGGCATGGGGTCGAAAGTATCCACGTGAAGATACATAAAGCGAGCAGATTGTTGGTGTTAGTCATCCCTGCCTCAAGACATGGGGCACAAGACGCGATTTGAGAGGGAAGTGTAAAATTATCTAAACCACAGATACTGTCATGTTTTAGTGCTTTGGCGTGTTTTTTACTGGACGGATGCCCTAAGGAATTACTGTATGGACATCCTGATAGGTAACCGCGAGAGAATGAACGGGATGCTTCGTCTGGCAAACTAATGGGGTTTGATATAAAACTGGCAGAAATGGTAGATCTGCGACCTCCTCCTGCGCAGCCACGGGTACGCACTGAGCGGACTTTATTGAGTAACCGTTAGGACCAAAAGACAAAGTATCTCCCTGTTTGATGAACTGACTCATTGACACAAGGTTAACCGCGTCATGTGAAGTTAAGAATGACCCAGTAGTTAACGGTACACTTGCGATTCTTATACAAGTTGTGGTAATGGTTTTCTTGGGGTTTGCTGTGTGAATTACCCTATGGCAGCTCTGCATGGATGTAAAGAACTTCTTGTCCTTAATGGCTTGGAAGGAGCTGCCAGTATCCACTATCAATTCTTGCTTTGGAAGGCCGACGCAGTTAGCTGCAGGTTTTTGTCCCTGGGCTTGCCCATCACGCTTACGAGATTTACGTTTTGGATGTGGGGGCGCGTGCACTAGGTGGAGGCGGTCGGACTTAATTACATTACACGCCATAAAAGATAAGAAAAAGTCTACTTTCAGTACCATATAACAAGTCACTTATAAAAAATTTAAATTCGATCTTCAATTCGCGCAATATATCTCTCTCTTCCAGCAACCCTTACCAAATAATTAATTTACTAGGAAACGCGAACCTTGGAGGTCCCATGTGCTCATGAAAGTTACTTGGAGGGGCAAACTGACCTGATATGCCCTCGGCCACCACAATTGTAACAGGTTATCCCAGAGCGCTGTTTGGTACCAGAAGGAGAAGATGGCATCTGAGTAGGAGGCTACACCAGAGGAGCGTCCACGCGAGTTATCGTTGAAAACAACATTCAGCTGATTATGAAAAGTTTCGAGGGACATGTTGGGATCAGTCTGTACAGAGAGCCTTAAAGGCGTATAGGTCGAAGGCAAGCCACCTACCATGTGATCAATTAGGGACTTGTCTTGTACCGGTAGCGATACGGTACCCGCCTCCGCGCGAATTTGCAATGCGCGTGCTACGTATGCGTTGGGTCGTCGGTATCACGGAAGCGAGGAGCTGAAAGTCGTCGCAAAATTTCCGCTTGAGTGACGGAGTCTGATCGGGCATAACACCGACGGATGGCTTCCCAGATAGAAAATGGATTGTCATCCTTTAACATGACTACAATGTCACAGTCAACCATGTTTAACAGATAGTGTCTTAAACGTGCCCAATCCATTGGAACTGCGGATCTTTCTGGATCCGAAATCGGTAAGAAAGTTTTAGCAAGAACATATTTGTCCAATCCCTTTGACTCCAGGAATGCTAGCATAAGATACTTCCATTGGGAAAGTTAGCACTGGTGGTGTCACGTGGATTTGCAGAGTAATTAGACAAGAGACAGAAAACGATAAATAAAGAAATAAGAATTTTATTTCGAAGCTTGAAAGATTAAATAAGATTGAGTAAAGTCAAAACATTGAGTAAAGATTGAGTTTTGTCACTGGTTCAAAACAAAAAGACGAGAGTTCGGTGTAATTTTTCCTTCTGTATTAATCAGGAATACATAAACCAGTAATGTAAATAACACTGCCCGTAATTCGGATTACGATGGATACGATATATGGCGTAGACACGAGTGTCCTTGAAGAAAAAATATGGTGCACGAGTAGAAAGCTTAACTCTCGGCGCTCGTTGAAATGATTGCTTGAGATTCAAAAGAAAAAACACCCCACAAGATACGAAGGTGATTTTCCTTGCGAAGCACTGACGATTAACACTATGCTGACTTGCACAGACGTAAAAATGGATTCCGAGGAAACCAGCACTTTCCTTTACCACACATTTATTTGACGATCAAGAAATTTGATGTTCCGTAGAACACTGAAATTTACAAAAGAATCGGAACTAACTGATAATTGAATTTATGTATAGCACATGTAACACTAAGTGTAAATCACTCAATAGAGGAGGCTCTTTCAGCCGCGCTCCTTTTTAGATTATTATTATGCACAACTAATTTAATTGCCTCCGGCAAATTGCTATAACACTGAATCACACTTGGCCACTTAACACATTGACACTTTTATCGTAGCAAGTTAGATCAACACTTAAGGTATACACACTGTTGAACACACACTCCTGGCTGTAGAAACGTGTAGAAAAGAAAACTTGAATAAAATTGGCGTTGAAGTTCTGACGCTCGCAGTTGATGAGACCACCTTATTTCGATAAACGTAAATTGTCGCCCTGCGAACGGTGAAAACGACAAGGTTAAATGTCAGATAATTAATGTCGTGATTCCACGATATTTAATGCAAATAAAGTTACCCACCCACAGTACTCTAATGTTAGCAATTAAGGCGAACCGAGTTGTGCCAGGTAAGTTTTTGTGCAATGTCGTCGACCCTTACAGGGAAGTAGAAAAGTCCCGTCGTCGTGCAAATAAGAGAATTACGTGAAAATTTATAAAGCACGTTATGGAAAAGAGGACGAATACCCCGGGATGATTCCTCCTGTTCCTCTATATAGGTAAGTAATTATAGAGAACGGAAACACACCAAGGACTTCATCGTTTTCCGAGAGTTCATTTGCATCTGGCGAAAACACTGTTCTAAATTCGCTAATTACTGCGGCCTGGATGTGAGCACTAAATATTGTCAGATTACTCATTCCGCTCACTTGCACATCAGACGCAAAGTTTGTAATAGAAAAAGTCCTACCGTAGATTACGACTCCTGGCTGGCAGCTTTCTCCGTATAGAAGGAGATGGAGCCAGAAACTGTGGACACAGATTAACAAGAACTATAGGAAAACACTATTCCACATCAAATGTTTATTGCAACGTATGCGCATTTCGGCAGCCAAGCTGCCTTCCTCAGCGTATACAAGAACTTGATCAGACCAGAGAAGTTCCGTTCTGATAAATTAGAAGAATTACAGAGTCACTTATACAGGGTGTAAATTTTAAGTTGACAAAGCACAATAACTCGAAAAATAAGCTTCACACGAAAAAATGCGTAGAATCCAAAGTTGATTATTTTCGAGGGGGCATCTGCTGGTGCTAAAATTAGCCCACCCCCCCCGGCCCCTGGGGGTGGGGCGGGGGGCAACTTTAAAATTTCAAATGGGAACCCCTATTTTTTATTGCAGATTCAGGTCCTACATAAAAAACTACGTACATTTTGTCTGAAACATTTTTTTTTATTTTTGGTAGATGGCGCTGTAATTCAAGAAAATCCATTTTCTCATTTTTGCGTGGAAAT
>JAHWFO010037919.1:1414978-1435543 GCA_023313115.1 Rhysida immarginata | reverse complement strand
CCCGACTTCTCTTCTCCAGACACTTAGCGTACACTTTCCCAGGAATGCTGAGCAAAGAGATGCCTCGATAGTTGTTGCAATCTCTCTGGTCTCCCTTTTTGAAGATAGGGATCACAATTCCTGTCTGCCATTGCTTAGGGGCCTGTCCAGATATCCAAGCAACCTGACACACTCGAGTCAGCCACAGGATACCATCCTGATTTAAGGCCTTTAACATCTCGGACCGGATTTCATCATCACCTGCAGCTTTGCCAGTCTTCAGGGACTTAATTGCCCATCTGACCTCTGTTTCAGTGATACTATCGTGACTATTATCCGCTCCAAGGTGCATCTCGTATGCCTCAGTTGTTGTCGTCACCGGATTAAGAAGAGATGCAAAGTATTCCTTCCACCTATGCAATACGCTCTCCTCCGTTTTCAGAAGCCTCCCATCTGAACTCTTAATAGTTTGTGATGAAAGAGACTTCTTTCCACGGAGGCGGCGCACGGTCTGCCAGAACACCTTGTTTGCCGAACCATAGTCGGCCTCCAATTTCTCCCCGAACTTCTCCCAGGTCTTGGCTTTAGCTGTTGATACTGTCTTTGCTGCTGCTTTTCGCGCCTCAGTGTACCGCACTCGGCTCGAAGTTGACTTATTTGCAAGCCACAGCAAATAGGCTTCCTTCTTTGCCTTGACAGCTTCTTGGACTTCACCGTTCCACCACGCAGTCCTTTTCTCACCGCCCTGCGCCACACTCAGCCGCTTACGACCACAGCACAATGCAGCCGAAGTAATCCCCCTGAGTGGATGCCCCCTTACCGTGGGTCAGGGGTTTGGGTGCTTCAGGGATTCTGTGGGCTATGCTGGTTGTAGCATGGCTACTTTAGGGTCATCCTTACCAGAAAGGTCATGGTTGAGAAGTGAGACGAAGAGTATCCAAACAAATATATATCTCATGATGTCTACGAATAAGAAAATTCATACTGTATCGGGTGTGGCGCAGGTTAAAGTCACCCGCGTTCGGGAGTTAGGCAGAGGCTCTCGTTCGAAAAATAGTCGATAGTCTCCCGGCTGTTATCTCGGAGCAATGCCTCCGAGAAGCCCCACCAGTGCACTCGCTATGCGCTTGGGGAAACGGTCGGGGGCAGCGCATGCCTTTACAACGGGATCGGGTGCTGTCAATTGGCACTTGGAACGTATTCTCCATGACAGGAAAGGAACCAGAGTTAGTGGAGGAAGCCAAACGGTATCGACTGGATATCATAGGTATTACCTCTACGAAACGTCCGGGTTCTGGAACTGTGGACTTAAAAGGAGGGTGGAAGCTTTTCTACTCTGGTGTCGACCCTAACATGACTGCCCAGGCAGGAGTGGGGATACTCACAAGTCCCCGGCTGGCAGATTATGTTGCAGATTGGACCCCCTTAGGTGGAAGACTGTGTCTCCTGAGGCTTCAGATACAGAAACGGTCTCTCTCTCTCTATTCGTTGCATATGCGCCGAATGCAGTCACAGAGTACCCACTTTTTCTGGATGAAGTTGATGCTGCTCTTAGCAGGAGAGGGAGTGCAGATTCTGTCATCCTGATGGGCGACTTCAATGCACACGTAGGGGCTGATGACCAAACGTGGAAAGGCGTGATTGGGAGGAATGGTGACCCCGATTTAAATGCGAATGGGAGGTGCTTGTTGGATCTCTGTTGCAACAATGGACTTTCCATCACAAACACCTTCTTCCAGCACAAGGATGTCCATAAGTATACCTCGTACAGGGATGCAATGGACCAGAAGTCACTGATTGATTTTGTAATTGTTTCAGCCGACTTATTCCGATCAGTATTGGATACTCGTGTGAGAAGAGGGGCAGAACTATCAACTGATCACCACCTTGTTGTCTGCACTTTGCGGTTCTCTGAATCCATGCCAACCAAGCAAAATACTAGGTTCAGACAAACTTGGCGCATCAAATGGGAGGCATTGGAAGATAGAGCTGTGAGGAAGACCTTTGCAGATAACATATCTTCAAGTTTCAAAGAACTACCCAGTGACCTTTTTGACCAACCTTAATAATTTATGCCCTAATATCAAGCTTACTAAGGAAGTAGAAGCCAATGGTAGCCTTCCATTTCTGGACATTAGATTAACAAGATCAGGAGAGGAACTAAGTTACGACATCCACAGGAAAGCAAATTTCGTCCCAAATTTCATTAAAAAAGACTCTAACCATAACTATCAGCACAAATTCACAGCATTTCGACATATGGTATACAGAGCGCATGTCATCCCTCTGAACGCAAAAAGCAAGGAAAATAACTTAAAACAATTGAGGAATTTGCCAGATTGAACGGTTACCAGAAAGAAATAGTTAACAGCATCTCCAAAAAAGTAAAACACAAGATCAACCTGGAAAAAATCACCACACTATAGAAAGGAAACACCCCAGGAAGTGTGCTAGCCTTGCCCTACAATCAACAACTAAATAGGGGCATGAAGAGGATCGCAAGAGAATTTGGCCTTACTATAGTCTATAGGAATTCCAACACAACTAAAAAACAGATAAAGAACCCAAAGGATATAATTCTGCAGGAAAATAGACCAGGAGTCTACAAATTATCATGTGCCAAATGTAATGCGGTTTACTACGGACAATCACGGAGAGCAATCAAGACAAAAATTGGTGAACATTTGGCATGTATCAGGAAAGGAAATTTTGCAAAATCGAGATTCGCTGACCATATCCTAGATTGCCAACATGACTATAATCCTGAAGACTTTGAAATTATCTACAGCACAAGTGACCCGAAACTGTTAAATTTCCTAGAGTCGTATGCTTGTGTAACTCGGAAACTTCTGGTTGGAATTCGATCAAATTTTAACTATATACACAGTCTTATGTACCCTGTTATTCCCCTAAATTTCATTAATCTAGGCTTTACAGAAGCTGAGTTATTAATTTGTTGATCTTGGTGGCGGCATTTTTATTTCTGTTCATATCTCAGTTATCGTTCAAATTCGGACCCATGTTCATATGAAATTTTTTGCTTAGAATCACCCATACTAACTCCCCTAGAAATTTGTATAATGAATTCTGAGACATTCTTTCATAGTCTTTTACTAAAGTATTTCTACGTTAACATCTATCATTGAAGCAAGCGATTAGCTATTAGCAATTAGCAATATGTCTCAGTAATTTGTTTTGGATAATAATAGGCCTAACAGCAATATGGCCTATACCAATAAGCTATGAATAACAATAGGTCTAACAAGGCGTAAGGAGTTGTTTGATATATTACATACTATATGTTGTTATTGGAATTTTTTAAGGGGTTATCATAATTGTCCCATTAGAGCAGGTGCTATTGTACCTATTCCGGCTATCTCACCTTCGAACTTATTCGTGCTCTGTCCCATATTAATGGATTGGTGAAAACAGAGTGTGAAAAGGTTAATTCGTTTCAAGTTATTGTTTAAATAATAAGCTCCCTACGAATAAAATAATTCTTTTGGTTTAGAGACCGATCTCCCCTTTAAATAATCGTCAATCACGTGCATCCTGCACGCGCACCTTTTCAACAACGTTTAGAGTACGCGCAGAGCCGAACCGAAGTGTTCAGTCAACACCTCCTAGAGAGAAGGCCTGCGGACAAAAGGTGTATACATTTTTACATCATCATCAAGCAGCTATTGTTAATCGTATTTCTACCAATAAAAAGCCCTATATTTGGCCGCTTGATGATGATGTAACAATGACACCGAAACTGATGATACTGAACTCGTTGAAGACTGTTCTCGCCCGTTTCCATTTCGGCCCTGGAGGAGAATCTTCTACTTTCACCTTCCCAAGTGAATCATTCATTAACCTCCACGCTTCCAGTTTCACCTGTGCCACCCTTGCATCAATCTCCACAAAACGATCAGCCTTGTCCTTTACCACCAACGACTGAATCTTCCCCTCCTCCTGAGTTGCGAAAATCCTAAAGACTTAAAGAGAAGGCGGAAAAGCAACACTATTTTGTGTCCTCCTAAAGTAAATCTTGCTGGACCCGAGAGCGTCTATTTAACTCTTTCATATGAGCAGAAGCTCTCCTTGACGCAACGTCGTCAATGGAAGGAGGCAATGATCAGCGAGTTAGATTCGCTTTATCTCCACCAAGTTTGGGATTTGGTTCCTAAGCCTCCCAATCCTAAAGACCAAATGGATATATCGTCTAAATGCAATACAGATGGATCCGTCTCACGATTCAAAGCAAGGTTGGTCGCAGGCGGCTCATCGCAGGTGTATGGAAGTCAATAAGAACTGGCGTTTTCACCTGTGATCGGAATGGAATCGTTAAGACTACTGCTCGCAGTGGCGGTCAATACAGGCATGTCATTACATCAATATGATGTGAAATGCGCCTATTATGATGCCACCCAAAGGACTACCAGCCCGTGCAATTTCATGTACCAGTATCTGCCACTTTGCTTTAGTCCGTAATTGGCAGATGCTGGTGCATGAAATTGTGTCAACTTCTCCTTCGTCTAGAGTTTACGCCTTCACGAGCAGATGATACCCTCTTCGTCTAGAACGATGGCAGATGTTCCATCCTCCTCGCCGTATATGTGGATGGCATCAGGACTGCTACTAATGATGTTCACCACCTAACTCTACCATCGTAGAGATTTTCCGACGTGATATTGAGTTGGTGGATCTCGGAAATATTCGTCAGCTTCTAGGCATGCAAGTGAGCCACAATGGTAACTCCATATAATTGTCTCAGGCCCACTATATCCAACAAGTCATGCAAGAGTACCAGCTCGAGGACCGGCACAATCTCTGCCTCCTCTCTCCATATCTGAGTAATGTTTATCTTTAGGCTCTCACACGTAGGCTGTTGAGTTCACTGTGCCTCGCTTGTCGCCACGACTGCACTTCCGCTCCACTGAATCATCCCAACCGTCTCACAGCGTAACTTCTTGCGGCAGTAACTTACTTTATATATCCCTGTGAGTAATTGTATTCATATTGGATTGTGTATAATCTTAACTCATTTCTATCATTTGTTAACCATGGGACACGTTTCTTTTTTGTCCTATTTTTTTTAATTACTGTCATCAATAAAGATTTTTTGCTTATTATGCTATATATGTTTTGACACATATATAGATCTACTCTCACCCGCCTCAAACACTCTGTAAACAGATATGTGGCAGAGCGTGTTGTAGGTGTTGATTTCATCAAGGTTGGGCAACCACCGTCCACCTTTTTCATACAGTTCCAGGACATCTGACCATCCATGTCCGGGGTGCATCACCGCCGATGGCAGAATCGTACCTCAAGAATTTTACGTCCGACTACGGGGAGGTGCTGAAAGTGGCCAACCCGGATCATGCCAATTCTCCCCGTTTAAAGATTGGTGACATTCTTTTGGGAATGAGGCCCCAGAGAGACATTCCTGACTCCCTTGTGATACACGGCGAACGTATCTTCGTGTCTTACAAGGGTCAGAGGCAGTGCTGTTGGTACTGCAAGAAATCTTTCCATGTAAGGAAAGATTGTCCTCTTCTTAAGAAATGCGAAATATGCCCTCGCATTTTGGGCAAACACCATCGATGCATGGAGAGGGCTTTTATATTACCAGCAGCCCCAGAGAAATTTTATATTACCGTCACTGCCTAGAAGAATGTTGTCCCAGCAGCCACCAATGATGATATCGCCGGCTAAGCCATCAGTGGCCCGCAGAGCCACGCCACCTTCTCCTCCACCGCAAAGACTGCGTGCGATGCCATCTCCCCCACCTCTTCCTATGGAGCCGAGAGAGGAAATGCCACCACTTCCTCTGCGTCCAGAGGTTCGGGAAGTTGTTCCCCCTCCACAGCCATTAAGCGATATCTCGATGGTAGAAGAAGCCAGATCTGTAAAAAGACGACGTAGACTTTCCGTTATGTTCCGGATTGGTGTTTGCAGTGGAGGATTTTCCAGCCCTTCCATCGCCAGCGCAAGCATCGATGTCGCAGCCATTGTGGATGCCCTGCATGTCTTTTCCGGCCAAGATGTCTTCTTCAGCTGGGAATACGAAGCCATGAGCGCCAGTACAGCGGGAATATCTTGCGACGCCTAAACGTCCTCGCAAGAAAAAGTTCAGACAGCATCATAGCAGAAAGGACAAGACTGCTGCTGCTTCTTCTTCTGAGCGAGATAGCTGGATAGGACACCAGCGCAGCCAATCTTCCTCTTCGAGTCATGCACGATCTCCAAGACAGAAGACATCAGCGCCTTCTTCTACATCTGAGAGGCTGAAGTCTCCTTCGGATACAGGTTAGCCTCCGACATCTTAAAAATCCTCAATTAAGGTCATCTCACTGAATGTGCGTTCCCTTGGTTCTTCGTTTAAGCAATCGGTTTTGTCGACGTTTATTGCCCTGTACAGGCCGGAGATTCTCTTACTCCAACAGGTGAAGCTTGCCCCTTCACAACTGTGCTACGATCTCCCCAGCCTTCGCAGCCAATATCCACGTGAACAGTTCTTTATTAACTCTTCGTCACCATATGGGCAAGGGGTTGCTACCACCATTTTCAATCCCTCCATTATGGCGTTGAACTGTGTGTATGACTGCAAGTGCAGGGTAATCACTTTGGACATTTCAACATCTGGCATTAATTTCCGATTGCTTAAACTGCGTACTCAGCAGAGAAACGAACTGTCTTCAGTGACATTGACAGTTTTCTTCATCTTTGCCTGTAGTGCTTGCTGGGACTTTCATTGCCATCCAGATGATAACAACATCTTTTTGTCTGAACATGTGTATCATCTGTGCCAACAGAATGCATTGTTTGATCTATGGACAAGATCTTCACAATGTAACCAGCATGGGTCCACCTACCATCAAGGGCCCACCATGTCATCGAGGCTGGACTTGTATCTCGTCGACAATGCATTTGTTGGCTTACCAGGTTCAATGGAGGTCATTCCATGTTCGTTTTCTGACCGCATTGCCATCGTGTGGTCATGGAATCCTCCATTTCCAGCGTCATCTACAGGCACTGATTCTCAACTTATATGGTTTTTGAACGTTTCTCTGCTCGACGACGATGAATACAAGATTATGTTCGTTCAGTTTGTGGAAAAACACCTCCACAACTTGCCTCCTACGTTAGCTACGTGGTTATCATTAAAGACTGAAATCAAACGTTTCTTTCGGAAGATTAGGTTGGATGCTGCCAGACGCCGTCATCCCCATCTTCTCATGCTACAAGAGATCTTGAGACTCCTCCGATGTTCCAACCCAAAGGAGGAGTATGCTGCTGAGATTCGTCAGGTGAAGAGCGAGATCAATGCTCTAATTCAAAATAAATATAATTGCTTTGAAAAAATATTAAAACAAAACATAAAAAAGTACGTATACATTGGTAACTGGTTCTGGAAAAAATCAGAAAAGGAAACCATAGATTACATATCATATAATTAATTTGATTAAAAAGCGAAATCAATTACGAAGTAAACATTTAAAAAATAAAACAAATGAAAGTCTTTTATACCAATACAGAGGTTTAAGAAATAAGATTGTACAAGAAATTCGAAAGTGTAAGGCTAGTTCTTATTATTAAAATCAAATTGAGAGAGCCTAAAGATAAATGGAAAATTATAAGTAATATAACAGGACGAGAAAAGACTTACAGAGATATTCCTCAAGAGATTAGTAATCAGATAAATGATTTTAATTTGAGCCTTATAAACATGTGCGATTGCCAAAATATTGTAAAACAAAACTCTGCAAATTTTAATATAAAAAATGAAGTAAAGGATACCTTTTTCCTTTACCCTGTTAATGAGATGGAGATTAAAAATTGCATTATGTCCTTATCAAAATATTCCTCCCCAGGATATGATCATGTTACTACAGAAATTCTGCGTAAACATGTTAATAGTTTAACTTATCCTGTTAGTAAATTAATTAATTGTTCATTTTTACAAGGAACATTCCCTGACGCATTAAAGATTGCAGTTGTAATTCCAATACTTAAAGGGGAAAGTAGTTTATTATTTGAAAATTATAGACCAATATATTTACTGTCTCACATTTCAAAAATATTTGAAAAAATGGTAAAAAATCCCCTTACAACTTTTCTAGAAAAATATAACATTATTGCGAATAAACAGTTTGGTTTTCAAAGAAAAAAGAATACTCAATTAGCAGTTCACAGTTTTATCAGATGTTATTCACACGCTTGATAAAGATCGGAACCCTTTAGCAATTTTTCTGGATATAAGGAAAGCTTTCGATTCAGTTGACCATTGTCTCTTATTACAAAAATTGGAAAGATATGGTATAAGAGGACTAGCAAACCAATGGTTTAGCTCTTATTTAGCCAATAGAAAACAAGCTGTTAGGATTAAGGAAAAATTAAGTAAATTCGAAAATTTAAAAGGAGGAGTTCCTCAAGGAACTATTTTAGGCCCTATTCTTTTCTTAATTTATATAAATGATATTTTTCATTTAAATTGGTTTGGTTCTATCCAAGCTTATGCTGATGATTTAGTCTTAACCTATATAAAAAGTGATTATCAAAATTTTAAAGAAGCCCAATCAGACCTTCAATTATTAAACTTCTGGTTATCAAATAATAATATGTCCTTAAATGTAAAAAAATCTGTATATATGCGTTTTAAATTGCACTCTGATTGTAATACGAATTTGTTTCTTAGATATCATGATTTGAAATGTAATAATCTTGAATGTAGTCATTGTCCTCTCTTAACTTATGTCGAACACACAAAATATTTGGGTATTACAATTGATTATCGTTTATCATGGGATTCCAATATAAGAAGTTTATTTGTTAGATTAAGATCTATAACTTTTATAATTCGATCATTAAAAACTGTCCTAACTTTTAAAAATCTGATTTTAATATATAACGTTTTCTTTTTAAGTACATTACAATATCTCATCCCAGTTTGGGGTGGAACTTATGTGACTCATTTAAAACCAATTATAAATCTTTTTAATATGCTGACTCGTTGTATCTTTAACAATAATGATTTTCGTAAAAATCAAAATGAATTTTCATCAATTTTATCTTTTTAATTTGGTAAAATATACGTGTAATTATGTAAAAATGAAACAGCCAATTTTCAGACATTTTAATTATAATTTAAGATATTCTAAAAATCTGTGATTCCAATTGAAATTCCAAAGCATTCTTTCGTTTTCCATCAAATAGATTATAATTATAAAAAATTGTTTAATGATCTACCAAATGAAATAAAATTATGTACTGATAAACGAAAATCTGGATATAAACTTAAAAATTGGATTATGACTATCAAAAACAATTAGTTTTTAATGGTTTTTATATGTTAATCAGTTTTAATTGTTGTTACCGTATATACTAATTTATTTTCTTTTCTTTTGATGCTTTTCCGAATAAACGAACACTATGTGTTCATGGGAACTTCATCTTATTATATATTTGTATGTTTCTTACATTGGAATAAATAAATAAATAAATAAATAAATAAATAATGATCCACAAGGCTGCCGGCTTTGCACTCGGGGTCAAACTTACTTGGGCTGCAGACGTCAGGCATATGTCATCAGAATCATTCGCTGAGTAGAGGCGGCGTTCCAATAAGAAACGATGTCGTCATCTGGTGGCGGAAGGTTTGGAAGTGGATTCTGACTCCGACATCTTGTCAGCTTTCCACTCCCATTTTTCAACATTCTTCAGTAACCCAATTGTTCCGTCCGACGCTACGAAGCAATGGATTGAGGCACTGAAACCTTTTTCTGAGGGTACTGACCTGTTTATCTCTCGTCCCTTCTCTGAAGATGAAGTCAAGAAGTTTCTGGAAGTGAATGGCCGTCATAAGTCCAGTCTGGGCTTAGATGGCATCCCTTATTCGTTCTTTAATGCGACATGGAAACTTCTTGAGCCGTTCTTGGTACGAGTTTTTAATTCCATCATATAAGATCCTTCTTCTATCACTTCGGACTTTGTCATGGGGAAAATAATCTTGCTTCCCAAAGTGCTAGATCCAGAACAAGTGACCCAGTGGAGGCCGATAACCCTTCTTAACAAGGATTATAAAGTCTTCACTGGGGTATTTCAGCAACGTCTTAAACTATTCACCAGTCAGTTCACGCAGGATGACAGACAATCTCATCACCATTCGGTGTCTTAGGGAAGAAGCGCAAGCTTGCAAGCAAATTTTGCTATGATTATTTCCGCACTGCGTGCTTGGGCTACATCATGTGTGGAGATTAACGACTCCATTTCTCAATCTTCGAACTGTCAAAAGGTGTCAGGCAGGATTGTCCATTATCCCCCTTCTGTACGTTTTTTACTGGGGTGTTTAATCGCCACCCAGATGTTCGGGGATATATATGATTTACTAGCAGCGTCAATCAGCATCCGAACTGAAGCATATTCCCTGAAAATTTATAAGGAAACGTTTGATTGCTTTAATGCTTCAACGGGGAGTTCCGTCAACCTCGTCAAGTCTAAAGGCATAGCTATTGGGAAGTGGACGGTCGACGATCTACGGACTCTCCCATTAACATGGTGTGGACAAGTGATAATGTGGGCTATGAGTTTTCATTTCTGACTTCTAAGTGTCTGTTCACCTTGCCATCTCGACAAGATCTGCAAAAAGTGCGCAGAGCAGTTGTGAATTGTGTGTGGGGATATGCTGCCAATAGATTCCCACTCGAAACTGAATTCCTGTTTATCCCCTTTGATAGAGGGGGGTTAGGGCTGCCAGGCATCCAGAGCTATCTCATCGCTTTGATTCGTGTTTTCCTCTTTCCCCACGCATGTAGGCCAATTTTGTGTTCCTGCTTCTGCGCTTCTTTTTGAGGGTGAATAGGCTCCCGTTTCCTTCTACGTTGCCAGTGACGATTAATCTACGAAACCCGGACTTTTATAACAAAATACAAAAGGTATTTATTTATTCCCGGACTTAGACAATTTGACCCACAAGACTGGGGCAATCTTCGTCTATCGTGGTTCTTCCAGCAATCCGACCAGGGTGCGACTACTGATATCCTTCAATGGCATCCTGATTATCCGTGGTCAGCCATCTTGAAGGCTATTAAATCTTTAGCCTTTGAGAGAACTGTTTTCAATTTTCAATGGTGGCTGCTGCACCACGGATTTTTCACTCTCCAACGACTTCATCTATGGAGAGTAGTCGGATCTGCTGGTTGCCTGTCTTGTGGTGTCATAGAATCAACCATTCATGTGTTTTACGAGTGACCGTTTGCAAAACTCATCTGGGATCGCCCAAACAGCATTTTCGTCTGGAAAATTTTTCCTACTTGTCAGTGCGATTCTTGATGGATGAGTCCATCGGTGTTGCATTGAAGTTGGACCTAGCCATCTCCATCGACTTTTTGAACAAAGAACTGTGGTTGGCCTGGATCGACAGGCCTGGTGGGTCAAACCCGTTAGCTGTAGCTATATGGAGAAAAGGAGCTGCTCATCTTAGGTCCTTCCTCCATCTTGAATGGCATCGGTTAGGTCCAGCTACATTTAAGAAACGGTATTCATCATCAAAACGCTTATGCTCGGTCATCGGAGGGGACCACAATACCTATTCGTACCGCTTTATGTTCCCCTTGGACTTCGGATGATCGACCGGGGGTAAACGGGCCTCTTTTTGAGGCGTTTAATTAAGAACCTAGCAGCCCTTAAAGGTTGGTTCTTAAGGCATGTGCGCCTGGGCACCCTGCCTGTGACCATCGTCAAGGGTGTTCGCTGGAGCAACAACACCAGCTCCAGCTCTAACAGCTGGGCGGGAGCGGACCAAGGAGCAGTCAGCATTAGGACTCAGAAGTAATTCATCCTCAGTAAGACAATTTGATAATTATTTTTCTTACAACAACGTGAGGAGGAGGTCTAAACCGCGATCATTGGCTGAGCCTCTCGCATATAGCAAAAGTCATACCGACATGTTAAGCTGTCTCGATATGGGTTGTGCTTCTTTTAGTAAGAACTGCCGGCGAATGCCACCTCATCAGGCAAAAGTTTCACGAGTAAACATTCCTGAAATGACAGAATCGTCGAACAGCAGGCCTCATGGATTCCTCATGAAAGGAAAAGGACGAGCAAACCACAGGCAAGCAACTTCTCATTTGGCAATCGTAAATTTCGTTCATCTTCTCAAAAAGGTCGTGGGCGGCAAGTGGATCGGTATTCCTCTCGACGGACATTTTCCAAGCCTGAGTGTAGGAGGAGAAATGGATGCATGAGTATACGTTCTCAGCGGACCCGGCTCAAAACGACAGGTGAAAATTTTGGGAATGAAGATTGCTTTTATGATACCTTCTCTAAATTGCATAGAAACTCTCACTCCGTTAAGCAACACGTTTCTCGGACTTTTTATCGATCTCAACGTAATTCATTGAGGACCTACATTGAAGCAGCAACCAGTGCGTTGGATTCGGATAAGTCTAGCCTACCACTAAGTCAAAACAACCATTCTCGGACCAGGACGGACACCATTCTCGGACCAGGACGGAGGCTGACAGACATTTTTGAGGATGATGAACCAGAAAAGGAGTTCATAATCGCCAAGCAGGCAAGCAAAGAGTCGATTAGCAATTTCGCCAGGCGACTAGAGCTGCTATTTGACAAAATATGCCAGTCCACATATTATTTCTCTCTGGTGGAGTGTGTCAATACCTCGTCTGGATTCGTCACAGTTAGCAGGTGCGCGCCTTGCAAGCGAGATCTCGGCTTTGGACTCGACAGCGTGGGGTATTGTGCTTAGTTATTTAAGTTATTTGGCTTAATCATGTTCATAACGAATGATGTTTGCTACTTTTCATGTTCATAACCCAATTTACTTTTAGTTAATATCATTTCTTTTATCATATCTTGTATCAGATCCACTTCTTCCGTCGGTTTACCTACAAAGGTTGCCGCCTTCAGTTTCAGCAGTAACGCATCAGCGCCCTTATCAGCATTGTTACGATTTCTTCGGATCTAGACCTTCAACTGGATTGATCAACGAACTTTACAATTATTTTATTTATTCTTTCAATTGTAAAAATCATAATTATTTGAAATAATTAAAATGTTGAAAAACATTAAGTTTGTCTCCTCCCCTCTTCTCTGATCACTGTTCAAATGCTCTGGATATGAACTTTTGATCTTTAATTAATATTTTAAAATTCAGTAAAAGAGCACGTGAAACACGTCGTCTAAATTGCCATGGAAGAAAATATGCCACTAAAGACTTAGAGAAAATTATTACGGATTCAAGTAATTCTCTTAATAATGGTGAGCAATTTTCGGATTTAGATATCAGTGCTTTACCGACCAGTTTTAATCGCTATGTTAATACTTCCTCATGTTATGCGATTCCTGATCGCTTTGCTGCCAACAAACAGGAATATCGGGTTTTTGATAATCACGATGTACTCTCTTCAGGTCCTGTTTCATCGAAAGTGTTAAATCGAATTTCGAACTTAAACAATAACTTTTCCAGTTTATTTTTCAAGGAAAGGCCTTACTCTTCACGTTGTAAAAGTCCATTAGGAATTTTTGGACATTGGACTGAAGCCTACTCGTCATTTATATAGGAAGTCGAATTGCGATAGCAGATGTGCCGAATCATCGATTGCTTCGAAGGTTTCACATAACAGTAAGAGTAATGATAAAAACTCTCCCAGCACCTCTGTTCGTTCCGTTGGAGGGGATTCATGCGAGGACAGTGCCCACCGTGGGTACGCAAATATGTCAGCCAGGAAATTAGTAGTTGCGGATGCTAGCCTATTCGTCCGGCGGGGTCCGTCTCCGCCACACCAAGACAACGACAGCATGGCAGACGTTGGCTCGTTCATAGGTTTTCCAGGAGTGGAGCTTAGTCTTGCTGCTTCGTCTACAGCAGGACTGTCCAACATTTCTGTTCGCGGGCAGCGCCCGTGCACGCGGGTAATTCCCCCCCCCCCCCCCCATTGCACATTACGTTGATCAGTTCCTTAAAGTCGAGTTGCTAATTATCAATTCGATACTGTAAAAAAAACAAAAAAAAAAACAAACCGAGGCAGTTTACCATTTTATTTCTTTCGTTTTAATGCGACAATTTTCTCGATGTCAGGTAGAATTGTATTTTCTTTTTCCCGATAGGACACGATTGCATGTTAAGCATTTAGAATCCGATCAGTGTTAAATGAAAAAAAAAAAAACAAACAGATTCTCCCACTCCGGTTTAAATACTGGTTCAGTGATTTTATGCTTTTTCGGAATGTGTGCCATGTTATGCGAGACGAAAAACAAGCAAGTATCAGTAACAAAAGAAATATTGCCTCATTTAACGGAATCGCCCCCTAAAGTCTGGCAACACTTTATAGGAAAACCTGCATCCACTCCCCTCCTGAGTTTTGGTTTGGTTTGTTTGGTATTAACGTCCTTTTCAACTGCTATGGTCATTTCAGGACGGCGTTATAGGGGCCGCAAGTTTTGCCTCGCAAGGGTTCTTTAACGTGCAGCCGGCAAACGACTACACGGGACCAACGGATGTACTTCCCTTCCGAAGGAAGTGCATGATCTCTGGATTTCCCCCTGAAAAATCCTCGTCGTCCTCGGCCGGGATCGAACCCGCGTACTCGGGCATCAGAGGCGATCACGCAACCTGCTGAGCCACCGAGGCCGATCCTGAGTTTTGGACTATCTCCTTGGCTTTGCCCGTGAGCTTTGCACGTCCCTGGTCTACAGTGTGTGGTTGGGCGCTCGCATTTATTCATAGCTTTTGAGTTTCCTTTTGTTGTATGTTGGCTAATTTCTCTTCTTCTGATCAAGCTCGCTTTCTAGTCGTAAAGGTATTGATATGATTAATTAATATCTATCTGTTTGCTTATTTTCTGAGTTAGGCACGGACCCACTGTTGACCCATCTTTCATCCTTACATCTTCCATCTTACCGCCTCTTGTGTAGTGGTGCCGTTGACGAAATTGCAGACAGCCTTCCAAGCGGATCAGGCAGAGGATTCGAACTGCTTGGATTGATCGTTTCTAGCAACCATATGTTAGCCAATTGCGAACTCTGTGAACAATCAGTTAATACATTCAATTTAAACTAATGATATCCATTTATATTGTTGGTTCTTATGAATCAGCTAATTAATGTTTGTATACTTACTAAAAGAATTATTTTCTTATTTCAAAATATCTTTGAATAATTTTTGTTCAAAACAGTGAAATTTTACAAATTTAAATTTACCGTCTTCTCTCTTCATCTCTGAGCACGACTTTAACTCTGGGTGAAATTTGCTCTTAATTAAGTAAGGTATAAAAGTACGTGACAATTAGAAACATCTACCAGCATGTCATGAAGTGGATGAGTCCTTGAAGGAGGAGTGAGCGAACATGCTATCAGATATATTGGTGGAGTGTATTACAGGCTGTTATTATATGGAGAGGCCGTGGCCTGGTGGGCTTTCATTGAAACACAATTTCTGTGAAGTTAAGCGATATCAGGCACGGCTAGTCACTGGATGGGCGACCATCCGTGATTCACGATCTTCACCCCCCGGCTGCTGTGACCATCATACAGCAATCGTTAATTCAGGTCCATCCAGGAACCGAACTCGTCGGCATCAGGCCATACAGGCCCTGGATGGACGTATTGGATTACCAGTACTACTAAATAAATAAATAAATAAATAAATAAATAAATAAATAAAAAATATATTGTTCACCACCACACGTGTCTAGTTTCAAATGATCATTCAGTGTATAATGTATGCGCATAAAGCAGAGATGAACCGAAATATTCCAGCATTAGTTTTAACAAGCTGCTATTGGAAATATTAAAAAAGTTTTTAAAATGTTCAGCTTTTCATTATTAGGCATTATTATTATTAGGCTTTTAGGCATCGATATTAACAGAACGAGAGCAACAAATTCATTTTCCACGTAATTAATTTAAACATCATATAATGTCTGAAGGTTTCTAATTTTAATGTTATTTGATTGCATACTTTAAATTGCTATTGGTTCCATCCGTGGACGGCCATTTCCAGGAATATCTTCTAGGCCTATAGGCATAGGTGCAATGGAATGTAAATATATTAAATTATTTCAATGTTATTAATATCGATTTCGGACTTTATTTCTCGGCTCCTTTTTTATTTTCAGCACCTTATTAATGTTTTGCTCCTTTTTAACCTTCGAATTCTTAAAAGGGAATGCTCTGAATAAAGATGACAGGCTAACTAACACCTTTCATGTTTGATTCTTGTTTGCATTTACTAATTCTCCGAAACTATGTGGAGCATGTTTACAAAATGCTAGAAAAAGTGTATTGATGAAGTGTGTTGCAGAGTATCGTGCTGAGCGATATTGTCCGACCATGACCTCCTTTATTATTACAGACCTGTTTTACTGAATAATTTCCATTGTTGCTTTTGGCATTTCTCAATTTTGCCATGGCGCTGTTTAACCTCCCTTTTTTACCAACAGAGATAAACAAAATGTAGTCCAAACAAAATAAAAAAAATACATAACGTATTAAAATTTTTTTGCATAGAGTCTTTTATTTTAAAAGGGAGTTAAAATGGCAAATAAAAAGAAATCTAAATTTGGTTAATGAAATGAATGCTTATTCTGTTTGTTTTAACGTCACTGAAAAGTCACCTGATCATCTTAGTCCAAGCAACAACGTAACCTTCATTGTTGGAAACAATCAGAAAGGGAGGTTAAACAGCGCCACGGCAAAATTGAGAAATGCCAAAAGCAACAATGGAAATTATTCAGTAAAACAGGTCTGTAATAATAAAGGAGGTCTTGGTCCGACATACAGAAGGTTGATTACGATCTTTGGTAACTATTTATTGCGTGACAGAAGGCACGTGAAATGGTGCGATTATATCCGCATTGTTGTGTTTCACTCGCAAGCAGTAAATGTCTTGAAAAAATATCTCCGAAAATCGAACCTTACTGGGAAGTTAAATTACTGCTCTTTCCGACGCTAATTGCAACTATTCGCTTAAAATTAGCGCATGTAAAACACGAAATTTCATTATTTCGAAGACAGACATATCGGTAGTACTGAATGGAAAAGGAAACTCCCGGGAAGGGTTAATTCCAACTGGCTAGAAACAGCAAACCCTCACGTTCCCTTAAGTCGAACGTCACAGATCATTCAAAAGGTCCAGCAGCTTGTTTAATGTGAATATCCAGCAACCCAAAGAGGGATCGCTACATTATAGGAACTTCACAGGCTACCGTAAATAAAACAAGAATATAACTCGTAAAACGATTTTCAAATATGCTGAAAAGAAGAATATAAATATTTGTTGTTTAATATTACAGTAATATTTTATATACAGCAATGGCGAAAACTGCATGTCAATTTACGTATTCGATTGCAGCGTTCACACGAATCTTTCCAAACACGCGAAATGGGAAATGAAATGCTCGCACGTCTAAATGTTTTAAACTACTGCGCCTATGTATAAATTAGAGTCATTCATCATTTTTTAATCAAAGTTACCATACCATAAACGTTAGGAGAGAAAAATCATTGTTGCAAAGCATTGTCGGGAAAAATCTTGTAAGCATTCCAAGGAGCTGTACCTGTGACGCAGATGTAATTTTAAATTTGAATATTTCACTTTTTACTTATAGTTGGTTTATATAAACAAGGGAAATACCTTTGATTCTATGCACACTCACATATGTTTCATTGCTTCACGTTCACGTTAAAATACAAAACAATACAAATACACAACAGTTATTAGCATATTAACATGAACATTTGAGGCAGACTAGGTGTACACAGTGGACAGGTCTGTACGTAAAAAATTACAAACTCAAAATAACTTGTATGTTGTCTGTTATAAAGTTATTGTACGCTTGTCATAGCTTCTAGCGTTCTCTACATTAAGAGCTTCACAGGCCGTACACAAAATGCATAAGATTACAACAGTCGCTAACAATTCATAACAGTAATTAATTGTTGCTAATAATAGGCCTAACAACAATTAGCTACTGTTAACAAAACCCTAGCATTTATTAGTTGATAACAACAGAACTTACATTTATTTGTTACTAGCGGACCCGGCCAAAACATAACACCACCTAAAGAGAAAGCCAACAGAAAACGTCATAGGTAATCATCTTTAATCGCATTTCTACCAATAATAAGCCCTAAATTATGACTAGGTCGAAGCCAACGAGAAAGACAGGCCTCGAAGCGGAAAAGTCACCTGACCAACTGGGTCCGAACAACAATCCAATCTTCATTGTCTCCATGTTGGATTTTAACAATCAGTATTTTTTCGTTTGTTGGAAACAATGAAGTTTGGATTGTTGTTCGGACCCAGATGGTCAGGTGACTTTTCCGCTTCGATGCCTGTCTTTCTCGTTGGCCTCGTGACTAGGTATGATGATGTAACAATGGATGAAATTTTCGCGCTCAGGCTTTGAGTAGAGGTAGTGTCGACCCAGCAATGCTTCGCTATTGTTATATATGAGCGCCTTTTAATGAAGCGCCATCTTTTGACTTTTCTACGAATATGAATGGAGTAATTGCGAGCAATTCTCCGATCCAATTGTGCAATAGTCTTTTGGTAATGTTTTGGAAAGTTTAGAGTTCCTTCCATCTCGTCTCGTAAAATGCAGCCCAGACGGGCATTCCATAGAACAAGATGACACGAACAATTACTTTTTATAACGGTAGTTTATGTACTAAGCTGAGCATACTCCAAAAACTTTAAATTAAGATATCTTTTTTTTTCGTAAGCCTATATGTTGCCGCAAACTACGCTCAACTTTCCTGTGAAAACCCCATGAAAATTCGTCAAGTAGTTTTGGAGATTAGCGTGTTCAAACAGACAAAGTGTATAAAAATATTCTTATTGTATTCTGTTTCACTCCTCTCCAATCACTGGCCCTTTAGCTGAGTGAGTTTGACGCAGGGCCGGAGAGAAAAGGTGGAGAATAATGTTCACTTTTTCTGTATATTCACATTTAGAAATTCCAAAATTTCCTCAAAAAAAGAGTCCGAGCAACGCCATTTTATAATAATTCGAAAAATAGTCCTGGATACTTTAAATAAATTTTGAATCAAATAACAAAATCGACATTTTATGACCAATGTAAAAACTAAGCTTTCAACATGCCAGTTTGTATGTTAATTTATGAAAACCAAAAAAATAATCCGGTAAAAATCCGGAAAACATAAAATACCAAATCATTGGATCCAGATAATTAAAAAATGAACAAACATTTGATCTCGTCAATTGTCATCACCGTACCAAATTTCATTATTCTAGACCTATTTTTACTCGCGAAATAGTGGAAAATTTGAGAAATCGCATATTTTTACGGAGGACCATAAGGGGGCAAAGGGGTAAATTAGTTTTTTGGAAATTATGTGAACTATTCTTGGTTCAAATATCTAAGTCGTACGTTGACCGAACGCGAACATCAAAATTAGGCCTATTTTGAGATTTTTTTTTTTTTTTATTTCTGCCCACCCTAATAATCGATTTTCAAAATTCAACGAATGCTCCCTTTTTATATAGGTCTTTTACATCCTCGTGCTCAATTTTGAAGCTCTCTGCATTTCCGCATTGGAGTTAGACGGCAAAAATACAAAACGGGGGGGCCAATCTTTGGACTGTCCTGGCGCCCCTCACAAAACGGAAATATCCCCGAGAACCTTCCCTCCGAATTTCGTTGCTTTATCTTTATTCCCCGCGAAGTTGCATCAAAATATCAGAAAAATTTTGTGAGACGCCCCCGAAAATCGATTTTTATCAGTTTTCGCATCCTTAAAATTCGAATATCGAAAAACGGAGAAACTACTTTTTTGGAACGGTAGCTAGAAACCATCCTACAAAATTTCGAAGATCTGCGTTTACTGGGGGCGGAGCCAGGCGACCGAACATGCAGTTCCTTTCTGCCCCCCTGGATGGGCAGAGGGTCCGAATTTCAAAAACCCCGTCTTAGCACACCCCTACGTTATCCGTCCTATGACCTCACCGAGTTTCGTTACTGGTGGCTTCAGTAGATTTTGCTGTGCGTTGATGAGTCAGTCAACCAGCTTCTTTATAAACTGTATTATTTTTACTCCCCCCCCCCCCCACCTTCTCTAACTGACTTAAGAAAATCAGATAATCGAGACAAAGTATAAATCTATATCGCAAATGCAAATTTTACGAACTCACAAGTAAATAATAATAATTATAAACTGGAGATGCTCTCCAAGCATAGGTAATGATTTTTCAATTGAAAAATGGAAGGAAAAATTCTGCGACCCGGATTCGAATCATTATTATTTACTTGTGAGTTCATCAACTTTCTGATGGTTTGGAGTGGAGAAATTCTCGATCTGCGGGCCAGGTTCCCGTCTCCCATTGGGCTTTCAACCGTGACAACTTGGTTGTCTTTAAGACACCTTGAGACAGCTTGACTGTCCCCGGTGTCTGCGATAGCCCAATTGGTAGAGGCGTCGGCCATGATAGTCGAAGTTCCTGGTTCGAATCCGGGTCGCAGAATTTTTCCTTCCATTTTTCAATTGAAAAATCATTGCAAATTTTACGTTATTCATTACATGCCTTTATAACCAAATTTTGTAATTTACCCCCCCCCC
>JAHWFO010037919.1:1369070-1414878 GCA_023313115.1 Rhysida immarginata | reverse complement strand
TGTAGATATGACGTTATTCATTACATGCTTTTTATAACCAAATACTGTAATGTAACCCCCCCTCCCGCTACCCCCCTTAGGAATGGAATTTTGAAAAACCGTTTCTTAGTGAGTGCCTACGTGGTAAAATAAGTAAGTGAGCAAATTTCATTGCAATCGGTTCAGTGGATCCGCAGATTGGTCGCCACGAAAAGTCCTGTTAGAAAATAAGATATATTGTATTCTCGCGCGAAAGACTTCCAGTTACTGTTGATGCTGTTTCACGGAATAATCGCATAAGTCTTCATTAAATAAAGCAAACAATACGTCACAGTTTCTAACGCTAGAAAAAATGCCATTCAGGTAAAAAATAAAAGATACACTGCATTCCCGCGCGACAGGGTTGCATTCATTGCTGATGCTGCTTCACGGAACAAAGCAAAATTCTTCACTAAACAAAGCAAACGTCACAATTTTTTAAAGTTGGCAAAAATCCCATTCAGCTCTAGGTAAATTGAATTTTAAAAATAATCTACAATGAAAAGGAAGAAAGAAAAAATAAAATCCTTTCTTAGCGAGCACCTAGAAGCCAAGAGAAATTACAAGTTTGTAGGCTTCATAGTTCTGGAGATTTCGTGATGAGTGAGTTAGTGAGTGAGTGGTATTTGGATTTTATAGATTGATAACAATAGGCCTATCATCAATTACCTATTTGTTAACATTAGGCTGAACAGTAATTAGCTTTGGAATATATACTGGATAATAGGCCTAATACTGATAACAATAGTCCTAACATTAATTAGCCATATTTAACAAAGAGCCTAACATTTATTATCTATTTTTAACAATATGCCTAATATCAATTAGCCATCTTTAACAATAGGCCTAACACTAAATTGGTCATTTTTAACTATAGGCCTAACATTAATTAGCCATTTTTAACTGTAGGCCTAACATTATTATCCACTTATAACAATAGGCTTAACGTTAATTAGCCATTTTTAACAATCGCCTTAACATTAATTAGCCTCTTTTAACAATAGGCCTAACAGCACTGAATTTTAAAAACGAAATGAGCACGTCATTGACAAAGCTTCATAACGGGCACGTGCTCCAAGCTGACATCAACAATGCTTATATGTTAAAAAAAAGTAACACTGTATTCACTTATGATTCATCGGTACAAATCGATTGGTATATGCCCTAAGTTATATTCTTAACATTAGTGCACGTGCTTGAAAGGATCCGCGAAAACGCATCAAAAGTTGACACATCGCAGTTGAGTTCATCCATTTTCACGTTATCGTGCAAACGACGGCCGGCCGGAGACATAAAGGTACCGATTAAGCTTGTATTCTTATACAGTAGAACCCCGATTATCCGAACGCCGCCTATCCGGACGACCGGTTATCCGGATACAGCCAGTCCGGTTTCGAGTTTTGGCGTTGGCCTCCCATTGGTGCATTATCCACAATTGAGTACATATAAGCAGATAAATACGAAATCATGGAAAATTTAAAGAAGAAAATGAAGACGAACACGAAGATGCAGAAAAGGACTCAGGACCCTCTCATGCAGAAGCGTATCAAGCCCTGGAAACGGCATTAAATTGGCTTGCGAGACAACCAGAATGTGATAATATACAATTGCTGCAACTAAAACGGATCAGAGATTTAGCTGCAATGAAGAGAAGATCTTGTTTACGCCAAACGTCTATTGAAAAATACTGTAAAGAGAATTGTACTGAAATTGTCAGTATATCTAGTTGAAATGTTTAAATTTCTTAGAAGGGAAAGGATGAAAATAGATTATAGTTATATATCTTAATAAATCTTTGTATTGTAAAATGGACATTATGGAATTATAAATATATACAATGTACAATACAACGAAACCTTTAGTAAAATACTGAATAAAGTACGTACTCTAATGGTATCATATGGCACTGCTGGAAACTTTAAATGCTAAAATATCTCATGTAAATTATCAAACAACTCGTGACGGCGTGTCATAAATAAATATAACGAGTCATTAATGATATTCGGTAATGATTTATTACTACGAATTCTAATGGTACCATGGTATATGGTACGACTGGAAACTTTCCATTCTAAGATATGACATGTAATATATGGACGTATTGGATTAAATAAATAAATAAATAAATATCATACACCCCGTAAAGACGTCTCATGAATGGATATAAGCGTTAATGAATGGTAGAGGGAATTTGTATAGTAGCACGTGTCCTAATGGTACGATTTGTAACCTTTAGAACTTTTAATGCTAAAACATGTCATGTAATATATCAAACATCTTATGACGGCGTGTCATAAATCAATATAACGAGTAATTAATCATATTCGGTAATGGTTTAGTAATACCTACTGTAATGGTACTATATGGTATCATTTGAAACTTTCAATGCTAAAACATGTCATGTAATATATCAAACAACTCGTGACGGCGTGTCATAAATGAATATAACGAGTAATTAATGGTACCACGTAGCACGTAATCTAATGGTACCATATAGTAAGCCAAATTGTAGTATGCCAAATTGTAAGCTTTCAATATTAAAATGTGGCATGTAATATATCAAACGACTGGTAACGATACTCAGAATTGGTTTAATAGTGTGTATTCTAATGGTATCATATGGTAGCAATAGAAACTTTTAGTGCCTTTGTATTGCATGTTTTATATCAAACAACTCGTAACGGTGTATTATGAATGATTATAACATTTAGTTATTGATACTCGAATTGTTTTAGTACAACGTATTCTAATTGTACCATATGCTTAGACATGGCATGTAATATATAAAACAAATTGTAACGATGTATTATGAATGAATATAACGCTACTGATGTCTCGCTGCTTTAACACGAAAAGGTGCTCCTTTTTTGCGCCATTGCAGTAACGTGATTCTTCTTTTAAAATATAATTATAGTCTCGCAACTGTACTTTCCTTCATGCCAAAGTTAACCTGTCCCGGATTATAGAACAAAGGTGTTTTTAAGTGGCGTTGGCCAAAGCCGCCTAGATGAGAAGGGCCAGTCAGCGAGCAATGGTCATGTGATCAAATGAGGGGAATGCTTGGTGCAAACCATTTTCGGTCTTTTTTCTGATGTTTCGTGTGGATACACATTATTTTAGTACCTTGAACTATTCTTTCACAACATATTGTAAAGGAAGCATGGATTGTTAACATGTTCTTCACGTTTAAAAGCAATCTTTCATTTTAGATCATGTTCAAGCGATAACGACATTGAAATTTGATGAAAATCATTTGCATTAAATGAATTGTTCATTCTAATGTTCGAATAATATTTTTAGAAGAATCGGAATAAAAGAGATTATAATTGCATTCACTTAAAACATATTGAAACTAAATAAATATCGAAAACTAAATAAATAAAGGGGAGGCCGTGGCCTGGTGAGCTTTCACTGAACACAACTTCTGTAAAGTTAACCTACATCAGGCAGGGCTAGTCACTGGATGGGCAACCATCAGTGATAAACCATCACCCCCCCCCCCCCCGGCTGCTGCGACCATCATACAGCAGTCGTGAATCCAGGTTCATCCAGGGACCCAACTCGTCAGCCTCTGACTATACAGACCCTAGATGGACGTATTGGACCCCGATTTATAAATTTAAAAAAAAAAAAAAGATTAGGCCTAAGGAATAAAGCCTGATTTTAAGTACAGGGTTATTCAAAATGATGGATTCAATTTAATTCATCTTTAAATGAACTAAATTGAGTTTAATTAATTAATTAACTTAAATATAAGTTGCATTTTAACCCAATTAATTAACTGAAATATAAGTTGCATTTTAACCCAATTAATTAACTGAAATAAATTAGGTCCATCATTTTCAATTTCCCTGTATTTATCTGCTACTTGCATATATATTAAAGCCACTACAAATATTAATTTATTAAATGAAATAATACAATACTCAGGAATCTACAAAATTTTTAAAAATTATTAATCATTTAATGTAATATTTCTATTTGTGTTTCGTTCGTTAGCTTGCACGTAACGCTTGAGTCACGCTTTGATCTAGATTTATTGTCGTACATACCGGATTTTGCAAAAGTTCTTTTACACCTGCGGATGCGTCGAAATCGGGGGGTGGAAGTATCCACGGAGCAGGTGCTTTTGAAGACGTGGGCAATGCCATAATGTAAACGTATATATGTGAAATGAATACGATTCGGATGCAAGGATATTGCGATGGAACGTAACAAAATCGAGATCTCTGCGCCCCTTCGCGCGGGCCAAACAAGTCTGACATCGCTAAGCAGCTCAACGTCAGCCAGGTGACTGCCCACAAAGTCGGAGAGAGCCTGAAGAAAGGGGAAGACTTCAAAGATCGCCCACGTGCAGGCAGACCTCGTGTTATCAATCGTGTGGGCGCCAGAAAAGCCTTCGAACGTGACCCGACTCTCAAAATGATACAGTTTGCAAAGAAAAAGATTTCTGTGGCCACGGTGTCCAGAGCCATCAACGAAGAGGGTGGAAAGAATTTGAGGCGCGTGGCAAGACGAATGGCATGCGAGAAAATTATCGGGAGCGCTTCGTCGCCTTCTCAGCGACTTGAAGAGCAACGGCAATCGCATTATCATCTTTTCTGATGAAAAAAAACCTTCACGGACGACCAGGACGTCAACAAGTAGTACGACCGCGTGATCAGCTTCGGCCAAGACATCTGAGGTTCGCTACGTGACTGCATCCAAACACTCGGCTCCAGTGATGATGCTAGGCGTCGTGGCGTCGAATGGCATGAAAATGCCGCCAATCTGATTCTCGACCGGTTACAGACTTACCGCGGCCGACTAAAATGACATCTTGACCAAGAACGTTCTGCCCTGGGTGAGAAAGGTGACGAGTAATGCGGACTACGTCTTTCAACAGGACGGTGCCCTGGCCCACAGTGCCAAGAACCGTTCAAAAGTGGTTGGGGTCGAACATGAACTTCTGGTCGAAGGACTTTTGGCCTCCTCAGTTGCCCAACCTCAACTCTCTTGACTACAGAGTGTGGGCGCATATCAAGAGCAAGGCCTGCAAGATCCGTCACAGCAACGTCGACCAGCTGAAAGCATCTGTGAACCCTTGTGGACCGCCATGAAAAAAGACTACATCCGTAACGTTTGTCGGGCCTTTAGACCGCGTCTAGAGCGTGTGCTTGCCGCCGATAGCGGTTATATCGATTAATATACATTGCATATACACTAATATCAATTCTGACAATAAAAACCGTGTCTAATAGTTATGTCATTTTTGCGGGGATCCTCACATGGATAACAGAACTTTTGCAAAACCCGGTACAGAGTGCTTGCCTATGAAATTCTTAAACTCATTAACACCAGGTGGGGTGCCACTTAAAACAAACTCCAAATAAAGATAGGATCAATAATCACTGTGTATCAGAACGGTTTATGTAACGGCACAAGATTAGAATTAGTAGGATTACATCAACATTCCATCGAAGCATCAACATCAATGACACTTTGATGAATAGTCATGAATGATCCCAAGGCTAAAGTTGGGTCCCTCTGACCCCAATCTCACTTTTACACATGCAATGACCATCAACAAGAATCAAGACATTTAATAGAGTGGGTCTGTTTCTTCCTGAACCAGAATTTAGCCACGGTCAATTGTACGTCGCTTTTTCAAGAGCACGCAGACAATGTTAAAGTGTTAGACTATCGTAAGCAGGGAAGGAAAGATAAGAACATATAACAACAAAGATCGTCATATACAGAGAGATAATAACTTCACTTTGATACCAGTTAAAATGACTCCAAATGCAATGTGCATTATTATTGTAAATAAAGTAATGTTTTTAAATATTGTAAATATTATTATTGTTTTTGCACTTACGTAAGAGTTGTTTTTTAATAAACTTTTAAATCTTTTTCTATTTTATTCTACAGTCTCATCATGGTTCATTTTATTGGTGGAATTTCCACGGGTTCCGCTAGTATAATAATTAACAAAGCTTGCTGCCACGAAACGTCGCAGAAAGGAAGAGGAACTGTCAGAGACTCTATGAGAGTTACCTCGCAGCAGAACGATGGAAGTACGTTATCACTTTGGATGAAGCCTGCACCTAATTCAATGATTGCACCAAACCTCGTACGTTTTTCTACTGTCCACGTGAAGAGAAGTCATATCAAAAGTGGTCCAAGGAATGTAAGGAAAGATATTCAAAGTGATTTATGGCGATTGCGGGATACTCGTAGAACGGCAAGGTCATAATCAGAAAAGAGGACAGGAAGGTTAAGGTTAACTCCCTTTACTATCAGCAACATGTTCTCAGTCCAATTTCCACGAAGAATATCCAGCATTTTATGGAGAGGACTAAAGCAGAATTTGGGTGCATCAAGAAAAAGCCTCCAGCCATACGCCTAACTCGATCGTTCAATTGATATTGGATTTGGAAGATGAAACTGGAATTCACGTTATACCCTTTCATAATATCCATGTCAAGTCACCAGTTGCATTCTCGGTGGATTTCTGTGTATTTGGATTATTGAAACGAGCTGCTGCTCGACGGCGTCCAACAACCTTTGAGGGTCTCTAGAAAAGCCTACAAATAGGAATGGAACAACATCAGCCTCACCATTCTGCAGACATCTCTTCTACAGTGAGGAGCAGACATCTCTTCTACAGATACGGTGCGGAGCAATACTCCACAAGCAGGGTCATCAAATAGAACACGGTCCTTGGTGAAGAAAAGGGAGTATTATTCGTAAACTTTCTCCTCCAAATTTTTACTATAGAGCGTAATCAACCTTCATTGCATTCTCCAATGACAAACTGGCTGAATGACAGTCATTTCTCCAGTGTGAGATGCCAGTGGGCGTCTTTCGCGATCTCAGATGCTACGATTTGTAGATACTCTCAACAGAAGGAAATTAAAAAGTATATTTAAAGGAAAAAGTAATATCTCTCCTTCATCGCATTCTAGCACATATTCGAACTGTGTGCCGCGAGAGGAATTCAGGTAACTCAGATGTGTCGCGAAAATTTACGTGAACAGAAAAATAAATAAAATCTTGTAAACATTCCAAGGAAGAGCTTTAGCAGTGAACCAGAAATACATTTATACATTTATTAAAAAGAAATTACCCCCCCCCCCCGAGTAGGGGAAGGCAAATGGCAGATCCTGCGGTCATCTATTTTTACCCCTTTATCTGCACTTTTTACCTCTCCCCAAATATTTTAATCAAGAAAATTGATTTTCTCGAACGTAATATGTGTAAAATGTAAAAAAACCTCGTATCTTCTTTCTTTTTTCCTCACTTCCAAACGTATGATATATAACATGCCATATGTTGCCATAATTCTAAGGACCAAGTGACTGCCACCCTCGCAAATACGGGGGCCCCCCCCCAGAACAATTGAGCCTAAACTTCATAGTAATGTAGATCGTGACTAGAGGAATCTGGATACCGAATTTCACGCCTTTACGTACCTAAATAGTACACAGATATGTTGCCCTCCCTGAAACCCACCCCCGTAATTCCGACCCCAGTGTACCAATCAAAACCAAACTAAATAGTACAGATGGGCATGCCCATAGTAAGCTACATTCCGAAATGTAGAAATTATGAAGGGGTACACAGTTAAGACATTATAAAATCAATAAATAGCGCCATTCTTCCGCTACTTAATTACACATTATGAGCACTTGAGCATTCGTGCGTCGCGCCGATGTCAGTAAAGCTTAAAAGATGAACAGAAAGTAACAATGTATTCCTTCTTGACAAATCGATTGTTATATGACATGCCATTATCTTTGTATTCTTTACACTCACTGTTTTAGCACGTGAATTTGACTTGAAGGGGTCCACGAAAAATTCTGAAAAGTTGATACGGCCGAGCTAAGACTTTGATGGTCATATTTCTGAAAACAGAATTTGAAAAAGTTAATCTGTTTTCAAGTTATCGTGCAAACGGCGGACGGCTGGACGGACGGCCGGTCGGATAAACGTACAGACCAAGGGCGCATTCTTATAAGTAGCTTTTATGCTAAAGCTCCTAATAAAAGCTTTTTAAGAATGTTAAATATTATCTTTATATTTTAAATTATAATAAGTTATTTTGTTTGTGTTAGTGACTCGTAAATCCTAAAAAGGGTAAACAAGTATCAATTAAATCATCATAATTTAATTGTGCCGCAAAAGTTTGACTAAAGGTTCAAGTATGCCTTGAGTAGGAGGAGCTTTAGCAGTGAAGCAGAAATACATTTATACGTTTATTAAGAAGAAATTAATCCGCCCCCCCCCCCGCCTCCCGAATAGGATAAGGCAAGTCATCTATTTTTATCCCTTCATCTGCGCTTTTACCTCTCCCCAAGTTTTTTTTAATCAATAAATTGATTTTCTCGAACGTAATATGTAATAAATGTAAAAAAATTCGTATCTTCTTTCATTTCCCATCATTTCCGAACGTATGATATATCACATGCCATATGCTGCCTTAGTTCTAAGTACCAAGTGACTGCCACCCCCGCAAATCCGATCCCACTGGAACAATTGGGTCTAAACTTCATAGTAATGTAGATCTTGCCTACAGGAATCTGGATAGTGGATTTTACGTCTTTACGTACCTAAATAGCACATAGATATGTTGCCCTCTCTGAATCCCAACCCCGTAATTCCGACCCCCGAATACCAATCAAAACCAAGTTAAATAGGGCAGATGGACATGCCCAAAGTAAAGCTATATTCCAAATTTCAACCTTCTACCTCAAAAAATGTAGAAATTATGAAGGGGACGGACTGACATTATAAAATCAATAAGTAGCTCCATTCTTATTCTACTTACGAGGGTCAGTCAAATGAAAATCGGAAATACTTTTTTTTACAGCTCCTTTATTACAGACAGAGTTGGTACACTATTTTTCAATGTAGTCCCCATCTTTTCGATGCATTTCCGTCACCGAGTCGGAAAGGCATGGATACCTCGGGATAAAAAAATCTTCATATAATGGATCTTGATTATAGGAATATGCATATCGAATTTTACTCCTTTATATGCATAAATACACCTAGATCTTTTGGTCCCCTCTAATTTTCACCCCCAAAACTCCGACCTTAGTGGGCTAATCAAAACCAAATTAAATAGTGAAGGTGCACATGCCCATAGTAAGCTACATTCAGAATTTCAACCTTCTACCTCAAAAAATATAGAAATGATGAAGGGTGATTCAAATCGTGTATAAAATAAAACCAATAAATAGTTCCATTTTTCCGCTACTTAATAATAAGCTTATAGATTATGAGCACTTGAGCAATCGTGCGTCGACAAAGCGATTTCACGTGCGCGCGCCGATGTCAATAATGCTTAAAAGATGAACAGAAAGTAACAATGTATTCCTTCTTGACAAATCGACTGTTATATGATATGCCAGTATCTTTGAATTATTTACACTCACTGTTTTAGCACGTGAATTCGACTTGAAGGGTTCCACGAAAAATTCTGAAAAGTTGATACCGCCGAGATAAGATTTTGATGGTGATATTTCTGAAAACAGAATTTGAAAAAGTTAATCCGTTTTCAAGTTATCGTGCAAACGGCTGCCGGACGGACGGACGGATAAACGTACAGACCAAGGGCGCTTTCTTATAAGTAGCTTTTATGCTAAAGCTCCTAAAAAACGAAAAACATTGTTTTAGAGAATAATGCCCGACTGCAGAAACGTTTCAAGTTTTCTTCCCAGCACGGCAGACACCACTTCTTGCTTAGACTGCACGTTCTGCGCAATAAAATGGAACATGTTAGGCATATGGTCAGTCGATAACCAGTATACAATATCTTTCAGCAACAAATCCCAATGAATGATGGACACGCATACAAGCAGCCTGGTAGTTAGTTCCTCTGAAACACTCCAAAGACCTTTTGATTCGATGCCACGACGTCTAACAGCCCATAACTACATCTCATGGAGGTTTCCAGATATTGATTTTTTTATTTAGCATATTGCTGTGATGATCTGGAAATAGTATTGTAATTTTCACAAACCGTAATGGATATAGTATAATCATTAAATTCATTGTATTTATTAAAGGAGATATTTGCAAATGGCCCACTCATAATGTAATTTTTAATTCTTTCAATTTTACGAAATTTTTTATAATAAAAGAAGAAAGTTTTAATGAAAATTGTTCACAAGTTCAGGCATTCTTTTCCAGAATCCTTTGCTTCTTCTATCTAGCGGTTTTTAATCATAGTGGATAATGTTTACAATTATCATCCAGGAATGAACGCAATTTAATTTTAACTCTTGCTTGTTCTAAATTAAAGTGCTCCCATGCTTCTCGAAATCTTATATAAACGCCCCTCCCCCCATGATTGCATGAATGAAGAGCGATATTGCATGTTAAAGATGTCCGACTATGCAGGCGCGTTATTGATAATTCTACTGACAATGAAGGTATAATCAAATTATGACCTGTTGATCATTTAAAAATAATTAAATTTTCTTTCATATGTGACATCTTGCGTTTAATTGTAAATTGCATTTGATATGTGCCAAACAGTTCATTATGTACATTAATACAAAGGGAATTATAATGTATGGAATTAAGTCAGTGCTTAGCTATTCGAATTTTACTCGTACACTATGTAAATTGCAGCTTGGAGAAATGATACCGCTAAGACTGTTTTTGCGAAGGCCTCTTAAAAATTCTGTGTAAAAGAACAGGGGACTTGTGTTCGGTGAAACTATTTCTAAATTTCTGGGCATGATAAATTGTGCAAACAATCGTGTACTGCATGACTACGCTATTTCATTTTCTGGCTATCAAGCTACCAAAGATTCAAATGAATAATAGAAACCTGACAAATTTTACATGTTTATTAAGTTCATACGAACACTTTATTTATATAAACAGCTGCCAGATTAGTGAAATGCCAATGAAAGCAATTTAGTCAAAATGAAGTCTGAGTAATTCGTACGAAAACTCTGAAATTAGACCTCTTTGAGAATTTACGGTAACTGGACGGCAACATCATTTGTAAAAGATTTAAATACGGTAGGCTCCGTTTTTTCCTCTCCATAGTGAAGTTAATAGTTGAGCACAGTTCATTTAAGTCTATTAAGATTTGGTTTAGATCTTGCTTATGGTTATCAAATAAAGCAAATACATCATCTACAAAGGATTCCATGATTCCGGAAAGTAATTGAATGTGCTTAAAGCTTGGTTTCTAAGTTTTCTGATATATGCGTTTAGTAGAAAGGGGCTTAAATAACATCTCAGGTGTTCCATTAGTAATTTCATAATATACACTGGTTCTGTTATTTCTTACCAGAAATGTATAGTCTGCTCTTTCTTACCATTTCCGGATTTCCACAGTTTCTTGGCATCATCGGATTCCACTACTATACACTAGTGTCCATAATTTAAGGGATTTGCAGAATGAGACCTATCCGATCCATACTACAGAGTCGAGTCACATTATTATGACTAGCAGCTAATATCCCGAATAACCGCATTTAGCGGCACGGATAGCACCTAGACGGCATGGGAGTGAGTCAATAAGATACTGTTAGGTTTCTACTGGTAGCTGTTGCCATGCAGACTGTAAAGCATCCGATAGCTGCTGAAGGGTACGCGGTGCTTGTTCCATAGCACACACATGACGATCGAGGTGATCTCAAAGGTTCTCGATTCTCGATCGGGTTGAGGTCTGCGGAATTAGGGGGCCAGGGTAGTACTTGGAAGTCTTGGTCGTGTTCCTCAAACCACCCCCAAACAATTGCAGCCGTATGGCACGTCGCATGGTCTTGATGGAACGTGCCATCCCCCTCTGGGAAGACAGTCGCCATGTAAGGGTGTACTTGATCTGCAATTATGGATAAATAACCGAATCGATTGAGAGTGCCTTCCACAGGTATCAGTGGCCCCAGACAGTGCCATGAGAATACTCCCCATACCATGACGCTGCCGTTACCAGCCTGGATTCGTCCAACAATGGTTGCAGGATGCTTGTTCTCGGAGGTTTCTCGCCTCACCCGCCAATGGCCGTCACTTCTGTGGAGCAGAAATCGTGACTCATCGGAGAAGGCCGTCATTTTTTCCAGTCAGAAGTGGTCCAGTTTCTGTGCTGTTGGGCAAATTGAAGCCGTTTTTGGCGATGAGCCTTCGTCAGCATGGGTGCGATGACCATCCATTTGCTGCGGAGGCCCGTACGTTTCAGGGTCCTCTGTACTGTGGTTTTAGAGACATGTCTGGTAGCACCCTTGTTGGTTTTTAGGGGGAGGCCGTGGCCTGGTGGGCTTTCACTGAAACACAACTTCAGCGAAGTTAAGCAACGTCAGGCACGGCTAGTCACGTGATGGGCGACTTATCAGTGACTCAGGATATTCACCGCCCCCCCCCCCCGACTCATACAGCAGTCGTTAATCCAGGTCCATCCAGAGACCTAACTCGTCGGCCTCAGGCCATACAAGCTCTGGATGCACGGATTGGACTACAATGAATTAAAATAAATAAAACAAAAGTTGGTCCACTGTAGCTCTTCGGTTGGCCTTCACACACCTTCGCAGCCGACGTTCACCTCTCATCAATGGAACGTTGTGCTCCACAGTTCCCATACCGTTTATTCTGAATGGCCCCATTTTCCCAGTCATGGTAAACTTTAACTAAAGCAGCACGAGAACAGTTCACAAACTGCGCGGTTTTCTGAAATACTGCCACCCTTGGCCCGAAAGCCGATTATCATCCCCTTTTCCAGATCTGATAAATCACATTTTTACCAACTGCAGCAATGAGTGATATGTTTTTAACATAGTTGATACCTTATATAGTCACCTAATCAATTCCCAACACGTGACATAGTTCCTCGGCTGGTCAACCCCGAAGACAAACGTAGGGAGAGGTGTCATAATAATGTTACTTGACCCTGTATAAATTCTGTAAACACCATTCCATCATTAAATACACTGGTGGCAGCACCACTGCTGACGTAACATACTTACCTCATTGACCTTGCAGTGTTCGTTCGAGGCTTCCGAGATTATCTCGGAAGCCTCGGTTCGTTTCACAGCCACCATCGCCGCCATGTGCTCGTATTGCGACGTATTTGGTGATATATTAAGAAAAAATTGAGAAATATTAATGGTGCACGTTTTGCTCATTTAACGTGCTTGCATAGTACGCCTCTAATTAGGCTCCTAGACCCGGCTCAGTCTTTAATCTCTCCCCCTCATGCATATGCCTATGCGAATATGGTTATTGTGAACGAAGTCCCATTGTCAGCGGCTTTTGCAATATTATATGGTAGCGGTTCTAGAGAATTATTCTCAGCGCTTTTATTTGCATATATACTGCCCTGGGGGCCATATGACTTCCTACTTGACAAATTGGGAGATATCTACTCAGTTAACCCACCTACAAAGATTTAGATATGATTGGACATGCCTGGTGAACGATGTATTTCATGTCGTCTTGTTGTATGAAGTTGTGGCCATTACTTTTGATAATTCTATTTTACTCTTCCCTAGGTTCTTAATTTCGAAAGGCTTAGCGTCGCCGTGTTCCTGGGTAAGGATATGCGTTACGGTGTCCTGTCTCCTCGACGAGGAGAAGGGAAGAGGATCTTCCGGTAGTTGTCAGGTGGTCTACAGCGAGCATAGAGTTTAGACCCATGTAAACTTTTAATTTGTTATTAATTTATGGTAATATTTGACTTTAAATTATAAGACCACCATTGTTGTTAATTCTTATTCTATTCTGTTTTAATTAAATTTATCGACTATTCACCTACCAACGTCTGTTTATTATTTCCACTGCTTACATTTCACTCTTTATACATACATCTGTAGTAGATGAATATTGCTATCCTTAGATGGGCCCAAAATATATAAACGAACTGAATGACGTTCATCGACATTGAGCTTTTTTTATAAAAACGATGTCACCATATTGCCATTAATGATCGGACACTTTCGATTTTAGACGTTTTGTCGAATATCTAGAAAAATACTTGACGAATTATCCTGAAATTTCAGGGGTGTAAAAAAGATGTTACACCTCATATATTTCAGCGAAGGTTTTCTCCCGAAGGCAAATAGGGGACCAGCAAAGAAATGAATGAAAAAATAATGTTTGGAATCACCCTGTAGAAAATAATGCTTGAAATGCATTTTAACTGTAGCATATACTTAAGAGGCTTGTTTTACTTTTCTGTGTTCATTTGTATGAGAATAGCACGTATATTCATGGAGATATAAAGGTTTCTTTAAAAAGGTCGAAATGTTTTCGTAAGTTTTTTGTTTATAACACGCAAGATTTTCACCCCAATGCAATGTCATTTACAGAAAACTTGACAAACTACAGTACAGATAACACCCTGCAATCAGATAGGAAAAATATTAAATATTTGATGAAATATGAGCATTTTTACTAAATAATGTTTAACTGTGCATGCGCATGCGTAACCAAATTGTATTTTGCATATTTTATTAGCCAAATGTATAGAGCTACTCTTATAAAAAGCCCAAGCAAATATCGTGAAAATTGAGAAAGATATTGCCGATAGAATAAGTTGAATTTCAGTTGCTCTCAAAAATAAACAAAATGATAAGGGGCTTTCTCCAAACTTTTATTTTTGGATCGGACACCAGTATCAATTTCTTCTTCTTACGCTGATATGAAGTCAATATGAAGTCAATATTTTTTCATGTCAGCGTAAGGAGAAGTTGATACTGGTGTCCGATCCAAAAATAAAAGTTTGGAGAAAGCCTCTTATCGTTTTGTTTATTTTTGAGAGCAACTGAAATTCAACTCATTCTATCGGCGATATCTTTCTCAATTTTCACGATATTTGCTTGGGCTATTTAAAAGAGTAGCTCTATACATTTGGCTAATAAATTATGCAAAAGATAATCTGGTAATGCATGCGCATGCGCAGTTAAAACTAAAAATGCTCATATTTCATCAAATATTTAATATTTTTCCTATCTGATTGCAGGGTGCTATCTGTACTGTAGTTTTTCAAGTTTTCTGTAAATGGCATTGCATTGGGGTGAAAATCTTGCGTGTTATAAACAAAAACTTACGAAAACATTTGGACCTTTTTAAAGAAACCTTTATATCTTCATGAATATACGTGCTATTCTCATACAAATGAACACAGAAAAGTAAAACAAGCCTCTTAACTATATGCTACAGTTAAAATGCATTTCAAGCATTATTTTTTACTGGGTGATTCCAAACATTATTTTTTCATTCATTTCTTTGCTGGTCCCCTATTTGCCTTCGGGAGAAAAACTTCGCTGAAATAAATGAGGTGTAACATCCTTTTTACACCTCTGAAATTTCAGGATAATTCGTCAAGTATTTTTCTGGATATTCGACAAAACGTCTAAAATCGAAAGTGTCCGGTCATTAATGGCAATATGGTGTATATAAGCATACGCATGAGATTAAAATCCTAATTTATTATTTGGTGTATGATATTTTCTGCGTTGCTAGCAGTGTCTTCTATGGCAAAGTAGTGTCGTCGAAAGCATTTTATTTCTGTTCAACGAAAATGCAGATGGCCACGAATTATAGGCATTGTGAGGAAAATGTTCTGTATTTTTAATGGAGAATAAAACGTTTCGGTTCAAAATCTGTCTATCCTGAATTTTCAGTACGTTTTTCATAATGCCCCTGCACAGAAATCGACAACAAGAAACCTTTAGATAGTAATCTTTAATGATAAAGAACAAAAACGGCGGCTGATGACTGTGTTTTCATGATCTAATACATGCAATAAAAGAATTTTGGAGTACATTTAATTATGTAAAATTACTTTGTAAAACTTTGACCTTTAGCATTTTGGACTGTGCCTATCTTCTTGAAATGTACAGAATAAAAATTCTTGATTTAGATCAGCTTATAATAATCGCAATAATATACGGGTATAATTATGAAACCTGCAATTGCTCGAATACAGACGCAAATGACGCTTCTCTCGTCAAATTTTAAGTGGACTAATTGCACAATTTTGTTCTAAATATAAATTTTCATAACGGTTTAAAGACGAGCATCATGGACGGTTTCAAAAACATCCGAACTCTTTTATTTAATAAATCAATTCCAATCTGATGTGTCAGGAATTAAAGGGCACAGAGTTTTTAAAAAAACATAAAAATACGCCCCCTTTGAAATACAGACTTTGCTTAGGCAATGAGATTAGGATGAAATTTCGAAGAAATATTCTCCACGGATGTTCCAAAAACGAGGAAGGTTAAGAAAAAATGACGAGAAAGAACACCAAGGAAGGTGTCAAATTTGACGGGAATTGAAATCTCGCACTTTAAAGATTTTTTTGATCCTCAGCTCAATTTATCAATGACATCAACCACAAAGATGAACTTAGAATATTAGATAAAAGAGGCATTGCCATCTATCTTCATTTTCATACAGTGTCCTCATTTTTAATTTCTTTATAATACTTTTTTAAACTGGAAAACGATAAGCTTACATATTTTAATCGTTTCAGTCACGATAAGAGCTCAACGGCGATACCTAAGCTAGTTCTAGAACTTAGTGTTTGTGCATTACATCCTTTTAATTAACAATCTATATTGCCGTACACTACACTTCAAGGATAAATGAACTTTACACAGGTGCTAGAAAAGTTATATGTTATTTTATTATATATCTTGTTGGACCTCCGCGTGCTGAAATTATGTCAGTCACTCTTCTGGGCACAATTTCTACAAGGTTCCGATAACCAGTCTTCGACTTACGCGACCCGGATTCGAACCGGGGATTACGTGTTCGATACTCGTGTTAGAATCCAGATCGCGGAATTTTTTCCTTCCATTTTCAGTGTTAATATCTATATCTTAAACTACTTTGCTTCAAGGTTTTTTTTCATTATTGAGACATTTTTTTCTCATAAGGGGGCATTCATTTCTGAATTCATTCGTCATAGAATGAAGCCACCAACTCTGCATTGCTCTCTTGATGCCCAAGTCTCGTTACCATCTCATCATCACATCTCTGTTTCGTATTGTAAACATCAAAGTACCCCAGCTCGTATACGAGGGTCACTTACAAAGTCATGGCCAAAGTTTTTAAACTGCTGGTACGGTAGGAGCCGAAGCGATATATTTGGCGCTAGCATCGATCATATTGAAAATGGCGTCTATGAGAGAGAAACCTCAACGCATTCTGTGGTTTCATGAGACTAAATCATCGATTAACATGGGTTTCATGGGACTAAAATCACTGAGTACCAACCATGTGTAATTTTTCAACAGGACGGTGCCCGCCACGTTGGTCATTATCAGTTTGTGAATTCCTCTATTCAACGTTTCGAAACTGATGGTTTGGAAGGTATGGTCCTACAGCACGCCCACACGTTCTCCACACATAACCGCTTAGACTTTTTTCTGTGGGAAAATGTTAAGGATAAAGTGTTTACTACACCGATCCCCGATATGAACCCATTAAAGACAAGAATAACGGATGCGATATTGCTAGTGAATACGTGGGAGGAAATTGAATATCCTTTAGATGTTCTCAGAGCTATGAAAAGTGCACACATTGAAAAGATATGAAGAAAACTTTCAATGTGAGAGGTCTCAATTGCATTGGTATGGTCACGTGATATAGATGCCACAAACTGGTCTTTCTAGGCAGTTATTTTCTAAGCCGGTGGGGTCAGAGGCCAAGGGTTCGGCCTAGAATCAGGTGGCTAAACTACATGGAGAATCTGGGTTCGAGTCGCTTGGGTATTACCATTAAGGACATGCGTCTCATGGCGGAAGATCGTGAGCTCTGGAGATCCTTCATAGAGCTGCTGCCCCCACGACCCTAACGGATAAGCGGGTTTAAAAAGTAAGTAAGTATGTGCAAGAATCAGTATAGGAGAGCGATTTATTTTGAACCCCAAAATAAGGCAGACTGAAGACGCATGCCAAACTTTCTAACAAATGAACATTTCAACACTGATAAAAAGTCAAATTAAGTTAAGAAGTAATAAAAGTAAACACAGACGCACACATTAACCATAAAAAATGCCGCCGACAAATTCCATCGACTTTTTTCTTGCTCAGAGTCCCCAAAGTGAATTCTTCACGCCTATTCGCCATTAAAAGAATCAACTTTCCCTTTTCTTTTTTTTTAATCAAAGCACTTCAGACTTTAAGAACTTGTGAATCAAAATGTAATCAGGATGTGAAAAAAGCTCTAGGGATTCCATTTTTCCGAACTCCTTACTTTCAGACGAGAAAAACAGAATTAAGGTTATGAAAAACAATTGCATTAAATATTTACAGTAAGGGTTCATTTCCCTAACGGCTGAAAGGAAAAAGAGTTTTCCCATAAAATTGTATCTGATGCAATTGGGCTGAATAAACAAAATTCATTGAAAAACTTTTCGAGGCTTAGTTTATCTAAAGTGATTTTAAATTTAAATTATAAGAACTGTTTAACTAGATACTTCAGTTCATCGTTCTTTCAGTAAATAGATCACAAACGCTTATTGAAAATATTAAGTGAGATATAATTAAACAAGAAATAGACATTGTTTTGTATACATTTTTCTTATTTCTTGCAACTTAATCTTCACCAGTATTCAAACGCTCATCCCATCGCATTATATACACAATTTTTTGAAACTTAAAATCGTGCGTGTCCGCCATATTCACACTTCACGTTGAACCACCCTTTCCAGACTTGTGATAATTATCACATTTGTATGCTAATTTTGGGGCAAATGTAATATGTGATAATGGAATATATATTTCATGGGGAAATGTGATAATTTTCACTATCTCGTGGCTTTCATAGTTCCATCCGTCTGAGATCGTCTGCAGAGGTGGTGTGTTGTGTTCATTAAAACAGCATTGCTTGAATAGCTTGACTAGTGCTGCAGCTGGTCTTTCGCTGAAGTCGAGCACTAAGTGCTGAATCCGTGCTGCGTTCAGCTGCTCAACACGCAGTGATGCACCATGTTCGACCCGGTTGCAAAAGTGAAAGTACTTGTTAATCCGTGTGGTCATCCCTCGAAAAGCGTATACCGTAAAACCTTGAATAGAGGCCGGACCATCTATTTGTCTCAATGGTCCTGACTCCACCGACTATTAATCGGGACTCGGCGTTTATTTAAGACCCGGTGTTAAGGGTTATTCCCAAGAAATGGGAATAAAAAATGCCGGAATTTATACCATCACCGCCGAAATTTATACGAATAACCCGAAAAACAATCAGACCCGGCGTTTATTTCGGACCCGGCATTTAATCTATTTTTAACACCCCGCCCGGCTTTTATTCGAGACCGACGTTATATTTGAATACCTGGCCTTTATTCAAGGTTTTAAGGTAGTTAACTAAAAAGCTACACGTAATCAAAGCAAGGCCGTCTAGTCAAATGCCACCCATATAACTGAGGTTAGTGTTGGAATTAACTACCATTATTTTACAATGAAACCATGTGAAGTTTTATGCCATCAATTACTTGTACGCTTATCTATATTTTAAATGACCCTGAATGCAGAAATGGATTCGGATACGGATGGCGAAACTCTACACATTAGAAGAAACGCTTGAAAAGTGTCACGTGGATATCGTCGGCGACCGACAAGGACGTCGGAGAGAAACGACGTAGGAGACGACGATGACGTCGAGCGAGCCGCTCCGAAACACGTGAGCGTGAAGGAAAAGAGAAGACAGAAAATCTATCGTCGGCGACCGAGAAGGTCGTGTACTCATGTTCAGCGCGATAAGGCGCAGATTCAAGGCCCTCGTCAAAGGCTCCGTAGTGACTTTAATGCCAGAGAGGAGTTTTCGCCGAACTGCGGTTTGCAGGCGACGACGACAAGATCTTTGCAGAGCTACGGACGCGACGACGGAGGAACGTGGAACGCAGCCGGCGAGCAAAACGAATTCGGCGTTGAAGAGCCGGAATTTCCGAGGCAAGAAGCCGGTCTAGAATTAATCTTTTCCACCGAATGGGAGAGCCGCCTGAGAACCGTTATCGAGCGGGCTATCATTTTCGTCGCGGGAGAAATTACAAATAGAGACGGAGAAGGAAAGACCGACGCACTTCCCTCTACCCCGGCGACGACGAAAGGAGCTGATGGACAGTCCCCGTCAAGAGAAGGAGAAACAGCGGTTACCCGTCCAGTTGCTCAACGAGACGGTAAGAGCCTGATATTATTTGACATTTGTCGGAGTCTACGTAGTAGCTTCAGCAGAACACTGACGTTACTGTATGTAGCCGGGCATTTCCGCCGCCAAGAAATTTTTCAAAGATTATTTCAGCCGGATTTGGTTGGACTCGGCGAAGGGGAAGGCGCAGTAGGAATTTATCCTTTCTCGTTAAGTGCGTACTGTACTCATGGAACGGGAGGATTTATCCCGGCGCATATGATGAGATTTTTCTTAGCAGGAGAAATTTAAGTGCCGAGAACTGTGTCTTCTTTGAGTGTGCGATTGAGTTTTATGCACGTACGCGGAAGTGTTTGCCAGAGTGGCTTATTTTACTATCTTAGCCAAAAGCAAAGCAGCAAGTGCTATGCTCCTTTTCTGTATTTATCTCATATGGCTATATATGGTTAATTGTTCATCTCAATCTATTTTAGTGCATTCAGAATAACGTTATTCCGACCAAGATAAGAGTGTTTTATAATAATTCATCTAGTATTGTGTCATTAAGTTCTAAGAGACCAAGTGTTGTGCTGTGTGTTTATTCGGTCGTATTAATCTACTTGAGTGTTTGCAGAATAAATTTATTCCGACCAAGATAAGAGTATTTTACAATAATTCAACTATTATTGCGTCATTAAGGTCTAAGAGACCAAGTGTTGTGCTACGTGTGTTTTTGGTCGTATCAATCTATTTTAGTGATTTCAGAAATAAAGTTATTCCGGCTAAGTTAAGAGTGGTTTCCAATAATTCTGTTATTATTGCGACATTAAGTTTAAAAGAATCAAGTGTCTTTCTATGTATTGGTGAATCTAAAGTGTTTAATTCGAGAGTTGAGCTGATGTAGCTTAACTATTCCTGTGAAGCTCGAATATTTCGTTGAAAGGCGAAAGTGCATTCTTTTTCTTCAAAAAGTGTATCTTACGAATCAAGTGTTGTGAGTGCAATATTCAAATAGCACAAGGGGTGCGATAATTAGCAGTGTTTGTGTTTTGTGGTCTGGTTGCATCTCATGAATTGGTGGTGCAGTGATAGTGAATATATTATTATTTTGAGTTTTTGAATTCAGCTGGTCAAATTCACGAAGCGTGTGTTTGTATGTGCGGATACCCTAATGTTATTTGTGTTACGGATCAGAATCTCCAGGCAGGCTGTTCAGGAGTGTGTCGTCTAAGATTAGCGATATCATTTGGAGAAGTATTCAGCGGAGGCGGCAGTGTATGCGTCTCGTCTTATTTATTGTGTACCAGCGCAGTTATCTACAGCGGAGCTGTACGTATCAATTTCAGTAAGGTCTTTGACGTACACTTATCTACAAAGTTAAGAATTATTCGACGAGGAATTTATCCGAGGCTGGTATTTATCATCTGTGATCATCCGCAGCAACTAGAAGAGTATTTGCTTCGACAGAACTATTTTTCACGGATCCAGGAGTTAGATTCGGAGTTCTTAATTATTCAAAGATAAATATTTCTCATTGCAGAGGCGTCCAGGGGTTACGTCCTACGTTTTCTTTTCATGAGAACTATCGAAACGTTAATTCAACGGAATTTTGGAACTTTATAGTTTTTACTTCGTTGGTCACTCTAAGTTATTAATCTTCCACTGTGCGAAATCAAAGTGACTTTCGTCATTACCGTTCTTTTGATTTTTGCTTTTCAATTTAAATTTGCCATGAATAAAGAATTATTTTTTAACTATACGTTCCCGCTTTTCTTGTCTCACTCTGCGAAATCCACGTGACAAAAAGAGGTGATCTCAAAGAAAAAAGGAAATGTCGGGACCAAAAGTACACAACAAAGTGGCAGTCTGACTTCAATTGGATTGCTCTAAACCCAACAAATCACTACAAGGCAAAGTGGAAAGTTTGCAATGTGAGTAAGACTGCTCGGATCACGGTAATAAAAAATCTTGGTGAAGGGAAGAAACACCAAGCAAAACGTACAGATGCTCAACCATCAACATCAAGAACAATTACTACTATGTTCCATACTGCACCAACTCCACTAGAGGAAAAAACAAAACGAGCCGAAATTGAGATCACTGCCGCCATAACAGAGCACAACATTCCATTTTTTTCATGGATCATTTTGTTCATTTCCTGAAGGAATCGTTTCTTGACTCACAAATAACTGAGAATTTAGCATTGAAACAAACCAGAATCACTGGAATGATTAACAATGTTATAGGTGACACTCACAAACAAGATCTCAAAACGAAGCTCATGACAAGTAAATTTTCTGTAGTCATTGATGAATCTACTGATGTCAGTGCTACGAAAATACTGTGTGTTGTGATTAAGTTATATGATCAAAACTAGGAAAAAATGTAAGCTACTTCTAGGAATTAGTTCAGGTGTTTAACCCTAGTAATCCAACAGTTCCTGAAGAAGGCGCAACTGGGAAAAATATTTATAATGCATCAATGGAAACTTTTCAAGGAATCCCTGTTGAAAATATTATTGGCTTTGCGACTGGTGTCAGTGTTATGCTGGGTGATCACAACTCTGTTGGAAGTCGTTTGCAAGAAAACTTTCCAGCCGTAGTAATTCTGAAATGCATCTTTGTAGTAGTCCTGCATGCATGAAGTTACCAAGACGATGTGAAGACTTGGCAAGAAACATCTTCAATTATTTCAAGTGAAGTTCAAAAAGACATTGCCAACTGGTTTCGTTTCAAACATTTTTAGATCTTCGTGTTCATAAAATGCTTCATCCTTCTCAAACCAGATGGCTTTCTTTTTCTTCTGTAGTAGATCGTGTGTTAGCGCGGTGGGGAGCACTGAAATTGTTATTTGATGACAACTGGTTCGTTGAACGTCTTATGGCTGTTGAGCAAATTCGTAATGATCTTCATTACCCGTTTCTGAAAGCATATTATTTGTTTCTGCAATGGTTTCTGCCAAAGCTTAGTCTTTTAAACAAATTTTTCCAGTCTTCTGAAGTAGTCATTTGTGATCTTCACACAAAAATGTGCATCAACTGCAAAGACCTTCTGCTAACGTACATGAATAGAGACTATGTTATGAAGACATTTCTACGTCATATTTCTCCCGGTTGTGAAGAACACATGCTCCGAAATTCTCAACTGTATTTGGGTGTAGAAGGACTTACACACACGAAGAACCACAAAGTTATATAAAATCTACATTTGGTTGAAGATTTTTACAACAAATGTAGAGAATTTTTTAAAAAAGTCTGCGATGAAATTAAGAAGAGATGCAATTTTGACGATCTTCTTTTACCGTATTTAAAAATCTTCAGTCCCAAGAGTGCAACTTACTCACAACTCAGAGAAACATACCCTACTCCAGTGCATGCATTACAACTGACAATCCCATTGATGTCTTCTGGGGAAAAATAGCACAAGAGAGCGAGATAAGAAACCTAGAATTCCAGAACTTAGCAACTTTTGTCCTGGAAGTGCTTTCACTTCCTCAGAGCAATGCAAACTGTGAAAGAGTGTTCAGCAAAGTCAAAGTGAACCTGATAAAAACGAAAACCAGAAATCGCTGAATCACCCACACACTGAATGGATCTCTTCTGGTTAGTCAATGTGTTAAGACTAGTGAAACGCAGATGTGTTCTGGATTTGAATTCCAAAGACATGTTAGACCGAATGGTTAATGAATGCATCTACTAGTACAAAGACCTTAAGAAATGTGTTAATGATGAGAAAATGATGCTAACAATTGTAAATCATCTGAATGAAATTCAGATGATGAATTTTAGTATTCTCATCATCATTGTCATCAGTACTCTTCTTTATTAAGTAGCGGAAGAATGAAGCTACTTATTGTTTTCACAATGTCCGTCTGTCTGTCCGTCCGTCCCCTTCATAATTTTCGCATTTTTTGAGTTAGAAGGTCGGAATGTAGCTTACTATGGGCATGCACATCTTCACTATTTAGTTTGGTTTTGATTGGCCCACTGGGGTCGGAGTTTCGGGGGCAGAAGTTAGAGGGGACCAAAAGGTCTACACGTATTTATGCATATAAAGGAGTGAAATTCGGTATACAGATTCCTCTAAGAAAGATCAACATCACTGTAAAGTTTGGGCCAAATTGTCCCAATAGAGTCGGAATTGTGGGGGTGGCAATCACTTGGTCTTTAGAAATTTATGGCAACATATAGGGTGTGATATATCATTCGATCCAAAATAATGAGAAAGGAAAGAATATAGGGTTCTTTTATATTTTCTAAATACAAGTTTCGAAAATATCATTTTTTGATTAAAAAATGGGGGGTTAAAAAGTGCAGATGAAGAGATAAAAAAATAGATGAACTCAGAGCTTCCGCTACTTTCCTATACCTTCCTCGGGAGGCTTAAATTCTTGTTTCTGCTGGTTGTGATTTCTAAATATATTCTTTTCAAAACATCATTATTAAATGTTTCGTTCATTTCAATCAGTAAATAAAATTTCGGTAAAATTTAAATATAATTTAAATTTTCAAAGGAAAAAATATAAAATTTGAATTAAAAATCACTAATCTGTTCTACCTGTGTCATTCATGTTACTTTTATGTTTCAAAATATGTTTGTATAATTTACAAAAGGTGTGATAATTTGGATGAAAGAATAATAACACTAGTCAATACACATTTTGTGACTAAGACAACACATAGTGTTCTTTGTAGTAATTTGTATGTACCAGGGGCGATTGATAAATAAGGTCTCCATGGCTGTAACTTTTTTATTTGTTAACTGATTTTCAAAATTCTTTTTGTATCTTATACTCACATTTGTCCTCTATGTAATGCACTATTCACTTTTCGACATAGTCCCCATCCCTTTCCACGCACTGCGCCAACGCGTGACTAGTTGGGTGAACCCGTCGGAGAGGAATTCCGGAGTTGTTGTCGACACCAGGATTGAATGGCAGCTTTGGACCCTCTTCTGGAGTACGATAACGTCCGCCCGCACACGAGTCGCCACACACCAGAGGCGTTGCAGCGCCTACAGTTCAAAGATGAATGACTGAAGTTCAAAGATGAAAGACTTTGCACCTTGCCACTTTCACCGCTTCCCAAAGAAGAAAGAGCCCCTTAAGGGACATGAATTGGTTCTGACGGCGAGGTAAACGCTGCCATTCAATCCTGGTGTCGACAACAACTCCGGAATTCCTCTCCGACGGGTTCACCCAACTAGTCACGCGTTGGCGCAATGTTTGGAAAGGAATGGGGACTATGTCGAAAAGTGAATAGTGCATTATATAGAGGACAAATGTGAGTATAAGATACAAAAAGAATTTTGAAAATCGGTTAAAAAATTAAAAAAGTTATAGCCATGGAGACCTTATTTATCAATCGCCCCTCGTAGAATCCGAATCTGCTTTTAGATTTTTTTCTATCACGTCACGTTCCCAAGTTATGCACTATGAGACTTCTATGTTAAAGTAATGGGTGTGAAGAGAAGCGTCTGCATTGTTAAACTATCCATATTTTGGGGCCGCAAGAAAATTTACCAGGCCCCAAACACTGAATGATTTAAAAATGTTTCATTGTAAAACAAGAAAGCTGTGCGTGCTAGAAAAATTTAAAAATTATATTCGTAATCAGCAGAAAAAAATACTACCAAAAATCACCCTCTTTCATTTTGCCACAAGAAAAATCTTAAAGTTTGTTGCCCAGTGTAATCTTGTCAGCAAAATAAAATAGTCACGGTTTTGAAATCTGGCAACGCTGCGTTCAACCCTTTCGTCTTCACAAACGCGTTTGTCACCAAAGTGAATTTTTAGGTTTAGCAGTGTAAATCGATTCGGCTTTAATTTTGATGGAGCAGTACGTTTCTAATCATTAGTCCTGGACGTTGTTTTTCTAATTGCAATCGCAAGCCTCAACCGAACTTCAATTCATTCACAATCTCATTTCGCTTTTGTTCTAGCTATCTGCAAGAAAATTAGATGGCTTACAAAGAGTACATGCCCCTTAATCTGGGTTTAATTTATACCCATGTAACTTCATTAGTTTCAGAGATATGCGCTCAATGCTTTTGAAAATGGACTAACAACATAAATTGTAAGCATGCCCTCCCCTTATGATGGCGTAATACGAAATTTTCATGATCACCAATAGTCAAACTCTTTCTTTGAGAATTACACTCAGCATCTCCAGAAACAAGTCGCAATAGCGTTGTATAAAGATATGGCGCTTATATGTTGGTGCTTTCATCCACCATTATTTGGTTTTATGTTAGGTTTTATATGTTAACTGATATGAGTTGGTCAATTTTTTTGGGGAACGCTCAAGAAATTTTTGCATATACAAAAGGTAAATGCTTACACCGTTTTGGACTACGACAGGTTTCATAGAAACGCACTGTCATATAATTAGGCTGTGCGTCGCTGGGGAAAATGTGCGATTTGCAGGGATCATATACAGAGTAGGAAATATAATATATAATATTAAAAATGAAAAAATAAATACAATACTAATTAAAAATTAACAAAATAATTAATAAAAACGATTACAATCAAAGTAAGACTAGAAATATAAAAACAAAATAAAAAGCTATTTTTAATTAGTATTGTATTTATTTTTTCATTTTTAATATTATATATTATATTATCTATTGTATTCCAGGGTTTCTGTGTCTCGTTCTTTTCTCTTATTAATATTATCCATACAGAGTAGGACTAATACATGCGCAAAATTTGAATCTTTCATCTCTGCATCTGTCCAAAGGTACGTAGATAATGAACATCAGTATATTATACGACGGTGATTCAAATGAAAAGCTTAAAATTACGATAAAAATTCGTAATATGACTCGATTGACCTGTAGGTCCCCAAGAATCGTCTGAAGATCGAATGACAGGAATGAGTACGATGTACTGCGGCGCAAAGAGAAACCTTGTCCTGTCATTCGTTTTTATGAACAGTGAAGTAGTGAAACTATCGAAATTCACCGACGAACTATGGTCTGTCGCTACATATGTCCGCGTTCAGTGCACGAGTTCAGTAACAGACTTGCCGTGACCAGACAACAGATCACACTACAACAGTTGAAGCCTTCGTGAAGGAAAATCGCCACGTAGAAGTGGATGGAATAGCCATATTTTGGATACGACTCATGGTTCATCATACCAAATCGTCCAAGATTTCCTGTAGTTCCACAAAGTGTCTAGACGGTGGATGCCACGCTAGTATTAAGAGATGACGTGTTGATGACGTCAAGAACTTTTTGCTGTGCGTTTTACTCCCACGTGACTGTCACTTCTTTGGATCGCTCAAAGAGTCGATGGAAGGCGAGACTTTTAGCTCTGAGCCAAATAAACTATTTATGCACTTCCAAAACGCTGGTACACCGTCATTGAACAGAAGAGGGACTGCGACAAAAATCGATGTTATTGTGCACCTCGTTTGTTCAATAAATTATGGTTTTCATTTTCATCACCCTGATATTTCTTCCAAAATCTAAGGAAACTTATTAATTTGATTAGTATTTGTAAACAATTCTCTCAGATACCATTTCATATTCAAAAACATTTAAAAGAATTTATTATACTTTAAACGAGTATTATGGTGTATGTTAGACTCGTTGTTTAATGTTTGACTTTGGCCATACGGATTCACAATAATTTTCATTTATAACATTGTAGATTTCAGAAGTAATTTAGAACTACTGTTATGTAATTCAGAAGTCATGGGCTATATCGACTTCAATAAGAAATCATCGAAATAAATGAAAAATGTGGAAATTTGACTAACTTTAACTGCAAACCTATATCGAATTTTTGCTAATAAGTAGACGGTCCCCTATCACAGAAGATAAGATACAACTCTAGTTCAATTCCTATCATATCCTCCTTTATTTATGTTGATTTAAGACCTTTCCCTTCGGACCAATGAATACTAAAAACACACAGTAATTTCATCATATCCTTACTTACTCTTTGCCAAATGAATATTTGCCTTGAACGACAAACTGTAGGGGTTCATAATATCAACAACTTTTTTTTTTTATCATTACTGAGTATAGCCTATTACAGTATTTTATAAGAATGTGTCACAAATTAATGTGCTCATGATAATTAGCTTATTAGGGACAGAAGCAGTGGGATACAACAAAAAATAAATTTATTGAGGTAATTATGCAACAATAGAACCAATATCTTGATTGGTTAATTTATAGCAAAGTAGAAATAAATTTATTTAATTGACTCTTTATATTATAATTAACTAGAGTAATACCCGTCTTCGCTCGGGTTTGTTGAATGTCCAGGGTGAAGCAAAAGTCTGATAATAGATCGTATAATTCGAAAACTATTTGGTAGAGGTTAATGAAATTAAAAATATTATTACTAAGCAGGATAGGAGCTACTAGGTAGTGACATTTTAAAGTGTATGCAAGAAAATGTTCATGAATTTTGGAAACATATCTCCTAAACTATGACAGAAGCAGGCACAGTGTCAATTGCAAAGTTGTAGAGTTCCTTTCAATTACTTGAAATCGAATGTTAAAATCATTGCTTTATACGGGGAAATTAAAGAAAAATATTACTTGAACTTGGCAAGTACTTCACTTCATTTACAGAGAAATCCATCATTAGTACGCCCAAACCACTAAATTGAAAAAAAGGAGGCACGAATGACAGCCAGGCTGTGGTTGAATCAATAGTACAGTAAATATTAAATAGGATATTCCAATTATATATTAAAGGTTGATACTTCAACAATAAATAATAACAAATTCTTAAAATTTCACAAAACGAAACGTTTAAGTTAAATTCATAAATTGTTAAAATTGAATGACATTTCTTAGAAAACCAATAATAACAATGGAATCAAGCCAAAAAACTGTGGACATAACTATAGAAAGAAAAATAATTCCGAAACCACTATTCCACATAATAAATTTTAATAACTCAGATGTACATTTCGGAAACGAAGTTTCCTTCATCAGTGAGTGTTGAAGGAAACTTCGTTTCCGAAATGTACATCTGAGTCATTAAAATTTATTATGTGGAATAGTGGTTTCGGAGTTATTTTTCTTTCTATAACCAATAATAATTTTTTTTAGATTAAGCCAATTTTTAAATTTTATAACAATTGAAGCCTAATAATAATTTTGGCGTAATTTGTTTGAAAAATAAATAATTTTAATTTTCAATTTACAATTTGGGGCTGAAAAACTTCTACAGCACAGGAAATTTCTTGAATAGAACAATAATGATAAGAGTCCTTCAACACCAACCCCTCAATTTGGTGGTTAAGGCAATGGGAAAAATTCAAGACTACATGTCCTAGTGAAGTCGAAAGAATTCCAGTCCCAAAATTATGGTAGTTTCATCACAGGAGAATAGACATTAAATAATCCAAACAAAGGAAAAAGGAAGGCATGTCATTGAATAAATCTTGTACAATAATAAAAACTAAGCTAGATATTTCGGACTACACCTTAGGCCCATATTCAGAATGAACGCTCATACTCTTGCTCTTGCTTCAAGACCAGGGTTGAATACAAACTCCGTAGTCAGAATGAGCGCTAATGCTCACACCATTACTCTAAGCGTTTGCTTACGCTAGTAAGAGTGTAAGCAAGAGCAAGAGCATAAGCAAGAGCAGTAGTAAGAGCGGTCGCTCCTCTTTTGAGAGTAAGCTTTGGGGATTCGCCTAATGCTCAACTTGACGACGCCATTAAGCTCCACACTATCAATTACAGTCTTTAGAGGGAGGGAAGAGAATTGAATAATTATTACGCCCAGAGTGAAGTTCCGTTCAGGATCGCTCCATACCTTTACTCATACTACTACTCAACGCTACTTGCATTTGCTCATGCTACTACTCAACGCTCCTTGCATTTGCTCATGCTACTACTCAACGCTCAAAGGAGTGATTGTTTAAGTAAGTAAGTATACTGAATAAATGCTCTTACTATTGCTCTTGCTTACACTCATGCATTAGCGCTCATTCTTAATACGTGCTAAAATATTTTGGGATAAAAGCGAAGGTCATAAACAGGGGATAAAAAGTCGACGATAACTAGGATAAAGAGGTGGGGATAAGAATGGGGTAAAAAGTATCCCCCTCAACTTTTTATCCACTTTCATTCCCCCTTTTAGTCTCCTATATACAGGGTGGTTAGTTAATTGAAGACCGTGTAAAATCTCGAAAGCTATGCATCGGATAAAAAAAATAAATTTGTAATGAAATTTGTTCGTTTTAATATTTCTTTGTAACCCCCACCTATTCCTAGGAGATGTGGGGTCAATTCTGGTATCATTGGATAGGATCCTTCGAATCAAACAAATTTTATTCCAAACTTTTTTAGATCCGATGCGTAGTTTTCGAGATATTTCAATGTCTTCATTTAAATCAACCACCCTATATAGTAACACAAGTATCATTTCGGAAAATGATAGAAGTTTACCGTGCGACTGTATGAACTATTCCATTGTGTGCAAATGGTGTAAACTATTTCTGGAAGGAAGAACTAGCCTTGCTGATAAACAGTGTTCTGGGCGACCTGCGGCAGTGGCAACACCAGCCTTTATCGAGGACATTAACAATATAATCAGAGAAAATGGTCGCATTTCCTTGAAAGAAGTGAGCGAAACGTTTCACATATCCTATGGATCTGCATGGGGGTGGCCGTGGCCTGGTTGTCTCGTCGGTTGGCTTGCTAATCGATGGAGTTCAGCAACTTCAGGCGCGGCCAGCTGCTGGCTGGGTGACGGCCAGGGCTTGAGGGCCACTGCTGGCGGGACAGCTATTTGGGGCACGGCTGTTGGAGGATTTTAGTCTGACCCATTTGCCAAGTGACCATAGCTGGTTTTCCAGCAGTTGGTGACAGCCACTGGTTTGTTTGTCCGCCAGCAGCTCTTCCATCATGAAACCCCCCGTGCTTCGGAGGGCACGTTAAGCCGTCGGTCCCGGCTGCTACTGTCATCTCGTAGCAGTCGTTATTTACTGGGATGGCGCAAAACTCCCTCTGTACTAGATACTGATACTGATGGATCTGCATGGAATAGGGTGCATGACTCATGCGGCATGAGTTACCGCAAAATCTGCTCGCGTTAGATTCCAAAAAGTCTGACACCAGAACATACCAGCCACAGAATAGCGTGGAGTCTGCAACATATGCAGCGGTAAAACCAGGAGGAAAATGTGTTTCTGAATAGCATTGTCACATGAGATGAGCCCTGTGGATTGACACTTCACATTATAGCCTAAATCTGCAAGCCTAGTGTAGAAATGTCACGTGTATAATAAAGGTATTTTAAGAAAGTACGCAGTGGAAGAATATAACACAGAGGTCGAAAATTTGTAATATGATAAAGTTTAATACAGATAACTCAAATAAAAGTCCATCACACTTGATAGGACCAAAGTGGAATATTGACTTATATTCAAAATCGTATAAATTAAATTAAGATACTCCTAATTCAATGTAAACAAAAGGATGCTAACAAGTATTAACCAATGTAACAAAAATAATTGTGAACTAACATTGCTTAAAGCTAGGAACGAGAATAACGTTACATGCTACAAAAACCATGAACAATAGTAATCCATTAAATGGATGTAAACGAGACACCAATTCAAGATTGCGTATACTACAATGTCAAAGCGCTTAAGTAAGCATCAGTAACAAATAACAATTCAACACTGTTCCTTTTGCACACTAAAACAACACGTAGTCAGTCTTCATAATTTGTCATTTTTCAAATGCACTGTCCCTTAAATTTAGAGGACGAACTTAAACTCAAAACATCCAGGAACATACAATATTATGTGGTATAAACTTAAGCGTCTTAATGTTCAGAATAACCCAAGAACACACAACAATAGCTTAACGCCCGGTCCGGTTATAGTCACTGAAGGTATTTACACGGGTACCCACAATTCATTCAAAATATAAGGTACACGTCGCAAATTCAACTAAATAAAACACCTTAACACACTAACACTAACTACGTATCCCACACCAGCACTAAATTCAGTGGGTCGACATGCACCTTAGTTGAACACTAATATAGGGTAAATACATATGAACTGCACTCACTAGCACAAAACTCCCTATATCAGACGAACCGTGTAGACTGCCGTTGCCACTAAAGATAATTTTAATGCTTTGAGAGCTGTCAAATAAATACGTTAAGCTTATTATCTATCGTAGCACACAATGCTCACGTCACTACAATTCATCCGCACTCTTCGATGTAAAATTAACGGGACACACACTTATATCATGTGTTATGAGAAACACTATTACTTACTAATGTGAATCCCAGATGATGGTCGAGATAGGCTTCAATGCCGAAAGGCCACAGCCCTTGCACTCTCGACTGAACCCGTAGCTCGCTGTAACCGAGATCCGGGAAACAACGTTTTATCAAACCTAAATTAAGGCCTACATGAAATTGCGCACTCACCAATACTAATGGTCTGCATTCCAATGACCACTCCGGTAGCCGAGGCGCATTCCCAGAACTGCCGTATCTTAGCTCGCTCGAGCTCGAGCTGACGTCTTGCCACGCTGGCGGCTTCGTAATGGCGGGGGCTCGTGCATTCGACGCCGCTGTCGCTTCACTTTCTGCCAATGTAGCCCGGGAAGCCCGCCGTATCTGAGACCTTTCTCCGTTGTCTTCTCTCTTTCCCCTTATGGATAGAAGACTTCTGCTTGGCTCAGCTGTCTTCCCAGTTTTCCGAGCGCCTTGCTTAGATCCAGCCCTGCTCGCTCCATTATTGCGAATGCCACGATCGTGGTTTTCCCCTTTGCCACGACGAATCTCCCGCTCCTCTCGCTGATTGGGCGGTGCGTGTTGATGTTGCTGGTGACGAAAATGACGTCGCCCTGCCTTCCTCTCGGAATGATAGTAAACTCGAGAGTGAAAGCGGACGATTACGTCATCGGAATTCACGTTGGAGTTTGAATTCCGTGACATCCAAATGCTCCGCTTCGCAAAAAAATTCAAAGTTTCTCCTTCAGCTCGGAAGATTAAGGCCTGTATTCATAATGAACGCTCATACTCTTGCTCTTGCTTCAAGACCAGTATTGAATACAAACTCCGTATTCAGAATGAGCGCTAATGCTCACACTCTTACTCTAAGCGTTTGCTTACGCTAGTAAGAGTGTAAGCAAGAGCAAGAGCATAAGCAAGAGCAGTAGTAAGAGCGGTCGCTCCTCTTTTGAGAGTAAGCTTTGGGGATTCGCCTAATGCTCAACTTGACGACGCCAATAAGCTTCACACCATGGATTACAGTCTTTAGAGGGAGGGGAGAGAATTAAATAATTATTACGCCCACAGTTTCGTTCCGTTTAGGATCGCTCCATACGTTTACTCATGCTACTACTCAACGCTACTTGCATTTGCTCATGCTACTACTCAACGCTCCTTGCATTTGCTCATGCTACTACTCAACACTCAAAGGAGTGATTGTTTAAGTAAGCGTACTGAATAAAGAGAGGAGCAAATGCTCATACTATTGCTCTTGCTTACACTCATGCAAGTAAGAGCAAGAGTGTAAGCATTAGCGCTCATTCTAAATACGTGCTAAAATATTTTGGGATAAAAGCGAGGGTCATAAACGGAGGATAAAAAGTCGACGATAACTAAGATAAAGAGGTGGGGACAAGAATGGGGTAAAAAGTATCCCCCTCAACTTTTTATCCACTTTCATGCCCTCTTTTAATCTCCTATTACAGAGTGGTCGACTTAATTGAAGACCGTGTAAAATCTCGAAAGCTATGCATCGGATAAAAAAAAAATTGGAATGAAATTTGTTCGTCCTTAAAAATGGGGAGGGCCCCTTTTTAATATTTCTTTGTAACCCCCACCTATTCCTAGGGGATGTGGGGTCAACTCTGGTATCATTGGATAGGATCCTTCGAATCAAACAAATTTCATTCGAAACTATTTTAGATCCGATGCGTAGTTTTCGAGATATTTCAATGTCTTCATTTAAATCGACCACCCTATATAGTAGCACAAGTTTCGCTTACTCAATTAAACTTGAGCCAAATCTTTGAGATATCCTGGGAGTATGCATAAGCTGTTTACGTTTGCTTTGTGGACCTCGAAAAAGCATATGACGGAGTTCCTTGGGGGGAAGATCTGGAAAGTGTTGCAAGAGTACGGAGTGGATGGGCAATTATTGGTTGCTATCTTGTCTCTGTACGAAAGCTCTGAGATGTGCCTCTGGATAAATGGCATTAAGTCAAGACCTTTCACCGTGGGTGTTGGACTCCGCCGAGGGTGCGTACTGTCACCCCTCTTGTTCATTATCTTTATGGACTGGACAGACAGGCGCAGCCGAGGCGATGAGCATGTTTGTGTGGGCGACTGCTTGGTGGAGAGGTTGCTCTTTGGTGACGACCTTGTCCTCCTTGGATCTTCTCGCACTAACCTTCAACATGCACTAAACCGGTTTGCAGCCAAATGTGAACAGACTGGGATGAAGATCAGTGTGTTTAACACCGAGGTTCTGGTCCTTTCAAGACAGCCTACTCAGTGCGTTCTCCATGTTAGGGGAGCCCTCATTTCGAGTATCTCGGGATTGCATTCACGAGTGATGGAAATAGGATAAAGAATTGGATCCTCGGATCGGTGCAGCAAGCTGTGTCAGACGTGAACTGTGGCGACCCGTGGTAACGAAACGTGAGTTGGGAAACAAAGCCAAGCTCTCTGTTTTCAAATCTGTCTTTGTTACCATTCTCACCTATGGCCATAAGTCTTGGGTAATAACCGAAAGAGTGTGATCGCGCGTACAAGCAGCCGAAATGAGATTCCTGAGAAGGGGCAGGTGTTACTCTAGTAGATAGAGTGTACAGCAGCACGATAAGGGAGCCTTTATGTGTCGAGCCGCTACTTCTTCGCATTGAGAGATCTCAGTTGCGCTGGTATGGCCACGTGATACGGATGCCGCAAACTGGTCTTTCTAGGGAAGTGTTATTTGCCAAGCCGGTGGGTAAGAGACCAAGGGATCGGCTAGAACCATGTGGCTAGATTATATTGAGAATCTGGGTTCGAGTCGCTTGGGTATTACCATAGAGGACATGCGCCTGATGGCGGAAGATTGCGATCGTTGGAGATCCTCCATAGGGCTGCTGCCCCCGCGACCCTAACGGATAAGCGGGTTTGAAAAATAAGTACTAATTCTTTTTAAAGAAGAACTTCTTGAATTGAATAAATTTATAATAAAATATTCAAGGAACATAGAAATAATAATTTAAAGGAACTGATAAATACAAATCACCAAATAACAAATCAGTTCTCAGTTATGGAATTTGTAATATTAAGAAATGTTGGACATGTTTTAAATAATAATCCTAACAATAATAATTATGAATATCCGCAACCATCATAGAGGGGAAATAAGATAGAGAGAGCATTCGCTTGTGCAGTGAGTGCTTTCAGAAGCCAGCATCGAAACGAAATAGCCAAGTCTAATCTGGGCACGGATAAGAATGAAGCGCTGCTATTTACAATACAAAGATGATGTAGTTTAGCATTTTTAGGTATAGAATTTTCTACTAGAGGAAATGTTGTTGCGAGGAGTGGCATAAGGATAAAGTGAGGGCTCTGAGCGCTCTATCTAATGTCTCCTTTTTGGTAACCTCTTGAAATTAGTGTGAATTTTTTTTGAGCACCGAGAGATGGCATTAATTTGGGAGCATATCTAGGCATTTATGTTTTGGACATAACCATTGGAAGTTAGTACCGCTCGAATTTAATGCATCGAAATGAATTTTCTTTTGGATCCGTGATTTTTTAATAATAAAAAATGAGTGTGCTTAAAACCACACGACCAAAGCGAAAACTTTTATAGCGACTGTAATCGATTCTAATTAATGGATAGGTGAATGATATAAATATTATTATGACTTGGGCGAATGAGGAACAAGCCATAAATTAATAATATATAGTATAAAACCATTTATTCTCATTAGATCTTCACTTATGCAGGGTGCTTTTGAAAAGGATGTCGTGAGATACTTAGCGATTTCTGCTCCTTAAAATAAACAAGTTTCCTCATACGTTTTGTCGAAATTGCATTCCTTAAATGAGTAAACAGCTCGTGAAGTTTGGTTAATCTCCGCCCATAACGTAAACAAAAACGCATGAATGACATTAGTAAATCATACAGTCCGTTGAACAGTCACTAGCATGAATGTGCGTCGTATCGCAAAAAGTAACCCAGCCAACAAGAAATGTAAACTGGTTTAAGGAGAATTTAATACTGTATCTCGCGATCATTTATCCACTTGCACGTCTGTCCTAATTTGTTGACAAATTCATTTCTGAGGTCTAGTAAATACGAATCTATCACTGGGCTGTGAGAATGGTCGAGTTTAGTGGACAGGTATTTCGCATGAACCTATTAATGGAACACGTGGTGGTGTTTAGTTTTTTTCATGTGCTTTTGTTTACGTTATGGGCAGAATTTAACCAACTTCACGAGCTGTTTACTACATTAAGGGAAGCAATTTCGACAAAACGAAAGAGGAAGCTTGGGTTTATTTTAAGGTGCAGAACATCGCTACCATTAGGGCACGTGCTAAACCAATTCCCACTATCATTATTTACTCGTTATATTCACTCATGCCACGTTTTTACGAGTTGTTTGATATATTACATGCCATATCTTAGCATTGAAAATCACAACAGTACCATAGGGTGCCATATGGTACCATTAGGGCACGTGCAACTAAACTAATTCCCACTATCATTATTTACTCGTTATATTCAGTCATGACACGCTGTTACGAGTTGTTTGATTTATTACATGCCATATCTTAGCATTGAAAGTTACAACATACCATGTGGTACCATTAGGGCACGTGCTACTAAAACAAGTCCCTGTATCATTATTTACGCGTTATATTCATTTATGAGACATCCTTACTCGTACACGTTTCACTAGACCAATATCTGCTATCACCAGTTATTCTTATATATTTATTCATGACACGTGACGAATTGTTTGATATATTACATATGGCATATCTGATTCTAGGAAATTTTTAAGGGGGTATCATAATTGTACCATTAGAGCACGTACCTATTCATGGTATCTGACGTTAGTTCTTGTTCGTGCTCTGTCCCATATTATTGGATTGGTGAAAACCGAGTGTGGTAAAGTTAATTCGTTTTCAAGTTATCATACAAAATGCTGAGCACCCTACTAATAAAGAAATCCGAGTTTTCCTGAGTTCCACCGGAAAACGTTTCACTTCCGAGCGTGACGGATCAGACACTTTCACTCTCCAGCAAAATTTTGTTTGCGGTGCGTCTATAGCAGTTTTCACTTCAATTATGTCTTTGACATACGCCCAACATTTTTATAAATCTCAGAGCATGCTATTATACATGGGGGTGGCCGTGGCCTGGTTGTCTCGTCGGTTGGCTTGCCAATCGATGGAGTTCAGCAACTTCAGGCGCAGCCAGCTGCTGGTTGGGTGACGGCCAGGGCTTGAGGACCACTGCTGGCGGGACAGCTATTTGGGGCGCGGCTGTTGGGGGACTTTGGTCTGACCCATTTGCCGATTGACCATAGCTGGTTTTCCAGCAGTTGGTGACAGCCTCTGGTTCGTTTATCCCCAGCAGCTCTTCCATCATGAAACCCCCCGTGCTTCGGAGGGCACGTTAAGCCGTCGGTCCCGGCTGCTACTGTCATCTCGTAGCAGTCGTTATTTAATGGGATGGCGCAAAACTCCCTTGTAGGAGTAGGTGCGATAATCTACCCTCTGTACTAGATATCAAGATATATGCTATTATACAGGGTGATTCATAAGTAAGTATACAGTTTCCAAATGCTGTAAAACTGGAAGAGTTTAAGACACGGTCCCCAACTGCGAACCGTTAGATAGGTGTACTCATAAAGTTTTTCTCCTGCTACCGAGGGAAGTGTCGTAGGAGATAACGAGTGTCACGTAACTAGGTAGTTAAAATGGCCGCGTCGGCAGTGGAGAAAGCGTTTTGTGTTCTTGAATTGAGCAAAACGGAATTGTCACAGTTGTTCAACGGCATTTTCGATCACGATTTCGAAAACAACCTTCAACGAGGAAATCCATTTACGATTGATTTAAAAAAGTGTGAAACTACTGGCTGTTTGTGCAAGATTCCTAGGCCAGGACGACCGAGTGTATCGGCAGAAGTGTCGATAAAGTTCGCAACGCTGTACAACGTAGCCCGGGGAAATCAACGCGGAGAGTGAGGTACAGATTTCACAGCCCACTGTCTGAAGAATTTTGAGAAAGACACTGCAAATGATTCCGTACAAAGTGCAGATGTAACAAAATCTCACGGACGTTGATAAGACAAAGAGCTTTGAATTTTATGTGCAAATGCAGCGCTGTTTTAAAAAATGACGATTTCGCCGATCAGTTAGTTTTCACCGATGAAGCTACGTTTCACGTCAGTGGTAAAGTAAACAAGCAAAATGTGCGTGTTTGGGGATCGGAGAATCCCAGATTTACAGTGTAACACGTGCAAGATTCCCCAAAGGTAAATCATTTCTGTGCTGTGTCGAAAAAGAAAGTGTACGGCCCCTTCTTTTTACAGGAGAAAACTGTCATGGTTAAACATGGCTCTTTTCTAGATATGTTAAACATATGGTTGCAGATAGACAGTGACAACTCTATTCTGCAATTAGATGATGCGCCACCACACAAGATAAACGACGTGCCAGATTACCTCGATGAACATCTTCCTCATTTATGGTTTGGACGAAGCGCCGACGACAACATCGCAATGACCCAATGGCCACCCAGAAACCCAGACCTGACGCCATATGACTTTTTTCTTTGGGGCCCCATGAAGGATAACATTTTACCCCTCCTCTTCCAGTTGATCTAGCGAACTTGAAACCGCGTATCACATCTTGTATCACCGCAATTGATTCAGATACTCTAACTCGTGTTTGGGAGGAAATGGACTACCGGTTCGATGTGTGTTGCGTGACTATGGGTTCGCACATAGAACATCTGTGACTGTCTCTAAAAAAACTTTAAACATCCACGTACACTGATGTAACAGGTAACATTAAATATCTTATATTTGACACTGCTTTATAATGTGTGGAAAGTGTATACTTACTTATGAATCACCCTGTATAGTATAAAAATTAAATTTACACTATATCATATCTTTTCTCTTATACTATATTATTTGACGCAGTTTTCTTCACTTTGGTGTTAAGTAGGAAAAAATATCGGACATACATAGATCAATATAAACAGATGATGGAGTAATTTTCCTGTATGACAACGGGCGTCACTTATTTTCCCCTTTTCTCCAGTCTGATCGCAATGGCTTTGTTGTCATGGAGTTCTCGTTTGGCACCAAAACCTGTCAATTAAATAATGTCAGCATTGGTATTTTAACCCGTTCTAAAGGGAAAATAACATAGGCATTTTATGTTCGTGCAAAAATGGCACTGAAAGTTTAAGATTTGAATAAACGAATTTTTTCTCAGTAAAATCTATTGTTCTGTCTGTTCCCTTTAATATATGATAAAAAGTGAATGCTTTATCTAATAATATAAAACATGAAAATTAACCATAGAATAAGGTAGAATAAATTTTTGGAGAGTCATAGATGACATTAAACCTCAGATCGAGTAAAAGAAAACACTGGCGCCTATTTTTCTTTCGGTCAAATTCGGTATCCAAAATCCAACCTAAACTACATTGGAGTTTACCATTATTTCAAACGCAAAGAAACCATTAGTTTTGACTTTTCTTCCTTTGGTCGATTTGTACGAGACTGGACAGTCTACTGAGAAATTGGTCATTAATGACATAGCGGCGGCCACGTCTGTCATTGATATATTCGTGGTATACTTTTGATACGGTTACCCTCGAGAACCTTTGTCGGAAGCATTTCGAAAAATTAATCATCGATCAAGAATTTTCTACGGAAGAAATGCGCTCTCGTCAGATTATGATGTCAGATTATGACGTCAGCGGATGAGCGAGTTCGATCTCGAGTGAAAGAGATGTTGGACAGATTGTTAGACAGTTTGGAGCGAGCATGAGAGAAGGAGGTCTTCAGAAAGAGCAGTGTTCTGATAATGGTTCGACGAAGGGGAACTTTAGAAGGCAAATGGAATGACGCGAGCTACAAGAGAAAGCCCCGAGACGACTGGAACTGTTGGGAAAATACAGGCCAGTGAAATTGCATTTTCGTCTCTAACCGTAATTCGAATTAACGTAGTCCCGCGAGTTTGCCAAGCCCCGAGTATATGTATGTCGAATAATATAACAGAATTGGAACTCAGCTATTGGAACCGGGTTCGTAGAACTAATATCAGTGATTCGATGTGGAATCTCAGGCTGTGGACAGCCTTATTAGGAGCTTTAGCATAAAAGCTACTTATAAGAATGCGCCCTTGGTCTGTACGTTTATCCGGCCGTCCGTCCGGCAGCCGTTTGCACGATAACTTGAAAACGGATTAACTTTTTCAAATTCTGTTTTCAGAAATATGACTATCAAAGTCTTACCTCGGCCGTATCAACTTTTCAGAATATTTTGTGGACCCCTTCAAGTCGAATTCACGTGCTAAAACAGTGAGTGTAAAGAATTCAAATATACTGGCATGTCATATAACAATCGATTTGTCAAGAAGGAATACATTGTTACTTTCTGTTCATCTTTTAAGCGTTACTGACATCGGCGCGCGCACGTGAAATCGCTTTGTCGACGCACGATTGCTCAAGTGCTCAAATTCTATAAGCTTATTAAATAGCGGAAAAATGGAGCTACTTACTGGTTTTATTTTATACACGATTTGAATCACCCTTCATCATTTCTACATTTTTAGAGGTAGAAGGTTGAAATTCGGAATATAGCTTACTATGGGAATGTGCACCTTCACTATTTAGTTTGGTTTTGATTAGCCCATTATGGTCGGAGTTTTGGGGATGAAAATTAGAGGGGACCAAAAGATCTAGGTGTATTTATTCATATAAAGGAGTGAAATTCGGTATAAGCAAGATCTTCATTATATGAAGATTTTTTTTTCCCGAGGTATCTATGCCTTCCCGACTCGATGGCGGAATGCATCGAGAAGATGGGGACTACATTGAAAAATAGTGTACCAACTCTGTCTGTAATAAAGGAGCTGCGAAAAAATATTTCCGATTTTCATTTGACTGACCCTCGTAAATAGAATAAGAATGGAGCTACTTATTGGTTTTATAATGTTAGTCCGTCCCCTTCATAATTTCTACATATTTTTGAGGTAGAAGGTCCGTCCCCTTCTACATGCCCGTAGAAGGTTCTATGGGCATGCCCATCTGCACTATTTAGTTTGGTTTTGAGTGATATACGGGGGTCGGAATTACGGGGGTAGGATTCAGAGAGAGCAACATATCTATGTGGTATTTAGGTAAGTAAAGGCGTAAAATCCAGTATCCAGATTCCTGTAGGCAAGATCTACATTACTATGAAATTTAGGCCCAATTGTTCCAGTGGGATCGGATTTGCGGGCGTGGCAGTCACATGGTTCTTAGAACTATGGCAACACATGGCATGTGATATATCATATGTTCGGAAATGACGAGAAAGCTTCATTTTTACATTTTTTACTTATTACGTTCAAGAAAATCAATTTATTGATTAAAAAAAAACTTGGGTAGAGGTAAAAAGTGCAGATAAAGGGGAAAAATAGATGACTTGCTTTATCCTACTCGGGAGGCGGGAGAATTAATTTCTTTTTAATAAATTTATAAATGTATTTCTGCTTCACTGCGAAAGCTCCTCCTTGGAATGTTTACAAGATTTTATTTTCCTTTAGGATTGAGTGCGTTCTACGATAGCGGCTGTGGCCGGATTTACGTTCGGAATTAAAGTGGTTGCAAGTAGCCAAGTAATGTTCTGGAATTTTCTCACTTAGGAATTGTTTCCTAATTTAATGACTCTTCATGTTTGCATCGTGGGAAAATATCTTATATCTATGATTGGACTTTTCTATTGAGAAATTATCTGAGGAAATTGCAAATTGAGTTCTTTCTATTTGACAAGAATGGAGTTTTTCTTTATTTGCGGGTAGCGAATTGCATATTGTAGGCAGTTGTTGTTAATCTTAAATAATTTCTTTAACTATTGATAATATAAGGCGTAAGTAGTTACATGCCATATCTTAGTAGTGAAAGTTTCCAATAGTTTCATAATGGTATCATTAAAAAACGAATGATGGAACCAATTTCGACTGTCATTAACTTTACGTTGTGTTCATTAATGACACATCATTTCAAGCCGTTTGATATATTACATGCCATATTTTAGCACTGAAAGTTCCAATGAACCATAATGGGTCCACGAAAAGCAGGTACCTTTGAACCAATTTCAACAATCAATAACTTTACGTTAATATTGAATCATGACATGTTATTTCAAGCTGTTTGATATAATACATGCCATATGTTAGCATTGAAAATTTCCAGTGGACCTTAATGGTACCACTAAACCACATACCCTTGAACCAGTTCTGACTGATATTGACCATCAAGGAAGACAATCACGTGACTTCACATAATTAACAAGCCTTTTCTCTGCTTTAGCTATGGAGTGCCAAAGGGAGAACAGCATTTGGCAATGCACTGGCCATTTATACATGGAATTGTATAGTGAAAAACGTGGTCCCCTATATTATTTTTGACGTTTTTAACCGGAAGTAGTTCACCGTTTATTTCCATCAACGAACTCAGTCTTCCGATTTCCCTAAGTTGTCGAATGGCGAAAACGGAAGTCGAAAATTCGGAAGCGTTCGAAAGCTAGAGCACCAACAGACAGACGGACGGACGGACGGACAGACGGACGCACATTGAGAAAACATAAGTACTTATCGGTCCTAAACATCGGGCGGTTTTCGAATGGAATATATTCGAAAAGCGCCTATTTCCCAATGCTATTCCTATGCTAAGCGAACCCACGATTCCACCAAGCAAGTTACTCATGCATTTAATTAGGCAAATATCTATTTTTCCTCCGTAGAAAAAATTTTTTTCTTGACGCCAATAGATTACATGCCATTCATTTCAAGCTTCCATGTGATCTTGGCGGTTTCCGTTAATTACAGACCGAGAAATAATTAAAAATCTAGAAAAAGTCGTAGCATCCTCCATAGAAACGCAGGTTAAACAGCTGGCACATTTCACCCATCCGTCGGAGGGCGTCACTGTCTGCTGACTACCATCGCTTAGCATGGGAAACGGCGAAGTTGTCCATTCTGTGTTATTCTGTGGTATTACTATGGACAAACTTGGCCAAAAGTCGACATTTTGAAATCTATTGTTTAGTAAAAAAGTTATTTTTATGTTGAGTTAAACACCATAGAGTCATAAACACGCACTTGGGACTTCCCACTTCGCCAAAATTGACGAGTCAGTCGCAATCAAGTACTGCTAGCTGCTGTCACACAGCTGGTCTTGTTGCTCCAGAGTTAGTGTTGTCAAATGTACGTTCACTGTGTTCATTACTGGAATTAAGGCCTATGAAAAATATGGAAGATGTGTATTATGTTTAATTTTCATTTTGTCATTCACATGGTTAAATAGTTGTATTTCATATTTGCATTTAAAAATAGTAATTATTTGTAGTTTGACTTAACAAACACAGCTTTTTCTTTAAGTGTGAAGCTTTGTCGGGCAAAAGTAATGATAGCAATGCAAAGTTTCGATGTTATATGACACGTTTATCAAAAAAAATCTTGCGCATGTTTGCGCCCTTTTTTTCAGAGACAAATAAAACAGAATCAAGGTGATACTTGAAGCTGTAAGTAGTGGATATATGATTGATGTTGCGAAATTTTCAGCATATGCAACTGAGACTGCAGAGCTATACGTGAAATTATACAACTGGCACCCTATGACACCAACAGTTCACAAAATATTGATTCACGGGCCAACTATTACAAAATATTGATTCACGATATAGTGATTTCTGAAGCTATATTACCAATTGGTTACTTTTCAGAGGAAGCTGCAGAAGCCCGTAACAAGCATTTCCGTTCATACAGGTTGAACATTGCAAGAAAATTCTCTCGAGAAGTCTCCAATAAACTTCCTCATAAACAGGCTTTTGCTCACCTCGGATCTCTGCTCACCTCGGATCCCTGCTCACCTCGGATCCTCTTCTGAGTAGCCTTAGTCCCAAGAAAAACAAAAGGAACAAACCATTTGCAGTGAAACTGTGGAACTTTTTATTACTGAATCACGTTCTGTGCCAACAGAAGCAAGTATTGAGAAGACAAAAGATGCAGAAAAAGCAAGTGATGAATCGGAAGAAGTGACCGACTCAGAAGAAGAAGAAACAGAAGATGTAGACGAATACGACTAAATATAGTGGGGTTTTTTTATAATGAGGTAATTTTTTATAATTTGTGTTATTTTTGTTGTCTCTCTGTTTTTGTATGTGATTTTTCTTTTGTCAATTTCTTTTGTTCTTCTATGATATTTTTATTGCATCATCAGTGATCTTAACTCATACGTAATATTTCGCGTATTACTCATAGAGTGCTTTAAATCATACTTACAATAATAATAAACCATTAAGGAATGACATAATCAAGTACCGAAAGGTTAAACTAAACCATTAGCGGAACTATATTTTTAAACCACCCTATGTTAACATTGGAAGTTTCTAATGGACCATAATGATACCATTAAACCACGTACTTTTGAAATATTTTCAACAATCATTAATATTAGATTATATTCATTCATGACACATCATTCCAAGTTGTTTGATATATTACATGCCATATTTTAGCACTGAAAATTTTTGAGGGTTTCATAAGGGTACTATTAGAGCACGTATCATTGTTTCGATTTCAACCATTTTCAAAATGGTTCATTGCCGGAACCTTATTTCTTAATTGGCGAAAATAGAAATTTATATCCGCTTCTATCTCGTCATTACGATTTGTTTGATATATCTATCTATATATATATAAAAAAGGATGTTTGTGGGTCTGTTGGTCTGTGGGTCTGTGGGTCTGTTTGTCTGTATGTTGTTTATACAAATCTACAGTTTTATTCCGATCTTGATAAAATTTCGCATACATGACCTTGAAAGCATGAGGAAGGTCACTGTCTACCTCAGATTTCGGAAAAATAATAAATATCGATAAAAAATCGATATTCATGGTTATAGCAAGGCATATTAATGAGAAATATCTCATGACCAACAATGCAAGGCAAAGTTGGTACAACAATAGGTATCAACAATGGTATCAGCATGCAATTCACAAACACACTGCATGAACCAACAATATATATCTCATGACCAATAATGAAAGGAAAAGTTTGTGCAAGTGTAATTATCCCGTGCATCGCCGGGTACCTCTTCTAGTTACTTAATATATCTCTCCATTGAAAATTGCTAGGTGGGATCGTAAAGGTACCATTTGTGCACGTGCTCTTGAACAGATTTAGATAATATTTGTGATTGATTCGTGCCATGTACCATGTTCATCGAATGACGAAAATATTAATAATGAATAATTCCATCTATCTCATCTTACTATTTGTTTGATATATTGCTCAATATATTTTCTCATTGAAAATTGCTAGGCGGGAAAATAGAGGTACCATTTGTGCACGTGCCAATGAACCGATTTAGATAATATTTGTAACTGGTTCGTGCCATGAACCATATTCATTGACTGACGAAAACAGATTTTGAAAATCTTTCATAGCCTCGGAGGAGT
>JAHWFO010037919.1:1348450-1365539 GCA_023313115.1 Rhysida immarginata | reverse complement strand
CATTGGAACTTTCAATGCTAAAATATAGCATGAAATATATCAAACGACTTGGAACGAGGTGTCATGAAGGAATATAGCGTAAAATTAAGGGTAGTCCAAATTGGTTTCAAAGAACCTGGTTTAGTGGAACCATCATGGTTCATTGGTGATAAAAATATAAACTCCTGGGGAAACCAGAAATAAATATACAAATAGGAAGAAAATGTGGATATGATAAATAAAGACAAAGTAAATAACAACTCTTTAACCACAACAAAAATTAAGTAAAAAGAAAAATACAACCTAATCCTAGAAGCGCTTTTCGAGGGCGAAGCTCTCATCATTCAGCAGGTGGAAAAGAAGGGAGTAACACACCAGATGATACTGAAGCCCTCGAAAAGCGCTTCTAGGATTAGGTTGTATTTTTCTTTTTACTTAATTTTTGTTGTGGTTAAAGAGTTGTTATTTACTTTGTCTTTATTGTCTTTATGGTTCATTGGAACTTTCAATGCTAAAATATGGCATGTAATATATCACACGACTTGGAACGAAGTGTCATGAATGAATATAACGTAAAATTAACGATAGTTAAAATTGGTTTCAAGGAACCTGGTTTTGTGGAACCATTATTGTTCATTGGAACTTTCAATGCTAAAATATGGTATGTAATATATCAAACGACTTGGAATGAGGTGTCATGAATGAATATAACGTAAAATTAACGATAGTCGAAATTGGTTTCAAGGAACCTGGTTTTGTGCAACCATTATTGTTCATTGGAACTTTCAATGCTAAAATATGGTATGTAATATATCAAACATCTTGGAATGATGTGTCATTAATGAATATAATCTAATATTAATGATAGTTGAAATTATTTCAAAGGTACGTGGTTTAATGGTATCATTATGGTCCATTAGAAATTTCCAATGTTAACATAAGGCGGTTTAAAAATATAGTTCCGCGAATGGTTTAGTTTAACCTTTCGCTACTTGGTTATGTGATTTCTTAATGGTTTACTAAGTACCGAAAGGTGCTTTATGCTCTCAGTGTGGGGAAACGTGTCTGTCCGTCTGTCTGTCTCTAACTCAAACTCCTCCGAGGCTATGAAAGATTTTCAAAATCTGTTTTCCTCAGATTTTCAACATCTGTTTTTCGATGTTCCTGGCACGAACCATTACAAATATTATCTAAATCGTTTCATTGGAACGTGCACAAATGGTACCTCTATTTTCCTGCCCAGCAATTTTCAATGAGAAGAAATATTGAGTAATATATCAAACAAATCATAATGACGAGATAGAAGCGGATATAAATTGCTATTTTCGCCAATTAATAAATATGGTTCCGGGAATGAACCATTTTGAAAATGGTTGAAATCGAAACAATGGTACGTGCTCTGATAAGTACCCTTATGACACCCTCAAAAATTTTCAGTGCTAAAATATGGCATGTAATATATCAAACAACTTGGAATGATGTGTCATGAATTAATATAACGTAATAATAATTATAGTTGAAATTATTTCGAAGGTACGTGGTTTAATGGTATCATTATAGTCCATTAGAAACTTCCAATATTAACATAGGGCGGTTTAAAAATATAGTTCCGCGAATGGTTTAGTTTAACCTTTCGGTACTTGGTTATGTCATTCCTTAATAGTTTATTAAGTACCGAAAGGTGCTTTATGCTATCAGTGTGGGGAAACGTGTCTGTCTGTCTGTCCGCCTGTCTGTCTGTCCGTCTGTCTATCCTTAACTGTAACTCCTCTGAGACTATGAAAGATTTTCAAAATCTTTTTTCGTCAGTCGATGAATATGGTTCATGGCACGAACCAATCACAAATATTATCTAAATCGGTTCATTGGCGCGTGCACAAATGGTACCTCAATTATCCCGCCGAGCAATTTTCAATGGGAAGAATATTAAGTAATATATCAAACATATCGTAATGACGAGATAGAAGAGGTAATTCGTTACTATTTTCGTCAGTCGATAAATATGGTACATGGCACGAACCAGTCACAAAAATTATCTAAATCCGTTCAATAGCACAAATGGTACCTTCACGACCCAACCACGCAATTATCAACGGAGAGATACAGGGTGAATACAAAAGTCTGAACCCCACTTTTATTTTTTGAACCGAAGCAGATATGTCAATTTTGATGAATCCAATGAATAGGAAGTTGTGGGTGGCCTATCCCATGGTGCATTTTTCATCATCTCAAACATGCAAATTAGACACATTCAAAATTTATCTCAAAAACCGTAAGGGATAGAGAAAAAAACCCAATCTCAAACTTGTTCAGCATAAAAAAACAAACAAAACAAAATAAAAATCATCCAAATCGGACCAACCAATCACCCACCATCACGTGGTGAACTGTTTGTAATTTACAAACAGTCACACTGCACAAACAAATTACTTCAAACAGTTTAAAAAAAAGTTAATCAACAAAATGCTCGATGTGACGACCGTGGGCACCATAACACAATTGGGCACGGAACCTAACTGACGCCAAAACATCGGCAAGCATGGCTGGTGTCACTCCTCGGTACGCTTCCTGGATTCGTTGAACCAGATCCTCCTCTGTGGCGGGCTGCATAGCATAAACCTTGTCCTTCAGGTATTTTCCACAAGAAAAAGTCAAGTGGTGTAAAATCAGGGGAGCGGGGTGGCCAACGAACTGGTCCTCCTCGGCCAATCCATTGTTGACCAAACATCTCACTTAGACGCTCGCGAACGACCAACCCGTAATGTGGAGGAGCTCCATCATGCTGAAACCACGTGCGCTGATACGAGGCCAATGGCAAATTGTCAATGAAGTCTGTGACTACCACGTTGAGAATTTCAGCCCGGTAGCGTTCTGCAGTCAGTGTTCCATCGTAAAAATACGGTCCAACCACAGTGTCATTGTACAATCCACACCACACATTGATTCTCCAGTTCACTTGATCATTTGCTTCTCGTAGACATCGTGGGTTTTCGTCTGCCCAATGATGATGGTTTTGCCTGTTGATAACTCCATCCCTGGTGAACTGGGTTTCATCTGTCCAAAATACGTCATGAATGAAGTTTGGGTTGTCATCCAGGCAGGTAAGTAACCAGTTTCAGAAGACGGCCCTAGCAACTTAATCCAATGACAGTAACTCCTGGTGACAATGAATATGTTATGGGTGAAAATGATGTGCGTGTAGAATGTTGAGAACAGTTCTGATGGCTCTTAACATCTGCAGCAATTGCTCTGCTGCTTGTGTGGGGATTTGCAGCAACTGCAGCCAGAACTAGTGTTGTTGTATCCTCGTCGCCTTGTGCCCTTGGTCGTCCTCGTTCTGCATTAACATTCCCTGTAGCCTCGAATCTTTGAATAATGTGACGTATTGTTTGACGAAATGGATGGCGTTCGCTAGGGTATCTGTCTCGATGCAACCTAACTGCAGCATGTAGGTTTCTCCTTGCCTCTCCGAAGCAGAAGATCATGTTGACCATTTCCGGAACAGTGCAGCTTGCCATCCTGGAATTGTTCTGTCTTCTGTGTGCTGAAACATGCCTTTTATTTGCTTTTCCGCATGAAAGCGAATGTGGGTATGGTAATTTATATAAATTTTTTGATTTGCATGCTTTACACGGTGGAAATATCAACATTCAGTTTTCTTTGTGCAGTGTGACTGTTTGTAAGCTACAAACAGTTCACACGTGATTGTGGATGATTGGTTGGTCCGTTTTGGATGATTTTTTTTGTTTTGTTTGTTTTTTTATGCTGAACAAGTTTACAATTGGATTTTTTTCTCTATCCCTTACGGTTTTTGAGATAAATTTTGAATGTGTCCTAATTTGCATATTTGGAATGATGAAAAGTGCACCATGAGATAGGCCACCCACAACTTCTTATTCATTGGATTCACCAAATTGACATATCTGCTCCGGTTCAAAAAATAAAAGGGGGATTCAGACTTTTGTATTCACCCTGTATATTAAGTTATATATCAAACAAATTGTAATGACGAGATTAAAGCGGATATAAATTACTATTTTCGCCAATTAATAAATATGGTTCCGGGAATGAACCATTTTGAAAATGGTTGAAATCGAAACAATGGCACGTGCTCTAATGGTACCCTTTTGACACCCTCAAATGTTTTAAATGATAAAATATGGCATATAATATATCAAACGACTTGGAATGATGTGCCATGAATGAATAACGTAAAATTAATGATATTCGAAATTGGTTTCAAGGAACCTGGTTTAGTGGAAACATTATAGTTTATTGGAACGTTCAATGCTAAAATATGGAATATAATATATTAAACAAATTACAATGATATTTCATGAATGAATATAACGTAAAATTATTGATAGTCGAAATTGGTTCTAAGGAAGCTGGTTTACTGGAATCATTATTCTTCATTGGAACTTTCGATGCTAAAATATGGCATGTAATATATCAAACAACTTGAAATGATGTGTCATGAATGAATATAACGTAAAATTAATGATAGGCCAAATTGGTTCAAAGGTACGTGGTTTAATGGTATCATTATGATCCATTAGAAACTTACAATGTTACATAAGGCGGTTTAAAATATGGTTCCGCAAATGGTTTAGCTTGACCTTTTGGTACTAGGTTATGTCATTCCTTAATGGTTTATTTTATTTACACTTACTTCAGTATTGTAGTATCATTTTCTTTCACTGCGAAAATGAGTAAATTGCTCTCGTACGATCCTTAATATTGATAAAATTTGTGAAAAGTAAGCCCTGTTTATGGGAAAAAACAAATGATTGTTTTTTAAAGATAAAATTGAAAAGCAAAATGTGACGTGTAAATGCAGAGCAATATAAGCTAGCGCAGTGGAATTAGATGAAACACGTGACGGTGGAAGGATATAACTATATAATGTCATTTATTGAGTAAGAAATATTGAATAAGTAATAGTCAAAATACAAAATAAAGAATAAGCCTTAACTACTAGGCTAGTAATGTCGATAATTGACTCTTAACCGAACTTAATTATGCAAAAAGACTACAAAATAATTAAGTACAATTATCTAATAGGTAATCTCAAAACCTTGTAAAGCAATTATGCAAATAGACTACAGATAATTAAATACAATTATCTAACATGTAGTCCCATAACCTTGTAAAGTAAATATGCAAATAGACTACAAAATAATCAAATACAATTATCTAATATGTAATCTCATAACCTTATACGGCACTTATGCAAATAGACTACCGAAATAATCAAGTACGATTATATAATATGTAATCTTATAATCTTGTGAAATATCCAAGGTCTCTACTCCATACCGGAGCAACAACTGCAAACGGAAAATAGCGTTGAATTTTATAACCAACACACAGTAATCTTGAACAATAAAACAGAATAAGCGTAAATGAATACTACGGAGAAACCAGCCTCGGTTCAGCGAAGCTACGCACTAAAGAAATACCGGGCTGGGGCGTTTGCAAAAGCTTAAGAATAATTACAGAGGCTTAAGTCTAATTAACTTACATACTGTCAAACATTTTCAAAACATAAAGCGGTTATTAACCAAACAAAGCTACACTGTAGCAAACGAACAGCAACATGATATCAAAGTCTTGATACGTAATACAATAATGGCTGGCACTAAACGAAGCCAACCTGCAAAATAACGGAGTCTGTCCAAGATAAATCTTAAAGTCACTATTAGTAAAAACACACTAAATTGCTGACCTTAACGTTAGCAGTACACAAGAATAGTTATGGTATCAAAGCCATTGTCCGGTGAAGTCCTTATAATGATAATTGACAAGGAAGCTTAAGCTTTCCAATATGGCATTGACACAGCCTTCAGGTAACTAAAGAAACGCATATAATATCAAATTCACTAATTAAACCTTATTGAAGCTTATAAGTTAAGGGGGAGCCACGAGACAGGAATTTACAACCATCGCAGGGCTTCTACGGGAGCCGCTTTTTGCACGAGGGCAAACCCGTATCCGTATCTCAGATATGCGCACAGACCGGCTGGCCACATTCCTATAACGACCATTCCGGGCTCTAATACACGTTGGTACAAGTCACTAAAGGACGAACGCAGCTCACACGCACTATTGTTAACGAATAATTCAGTACTCACAATATTGGTGGGTAAAACGGTTAACGACCGTGTGATGCGGACGGAGAAGTCTCGGACGCCCGAACTCGAACCTCTTACTGCGTCGCACGCATTTTGCCGCTCACGTGTCGAATGCTCCGCCGTCGGAGCTTCCCGGCAAAGCTCTCCTGTCGCCGCCTTTGATGGTTCGGTTCCCGCTGTCTCGATACCGCCTTCTCCGTGCGTTGTTTCTCCGCCCGTCGTGTCTCTCGTCAACATGTATAGTTCACCGACCTCCGCTCTCCCATCCTGGATATCTTTACGTCTTACATGGTCGGTCGCATCGCTCCTTCTCTCCTTTTCACGCCTCTCGATTTTTCGAATTTGGAAACTCTCCTTCCGTTCGCTTCCGGCTCTCCCATTGGACCTTGCGTGTTGATGGTTGTGACGTCGGTGTATGCGGGGCTCCGCCCCCATCTTTGAACGATAGAAGATACGCGAGTGGAAAACTCTGCACGCGTCAACGGAACTCGAACCTGGATTCGAACTCCGTGACACAAAAGCATGGAAAAAGTTCATGCGTGTTTAGAAGATTTTCCACAAAAGGACATAAAAACAACAAAAATTAAATTTATACATGCATTAATATCACTGCAGAAATATAAAAGAAATCATTAAATTTTTTTTCATTTGTGCGAAATATTTTGATAAATTCTCTCTCAAATCAGTTGCTATCTACGTTGGCCTATTCATGCACCTGTGGGTAAATTTAGCAGGCTTGGAGTTACATAAATTTCAGATCTCTGCTCTCCCTTTAATCGTATCACACTTCCTTCTATGGTATAATAGCCTAGGAAAGTTATGTTTGTTGAACGCAGCACATATCTTTCTTTCATCAAAGCTAAAAACCTACGGCACTAATAAACGGCCCCGACAGAATGACAGCGTTTGTGAAAGTCATTGGCCGGTCACTCGTTCCGGTTTTGCCCGTGGGTGTGGGGGGGGGGGGGGGGCCTGGAGTGAAAACGCCCTAAGGATTCTACAGTTTTTTTGAATTTTTTTTTATAAATATTATTGATTACTGAATCTTTGTAGCCATTGAGGATAGCAAATTTTTTTGATTCGATCCATTTTTTTAGTTCTATTTTCGGAGCTTAGCGGTAGTTTTAGTCTACGTCTAATTAAATGATAAAATACGCTTAGCTTATGTTTCATTGGGTGACAGGAGTCTTCTTAAAGAAATTTAGAAATGTACACGCTGAGGAATGCCGCTTAGCAGCCGAAATGTACATACGTGGAATAAAAGCTAATATTTTTTGGATTAATGGTCTCTACAACCCTCTATTTATTCTAGCATTATCTACAGTTTCGTTGGTGTTCGTCAATTTTCTTAAATTTGCATGTTGAATATAACGGTTCTTTCCTTCAAACAATTCTGCATAGCACTATATACTAGATAATCTTCTAAGCATTGAGATGCAATCACGGTTAATACTTCATTAGCCTCCATGTTTTCTTATGTTGTCACATGACCTCAGAATGTAATGTAAGCTTTGCATACCGCAACCAGCTTGTTTGGAACAAAACCTTGTCTTATGTATAGCCTTTGACGAGACTGTATAACGTAAGGGAAAATTCACTGCCATAAACTCTGTAAGAAATCGACCATCGACAATCGAACAGTGTAGTGTATCGGTATTGGAGTGGAACTGAAGCATAACCAAAGGAAATACGATGAACTAGAAAAGAAGCTGGTGTACCCTTAAAGGTCATCGATAGTATGAAAGAAGAAAAATATCTTCTCTTGTTGGAGGGAAATTTGACTGATGATTGTCTGATTTAGAAGTATACTTCTTAAGAAAGCCACACACATGAAAAACTTATTAAACCCAGTAATCTGGAAAGATAACATAATCAATTGATATCAAGGATATCTCTTGGATTACGATGCGTTTTCCTATGTAGAGAATTTTTTAGAATGCTAGGAACTAGTTCATTATTATTTGCTGATTTAACATAATGGACAGCATGGATTCAATGAGCCCTTGAACATATTTCCCAACTTACAGGGGTTGGACAAAATAATATGAACACCTGTGAAAAAAGACAAAATTTTTATTAGTAGGGCGATGGCCCTCCTTTTGCATTAATTATTCGACATTGGATGGCCAAATGCCAAGTCTTGCACAACATCCACTCCTCTTGCTAAGCGAACTAGGTCGCTAAGTCAGAAAGTGTCCTTGGAGGTGCGCAGCTTGGCCTCTAAAATCCCCCACAAAGTTCAATGATATTAAGATCACGGGACTGAGGGGGCCAGTCGAAGTGTTGTAGTTCATATCGTTCCATTAAACCAGTCTCGGACAATTCGAGCAGTGTGAATGGAGGGTACGTCACATCTGGACGACAGTCAACTGGACGATACTCAACTGGGCGACGTCAACTGGACGATAACCAAATGGACGACGAAAATTTTATAGCTTAAAAAAACAAAATAAACAACTTTGCCATTTGCATTTTATTTTAATTCTTAGTTATTTTCATTAAAAAATTAATATAATTGGGCATATAAAATGTAATAAAATGGTATGCAATAAAACAATTTTGTAACTATCATATAATTTCATATATTTCTTTATCGAGTCATAAATAATTTTTAAAATAATTTTTATAAATTCTTCAATAAAAAATTCCTAATGCTCACTGGCTGACGAGTCATTTCTGGTTTAATATAATTGAACAATGTTATCATAGTTAGCTTTCTAATTGGATAAAAATGGTTGTAAATATAATGTAAAATATGCTGTTTAAGCCGTATATTGGGACAATATGAAAAATGCAAATAAAATATGATTGACTAAATATATATTAGCAAAATTAAAAATAATAAATGCCTTTGAAGTGACTGAAGTAAAATATGTCCAATTTATAAATGACTATCTCCTTTTTGTTCGTATAGAACTTTTTAATGAAATTGCCATTGGCAACATGCACAATAGAACAAGCCAACGATTTAGAAGCAACATATCTCAGCGTGAAATAGCCATGAATCTTGGATTTCCGTCATCTACAGTTCATAATATTACTAATAGGTACAGGACAAGAGGAAATACCACCGTTCGTAAAGGGCAAGAACGAAAATCCATTCTGACTGCTCGTGATCTTTGGGTTTCAGACGTTACTGCATTAAAAACAGACATTCAACAGTGACAGAAATTGCGAAATTGGCTCGAGGATTCTATCAAAAACCTTATCGTTGAATACCGTTCGCCATTACATCACAAAATGTAAGTTGAAGCTCTATTATCCAAAACGAAAGCTATTCATAAACACACTGCAGAAACATAGGCGCCCGGCTTGGGCACACACCCATCGGAAGTGGACTGACGGCCAGTGGCAGCATGTTTTGTGGTCCGATGAATCTACATTTACGGTTGTTGTTGGCGAAAATCGCCGGAGTGTACTATGACCAAAGAGGAAAAGGACAATCCTGCCGACGTGCTGTACAGAAGCAAGCTTCAGTAATGGTCTGGGCTGCACGAGTGCCAGTGGATTGGGAAACTTGCACATCTGCAGTGGCTCCGTTAATGCAGAAGCACATATTGGAATTTTAGAAGAACATATCGTCGGGTGAGAATTGGAGTGTTCTATGTCAATTTTGCCATAAAACGCAATTATTGTTCTGTGTTATTTTATTAGGTAATTTGTTCCATCTCCAACGATAATATAGCCAAGATGAAGCCGTTTTAGTAAAATACACGCAAAACTGTTTTGTTCTATCTCCTGAACCTACCGCCTATTCACTATTGAACTGTTGTATGTCCGTACGCCAATACAGTTGCGGCCTTATCAACACGTGACCCAAGATTAATTGATCTTTTATCATATTAATTCTTTTCCGGGGGTTAATTCACATTATTGTTGGAGCATATTAAGTAAAGAATATTTAGAAAATCGGTTAAATTGAACAGAAATGTACGATTTATACAAGGAAAAAACAGATGATCCTTTTAAAATTCATTTATACCGAAACATCTTCAAATATGAATTCAACGTTGATTTTCATAAATCAAAAAAAGACAGAGTATAAGAATATTATCAACCCAACCAACGATCAAATGGAAGCTCATGATGCGCAAACTGCTAGAAAAATCGAGTCACGCAATGAATGTAACCAGGACAGGTCTGCTTTTGGGAAAGACAGCGATGGTAAAGTAGCAGTTGTCTGTTTCGATTTAGAGAATGTACTTTCACTGACACGAGCCAATGTTTCAAATTTTTTTATAAAAGGAAACTGAATTGTTATAATCTTACTGGTCACTGTTCTGTAGATGGTAAATGTTACTGCGCTTTGTCGCATGAGGTTATATCTAGTCGTGCAGGAAATCACATTGCGAGTGCTCTATGCCGAATTTTATCTCAAGTTCTGGAAACTAACCCAAACATCGAAAAATTAATGCTCTGACCAGATTCTTGCATCCCGCAGAATAGAAGTTTCATTATGACGTTGGCTTTAATAAACTTTATGTTAAAATATCCCAATCTTTGTTCTATCGAACAAATATTTTGAAATGTATGTTAAATACGTGCCATCAATCTGAAGAAAAGATTTTTTTTCAAAGGTTATGCAAATAGTAAATGCAAACACCAATATAAATAATGTTCGGGTTTAGTATTGCTTTAAAAATAAGTAAGTATGTTTCTGAAGATTGAATAATTAAATTAATTTGTAAGTAATTAAAGTACTTACAAATTTTGTAAGTAAATTAAATGTTAACAACACAGAAAAAAAATTTAGTGCATATTTCTTCAAATAAAATTTGGAGATTTAAAAAAAATGCTTAGGTCTCTTAGAGGCCTGTTAACAAATTACATCACCACAGGGGGTGGGTGGATGGGTCAAAAGTAAGTGCAACAAAGGCATACTTCAAGCTAAATTTTAGCGTAACCATAAGGTGGGTGGGTCACCGGATAAGTCGTAACGTAATTTGTGAACAGCCTCTTATTATTATTATTATTATTATTATTATTATTATTATTATTATTATTATAGTTTATTAAATTTTAAAATCAATTTTGGAACTGTTATATTCAATTATATACACCGAGTGAGCATATTACTATGACCACCCTATCAGTATCTCGTTGGGCCACCTTTGGCCTTTAATACTGCGGTGATTCTTCGTGGCATTGATTCCACGAGATGTTGGAAGGTGGTGGGAGGAATCAAACGCCATGCCCGATGGATAGCACTGTCTAGTTGTGCTAGATTGGACGGTGGTGGATCCAGCCGTCTGATGGTTCGTTCGACTTCGTCCCACAAATGCTCAGTTGGAGTCAGATCTGGGGATTACGGGGGCCACCGAAGTAAGGCAAAGTCCCCCTCATGTTCCTGGAATCACTCCTGCACAATACGAGCTCTGCGGCATGCCGCATTGTCTTGCTGGAAGTAGCCATCTCCATTGGGGTATGCCATCAACATGACAGGGTGGACTTGATCGGCGACGATACGGAGGTATGCTGTGCCATCCAGACGTTGTTCAACACGTATTAACGGACCCAACATATGCCAGGAAAACATTCCCCAGACCATAACTCTGCCCGCACCGGCCTGAAGGGTTGTACTCATGCATGCGGGGTCCATGCTTTCGTGCTGTTTCCGCCAGATTTTCACGCGGCCGTCTGCATGATGTAACTGGAATCGTGACTAGTCAGACCACATGATTTGTTTCCACTGCTCGATAGTCCAGTCCTTGAGCTCCTGAGCGACTTGGGTTCGTTTCCGCTTGTTGGCTGCAGACAGCAAAGGTGTGCGGACAGGTCTTCGGTTTCCGTATCCCATGCGCTGCAGTGTGCGGCGGATAGTGCATTCAGATACCGTTTTGGAGGACCCCTGATTAAGGTCAGCAGTGGTTTGATGCACAGTTGCCCTTCTGTTATCCTTTACCAGTTGTGTCAGTCTCCGTTCTGTCCGGTCATCAACCATCCGTGGGCGGCCATAACGCGAACGTTCAGACCCCGTCTTCCGACTAACCGTCCAGTCTTTAAATACTTTAACGACGGCTGCTCTTGAGCACCCCACGAATGCTGCTGCTTCGCTGATACTCGCTCCATAGCACCTACAACCATCCCGCGTTCGAAGGCTGTTAAATCATGTCGTTTACCCATAGTTGAAGAATGGAACACGTCTACTGTTGTCGACGACTCTCAGCTTCCCTTTTTATATGGTCCGGCTTGCTACCAACATTGTGGCGACGTCCGTGCGCGCATTTGCATAAACAAGTCATGTGGTCATAATAATATGCTCACTCACTCAGTGTAATATATAATATTGAAGAATTTGGAGATAGTACATAACAACACAAAAAAATCACATGTTCTTGGAATTATAATGTTCTATCTCCAACCGGAGGTTCATCATTTTTAGCAATAAAACAAGAAAATAATAACAATTACGCTGTTGCTAGATAATTTGTGATGCAGACATTCAAGAACAGCAGTTTTTTCGTCATAGAAGCCGTTTTTCCTAGATAAAGGTATTCAAAGTTTGTAAGTGCAATTTCATCGTTTCATAAATTCTGTACATAAAACACTCCAATTCTCACCTGACGAATGGTTTTGGAATAGCCGCTTTGTCGTGTGTGTTCGTTGCATGCAGATCACGCCAGATAGTGTTTGTCGATACAGCTTCCTGTAGAAGTATATTCATCTCAGATGTTATCTGGGTTGCTGTTGTCGTGTGCTTTCTGCCCACAATCCGCATTATAACCCTTCTGTCTCAACAGTAGCAGATGACGTCTTTCCCTGTTTTTATAGGCTGTTATAACAATCGACAAAGAATACCCGGCGTGATTCTGAATGGCCTGCATTGAGTCCCGATATTAATCCAATGGAGAATAGCTGGGGGATGATGGTGCTTGATGTCTACAAGGATGATCGGCAATATTCAAACAAACAGGATCTGAAAGAAGCTATTGACAGAAGTATTCCATTAAGCATTTTGGAAAACCTCACTAACTCGATGCACAGAAGATTAATGGATGTTCTTTCAAACAATGTTTTTGTAATGTTTTTGAGCCTGGTCTTACAGTTTTGCCATTCTCATTTTGTATTTTTCATGGGATTTTCATTGCCGCTTATACAAATGAAAAGACAGTCAATTTATTTATACAGGGTGTCCGAAAAGTCTAGCATTATGATGTATATCACAGTCCAGAGGCGATGTATTAGATAGAACAAAAACGTCTTATAGCACATGGATCGTGGGCTTTCCATTTCCGACCTCAAAAGTGACCTTCAAGGTCATTCAAACCGTAACTTTTTCCCCTTTCAGAGATAGAAGAAAATTTCCAATTACGAACTTGTAGAGCACCCCAAAATTAGTCTAAATCCATGTTTACTTTAACTGATTCATATGAAAATTGTGTGAGATAAATGAGGATGAAGATTGGTATGCTATTCGTCCCCCCCCCCCCCCCCCCGCAAACAAGAGTGGCGCCCACTGTAAGTTATTCAAAGTTAATTTGCATGTAGTTTCTTCACGGTCTCATAAATTGTGCCGTCAGACTATTTTCGTTGCTCTTCATACGACCTGAGTGTTGCTCCCACTTACTGTTCTGTATTAGTTTCATCACAGTTTCATCAAAGTCGTTGAATTCCAATTCACATCGATGTCTCGACCCGTGTACCTGTAACAGAACAGACTTATTACGTTTTAATTTATTGTTTTTCATCGAAGTCCGATTAAGAACGTTACATATCTTTTGTTCGTTTCTGTTCGAGTTGTGCTTCAGCATTCGCCAACGGGGGTTACACAGTTACCTGTAACACGATGACGCAATATCTACTGCATGAGATGGTCGACATGGTCTTCTGCTATGGTGCAAGTAATGAGAGTATTGCTGATGCAAAAAGACTGTAGCAGAACGATTTCCGACTCGACGCCATCCTCAATATAGAACACTCCAGCACATCATCAACATATTCCCAACCACAGGATCTGTTCAGCAGCTACCTCGAAAAGGTCGTCCGAGGACTGCAACAAATGATGTTGCCAGGCTTATGGTCCTAGCAGCAGTCGCAGCTAATCCTCATACAAGAGCCCGAGCAATTACACATGGTCGGAGTATTAGCAAATCTTCCGTGTGGGACATTCTCTCGACACAAAACTTCCACCCGTACCATATTCATTGTGCTCAAACTCTGGAATTACGAGACTACGGTTCCCGTGCAGAGTTTTGCGACTGGCTGCTCTGTCAAACTGATGACGACCCACAGTTCGTAGGCAACATTCTGTTGTGTGATAAGGCCCGTTTTCACGAAACGATACTGTCCATAGGCATAATCTATACTACTGGGCAGAGGAAAATCATAGGTGACTGAGACCAACATCACACCAAGTGAACTGGAAAATGAATGTTTGGTATGGTATTTATAAGACACAAGTGGTAGGTCCTGTTTTTTATGAAGATATCCTAACTGGTCAGCGCTACCGGGATGAAATACTGATTGGTGTGGTGGAAGTTTCGAGATAATTTGCCATTGGCAGAATCCAGGACTATGGTATCAGCAAGACGGTGCATCACCACACTTTGCAAGAACAGCAAGGGAATGTTTGGATGGAATGTTTCCGAAAAGATGGATTGGCAGAAACGGACCATTTCGTGGCCACCTAGATCACGGATCTTACACCATTAGATTTCTTCCTTGGGAGTATTGAAAGGAAAAGGTTTGTCACGGAACCCAGGACACAGCATGAACTTCAAGAATGAATTGAAGTACTCATTAGGAAAATTGCTGCCATGACATGATAGCTGTCCAAAAGGCAATCACCTACCGTGCACAGTTATGCCTTGCAGTCGAAGGCCAACACTTTGAACATACTTTAAAAAAACCTATGTGCGATTTTGGAACTCAGGACTTAAATTACATGTAGTATTCAACCCTTTTGAGTTTAGAAATAAAAAGCTCACTAATTGATTTGCCTGTGACTTGTCAACACGATGGTGGGAGGGTAGCATACCAATCTTCATCCTGATTTATCTCACAGAATTTTCCTATGAATCAGTTAAAGTAAACATGGATTTAGATTAATTTTGGGGTGCTCTACAAGTTCGTAATTGGAAATTTTCTTTTATCTCTGATAGGAAAAAAGTTACGGTTTGAATGACCTTGAAGATGACCTTGAAGGTCACTTTTGAGGTCGGAAATGGAAAGCCCACGATCCACTTGCTATAAGACGTTTTTCTTCGATCTAATGTATCGCCTCTGGATGTGATATACATCATAGTGCTAGACTTTACGGAAACTCTGTATATATACCGGGTGGGCAAGAAATAACGTGAGGTGTTCAGAGCTCGCTAGCGGGAATTCTATTAGGCCAAATGCAGTACATCTTGGTGTATATACTTAGTGGAACATGCAGTTTCGATTTCTGCAAAAAAAAAAAAATATAGTACCAAAAGTCGCCATAGGGCGCGCTTATTTCAAGAAGACAATGAATACCTAATTGTCAAATGAACAAATACCGTACAAACCAACTTTAGTAACAGCAATAAACAATGTTTTATTTTTAATTACAAATGTGTTTCAATATGACCACCTGTGTGCTGGTTCCAATAGCTGCATGCGGTACACGACATTTTCTACGGCAGCTCGCAACATATCTGCATTAATTAGTCTGATATGTAACGTTATTTGATCCTTTAAGGTTGAGAGGTCAGGAACATGTGCTTGATACACAAGGCTTTTCAAATATCCCCATAACCAACAAGAATGATTTTACCGCCAAAGCGGATAAAGGGAGCACATTTTCTATTTATAGCATCGTACATGGATATATAGAATTAACCAACATTTTAAAACACTTGAGAGTAAATAAATAAATATGAAAACTAAATTGTAAATTACTATTTAAATTGGCTAACGTATAGAGAGAATTTAAAAGAATAAACTTGAAGAATGAAAGGTAAATGGAGAGTGAAGTTATTCCTCATACACTTAAAAAAATAAAAGTTCTTTAATTTGTAAGAATTCTCACGTAATGTTAAACGAAGTGAGCCTCAATTGCTGAAGCGTTATGTGTAAGCATCTATTAGATTTTCATATTAAATTACTAAACTCTTATTGAAGCAAGCGATTAACTACTAATAAATTAATTAGTAATGAGTTTTAAATACCATTAAGCCTAAGAGTACTATACTCTTGATTCAAATAAGCTATGGATAACAAAAGATCTAATAACGCGTAAGGAGTTGGTTGATATATTACACGCCATATCTTAGCATTAAAAGTTCTATAAATTCTGTATTGTACCATTAGGGCACGTGCTACAAAACCAATTGCCACTATCATTATTTACTCGTGATAGTCACTCATGGCACGTTGTTACGAGTCGTTTGATATATTACATGCCATATCTTAGCATTGAAAGTTCCAAGGTTACCCTATGGTACCATAGGGCACCATTAGGGCACGTGCTACTAAACCAATAACTATTATCATTATTTACACGTGATATTCACTCATGGCACGTTATTACGAGTCGTTTGATCTATTACATGCCATATCTTAGCATAGAAATTAACAATTGTACCATATGGTTCCATTGGGCACCATTAGGGCACGTGCTAGTAAACCAATAACCATTATCATTATTTACTCGTGATATTCACTCATTACATGTTGTTAGGAGTCGTTTGATATATTACATGCCATATCTTAGCATTGAAAGTTCCAATGGTTCCATAGGGCACCATTAGGGCACGTGCTAGTAAACCAATAACCATTATCATTATTTTCTCGTGATATTCACTCATTAGATGTTGTTACGAGTCGTTTGATATATTACATGCCATGTGTTAGAATTGAAAGTTCCAATGGTACCATATGGTTTCATAGGGCACCATTAGGGCACTTGCTACTAAACCAAAAACAATTATCATTATTTTCTCATGATATTCACACATTACATGTTGTTACGAGTCGTTTGATATATTACATGCCATATCTTAGCATTGAAA
>JAHWFO010037919.1:1334739-1348440 GCA_023313115.1 Rhysida immarginata | reverse complement strand
ACTCATTACCTGTTGTTACGAGTCGTTTGATATATTACATGCCATATCTTAGCATTGAAAGTTGCAATGGTTTCATAGGGCACCATTAGGGCACGTGCTATTAAACTGTTAACCATTATCATTATTTTCTCGTGATAGTCACTCATGGCACGTTGTTACGAATCGTTTGATATATTACATGCCATATCTTAGCATTGAAAGTTCCAAGGTTACCATATGGTATCATAGGGCACCATTAGGGCACGTGCTACTAAACCAATAACTATGATCATTATTTTCACGTGATATTCACTCATGGCACGTTATTACGAGTGGTTTGATATATTAATGCCATATCCTAGCATTGAAAGTTCCAATGGTACCACTTGGTACCATTAAAACACGTACTACTAAACAATTCAGACATCACTATATACCGTTATATTCATTCATGAGACATCCTTGCACGTACACGTGCCATTAGACCGATACTTGCTATCACTAGTTACTCTTTTATATTCGTTCATGATATGTTGTGACAATTTGTTTGATATATTACTTGCCATATCTTGTTATAGGAAATGTTTAATAGGGTATCATAATGGTACTATTTAAGCACGTGCTATTAGAGCACGTACTTATTCCTGCTATCTCACGTTCGTACTTCTGCGTACTCTGTCCCATTTTAATGGATTGGTGAAAACAGACTGTGAAAAAGTTAATTCGTTTTCAAGTTATCGTAATAAATGCTAAGCTCCCTAGGAATAAAAAAATTCTCTTGATTTAGGGAGCGAACTGCCCTTTTAATAATCGTCAAACACGTGCATCCTGCACGCACACCATCTCATTAATGTTTAGAGCACGCGCAGAACCGAACCCATGTTCTCAACACGCGTTTTACCATATGCGAGGATAATTCGTTTCTTCCAGCAATTCAAGACATGATTGAATGAATTGTGAGATTTGCAATACATGCAATTCAATACATGGAACGCAATGAATTGTGGGATTGTCTACAGACGGACGGACGGACGGACGGACGGACGGACGGACAGCTGGACAAACCGATCACATAAGCACATTTCTATATATAGAAAATGTGCTAAAAATGGGGTGAGAGCAGGCGACCTGGGTGGCCATATCAAGGGAAATGCACGACTAATTATTCTGTTGTCTGAAAAAGTGTTCTCGCAAGATCTGCTGCACCTGATGTCCGATGTGCGGTGGCGCACCATCCTGCATAAAAATGGTAGAATCCAGACAACCCTTTTCCTGCAATCGTGGTATCACAAAATTCTCAAGCATATCGGCATACCTGCCAGAATTGACGGAACAAGTCACCGGTCCACGGGGACGGATTTCTTCAAAAAAGTACGGGCCGATGATGAAAGAAGCAGTAAAGCCGCACCATACTGTTAGTTTCGGTGAATGCATAGGAGTTGGCAGACACACTTGTGGATTTGATGCAGCCCAAATATGGCAGTTGTGGGTACTGATATCACCATTCAAATAAAAACGTGCCTCATCACTCCATAAAATTTGCCATGGCCATGCATCATCCACTTCCATACGTGCTAAAAATCTCAACGAAAAGTCAGTTCGGGTACGTTCATCTCCAGGAAGCAATTGTTGAACAGGTGTGAGTTTATAGGGATAAAATGTCAATATCTTATGCAATATTTTCCTCACCGTCGAATATGGGATATCTGTTTGGCGTGCTATTGCGTGTGCACTGCTATTCCACAACAGCAGTTGCAACTTCTTCAACGTGTTGCTGCCTGATTCGTTTGCGTCCCCGGCCTGGTTGCACTCCTAGAGTTCCGGTAGATTCAAATCGTTCAATCATTTTCCGTAAGTTAGTTATGCCGGAATTCACGAAGGGCAGCACTTGCATTGTCGCTCTTCTGATAAAACAACTTGACTAATAACGCCCGGTCAGGCAGAGTAAGCGTCATCGTCAGGCCATTTGTTCGTGAATGATGGGAAATCCTCAGCCTTGCCTTTTATTGTCATGATTGCTCAACACGGAACGCGCTTATGCAAATGTATTCATTGTTTTCTTGAAATAAGCGCTCCCTATGGCGACTTTTGGTACTATTTTTTTTTGCAGAAATCGAAACTGCATGTTCCACTAAGTATATACACCAAAATGTACTGCGTTTGGCCTAATAGAATTCCCGCTAGCGAGCTCTGAACACCTCACGTTATTTCTTGCCCACCCGGTATTTACATATGTATATGATTCATAAAATGGAGCATAATCTCGTGACGTCACAATGATGTCACACTGCCCAAGCCGCCATGGCTGAGAATGCAGGGTTTGCTTGCATTGAGATACAACATTCATGGATATCAATCTATAAATTTGCGTTGTCTAATTATGCAAAACAATTAGATTATCCCTCAAGGTCAAGATACATTAAAAAACTTAAACTTGGCGAAGGAATTTATATAAAAAACCCTTACGCAATGAAGGAAAGAGTGAATAAACGATTTTTCACTTTGGGCCTATGAAGAGTACGGAGAGTTTACAACTGCCTCATTGAAACTGCGGGAATTTTCATTACTGCAGGAGTTTTTTATATGCATGATTTATTTGCTTGTTTGGCCTTAAAAATTTCCATATTTTCCGAGCTACTCTGTTTATTATTGTCTTTGGATTAGATTAGAATTTCCATGGTTTCATCAATTTTGCTAAATTTATGACCTTTGTGAATGATATGATTAGTAAATTTTGATTATTATTTGTATATTTTATGAAATTAATATGTTGTCTATACGTTAAATTGTCTACCCTAATTGTCACATCTGTTGTAGTTTAATTTGTAAATTTCACTATTATCAAAGGCGTTTGAAAATAAATCATGCATGTTAAATACTCAAACAGACTTAATATCTGGCACAGGAATACAACAGCTTAAAGACATCTTAAAATAAATTTTACAACAATGTAACTTTAGCGATAGCTTTACATCATCACATTTTATTATTGAATATAATGAATAACTCTGAAAAATTCTTGATTCTTGAAAATGATGAAAAATCGAAATAATTGTCGGGTAGAATATTTTATTTAACGAACTTATTATCGCAAATATTTGTTAAAATATATTACATAACAGTACAAGAAATCTCCTGAAGAAATTCTTGAATTTACCCTTAACAAAATGCTGTTCACATAGAAAAAAATATTGGGTTGGTTTCCAATCTTTTCTATTCAAGGCGTTTATCCATTTTGTGTGGCGATTAGAATCAGCTGGAAACCAGTGGAAAGAAAATTCAGAATTTTTTTTTTGGCCCGATTGTAACAATGCACCGTACGTACGGTCTCACCATTATTAAATTGGTGTAATTATTAAATCGAAAACACGGTTTAACATAAACTTTGGTAAACCCATAGAAATCTTAACACATTTTAATGCTATCAAGATGGCTTTTTGCCCCGCACACACTGCACCCTCTGTCCACGGTTTTCAGAAACAGGCGTTTGTTATTGTTTACTGATTACGCTCTATAAATACTTTGAATATCAAAAGTTATTTTTTTATTTATCAATTACTTTATAGGTATATAGTATACAAGGAGGAGGAGATAAGCAAGAGTAATCAAATATTAGCTTACTTCCACTTTCAGCCAAAATTCTGATAGCACCCTTGGAGATCCAAGGTCTTGGATCAAGAGTATGTGGATACCCTCAGTGAGGAAAATCCCAATAAAGTTGGTGGCCGCCAGTCGTTTATGCTGCGGGTTCGCCTGACGTCACCTCAGCATCCACTGGCATGGTGGACTCGATCAGACAGACATTGACCTGACTTATTACGCTATATTCCTGGTACAGTCAACCAAAGGAAATAATCCACACGAGTTAAATACTTAATATTACATTTCATGCTAATGTGTTGTTTTAATAGCTTTTTTAGTTATAATTATTTAAATTTAATAATCTTAATAAGGTTAACTCTAAATGTAATATTAAATTATTAAAAATAAATTAATATTGAAACGGTAAAACTTAGAGTAAAATTCAAGTGTAGATTATTTCCCTTTGACGACTGTACTTTACATGTATAAGGCCCCTAGGTGAACTTTTTATCGTAAATGTGTCAGTATTATTTACCTGCGATAGATATGTATGCTGGATAATGAGTCCATCCCGGGAGTGTCTGAATTTTCCTGAATGTCGCCAGGTATTCAATGGGCTCCTTTAAGACACTATAACCGAAGTCCCAGTCACCCCTCGACCCTCCACCACGCAAGGTAATGGAATTACGGGATGCACTGATCGCCGAATGGTCCCAGATACCTGCAACCACCTTCGGAGGACTTATTGACACTCTGCCACGTCGACTAGCTGCTGTGCTTGCCGCCAAAGGGGGATATTCCGGATACTAGCAGGTGGTCATATTAATGTGTCCCGACCCTGTAATACAGGGTGATTATAATTAAAGTTTAAGTTTCAAAACGCTATAAAAAAGGACCACTTACTAGAATGACGTCCAATTGGAACGGAGTGTTATTGAAGAAGGGGGAAAGCTTATGGCATTAGAAAAAAAAGTAGGTCCAAATTTTAGCAACAGATGGCGCTCTAAGCGTCAGAATATGTAAATGAAAATACCTGTCATGCGCACGACTCATTTCATTTGTTATAAAAACGTCGGATGGTTCTCTCCATTTCATCCCATAAATGGTTGAGATCGGGCGACTGAGTTGGCCACTGAAGCAGGTGGAAGTCCACGCCATGTTCTTCGAACCAGTCCAAGACAGCATATTGAACATGTTTTGCGCCAGTCTCCCGCAGTTTAAAAAACCGATTTGATGGATGCTTTGCACACTGAACAGTACAGTTGGTTTAACGTGTAACTTATACCTGAGCGTTTGTTTTACGATTCATTTGTCATTAGTAGTCGAAATTCTGACGCTTACAGCGCCATCTGTTGCTAAAATTTGGACCTACTTTTTTTTCTTATGCCATAAGCTTTCCCCCTTCTTCAATAACATTCCGTTCCAATTGGACGTCATTCTACTAAGTGGTCCTTTTTTATAGCGTTTTGAAACTTAAACTTTAATTATTATCACCCTGTATATCAAACCACTTGGAATGATGTGTCATGAATGAATATAACGTAAAATTAATGATAGTCGAAATTGGTCAGTGGAACCATTATGGTCTATTGGAACTTTCAAAGCTAGGCTATGGCTTGTAATATATAAAACAACTTGAAATTACGTGCCTTGAATGAATATAACGTAAACTTAATGATAGTGGATATTGGTTCAAAGGTACGTGGTTTAGTAGAACCCTTATGGTCTATAGGAACTTTCAATGCTACCTATGGCATGTAATATATCCAACATTTTACAATGACGTGTCATGAATGAATATAACCTAATATTATTGATAATCGAAATTGATTCAAAGGTACGTGTTTAGTGGTACCATTTTGGTCCATTAGAAACTTTCCATGCTAAGATATGGCATGTAAAATATCAAAACAGCTTGGAATGACGTGTCATGAATGAATATAACATAAAATTAATGATAGTCAAAATTGGTTCAAAGGTACGTAGTTTTGTGGTATCATTATGGTCCATTGGAACTTTCAGTGCTAAGATATGGCATGCAATATATCAAACATTTTGGAATAACGTGCTATGAATGAATATGACGAGAAATTAATGGCAACCGAAATTGGTTCAATGGTATTTCAATTATACCATTATGATACCATTGGAAACTTTCCATGCTAAGATATCGCATGTAATTACTTATGCCTTACATTATCAATCAGTTAGGCATATTTTTAACCATAGATAGTAGCTAATTGCTTGCTTCAACAGTACATGCCTACTACGAAACGGTTTAGCAAAAGATTATGATGAAATAATAGACCCAGGTACAGAACACTTCAACAATTAACGCTCATTTCATGATACAGGAATGCTTACAAAGTAAAGGACTCTTATATATTCGAATATTTAGAGAATTACTACTCTCTCCATTTAACTTTTCAGGTAATTTTATTCATTTTGAACTTCACATTTCTGTTAGAAATACGCCTTGCTCTAGCAAGCAGTGGCTTCTTTAGCAATCTCATCTAACCCTAACAACGAAAGGCTTCTTTAGAAAACATATGCTTTCCTTTTTTATCCTCGAATGCATTAAAATCCTATCGGTTCTGGGCATTTCGGTTGCCTGACTTGTATTTGTTCTTAAAGTAATTTTTCTAATGTATCTCCAAAGTCTTTAAGGGTAATCGAGAAATCGACACAATATTTCACGTACTTAGTGTAATCTAAGTCTGCAGCTGATCTATATTCCCCAAAACGGCTGATTATAATTATTCTTTTTATTGTCGAATTGTTAGGAACTGTAGAATCCGGATATTTTTGATGAAACAAGACTGATATCCATAATAAGAATAACTGGCGTAATATTGTTCAACATTGAAAGCACGTTGTTCTTGGGAAAACGACTGTCTATCAAGCAATACGCAAAGCCATACTTTAGACCAGTGATTCTCAAAGTGGGGGTCGCGGCCCCCTTGGGGGCCGCGACCGGTTCACCAGGGGCCGCGGCAGCCAACCATAGTTGAGTTTTCCGATGTGTTATTTTTAATAAGGGGCCGTGGAAAATTTTATGGAGCATCAGGGGGGCCCCGGCTTAAAAAGTTTGGGAACCACTGCTTTAGACGTTGTATGACCGTTACAGACAGATGATGTTTCTATTTATTCCTACAATAACAAAAATAACAATTTCTACCGCAATAAGGCACTGTGTTTTTATATAAAATACCAAGTAACTTCTATTTAATTTTAATATTTTTCATTATGTGACAGTATCAGCGACTCTAACAATGTTATATTTTGTCCCTAAGTGATGCTAAATCCTGCTGTTTGCAACTGAATTGTGAGACACCGTTTAAACAATGGAGGAAGGCAAATGGACAGGCTTTGGGCTATGGGATTAATTTCATCGGCATGGTTGATCTAGTGTTCTTGGAAGGATATTCCTGAAATCACCAGCTAATAGCTGACACAAACATATAAACACGACCAGCCGATTATTGAAACAAACTTTGTCTTTTATGTTTAAAGATGTAAATTATGATTTGATAATATTTTTTGAAATTAATTTAAGATAATATCCGATAATCATTAAACGAAATAGTATTTAAATATACTTATGCAGAAGAATTCGTGTTCATATTAGGCAAAAGGAACGGATAGTATAAAAATAATTTATAATAATTGTGAAAGTTATTTTTCATTTGTCTCACGCATGAAATTTTATAAAGTAGGGAGCAGTTTCTCTGCAGGAAAGGTCGAGCTCATCATCGTTAGGTTGTTTTCACACGAGCTTCTCAATTTGTTTACCACGTAGAACACGTAATTGCATTGCTCAATTCCAACCTTCCCCATGGCAGAGCCCCGTTTATCTTTGCTCGTTACCTTTTTAATAAACATTTTGGAACTTTCGTTTCTGGAAGATATTAAGCTGTAGCTAGTTTTATTCTACTTTATAAAATATTTAGGCACTACATTGTAATTTGCTATGAGCTTTCTCTATTACGTACGTTTTCTCATTAACTTGGCGCTCCTTATTTGTTGGATTGGTAAAAGCTTGTAATTACATAACATTTATTCACATTTTATTTTGTTTTCTGTTTTGCATATGTCTAATCTTAGCCATTCGTTCTTCTACATGAAGAATTCCATAAATTATTAATCCGACTCTTCATTAATCGTTGATGCCTGCTTCCGTTCTCAAAACTCGTGATTGGTGGATTAACAATGAAGCTTTCCGCCCAGTGTATTAACAATGAAGCTTTCCGACCGTGGTACAAATTAAAATCTAATAACAAAGATTATAAACCAATGTCAACAGAACAATGTGTAAAACCGTCATTGTAAAAGCAATGCAGGGTAATTCAGAAAGGTAGGTCAAGAATGAAATACCATGTACAGTTTGTAGCGGGGAACAAAATTTTTCCTATAAACATGGGTCCGGAAATGCATCCTTACAGAGATAATGCAACTTGTAAGAGGTAGGAATGACATTACAGTAGGTGTTCATAATGCCGACCCTGAGCCTCGATGCAGGTGTTTAGTGAGTGATCAGGGTCTGGAAAACGCTGTTGGTAAATCCTTTCCGCTTCAGTAGCATTACCCTGTGCCTCGCCGTAGACGAGATGCATGTCCACCAACTCCGCATTAGTCAAGCGATCCATTGTACGACAATGGAGTTACGTGTTTCGTTTCTGTTTAGATCCTAATTTACATGGACTCTACCATTGCCGTCCGGGTAACGCACATCCATTCCTATCTCGTATAAGTTGCATTATCTCTGTAAGGATGCATTTCCGGACCCATGTTTATAGGAAAAATATTGTTCCCCGCTACAAACTGTACATGGTATTTCATTCTTGACCTACCTTTCTGAATCACCCTGTATAAAACCATGCGTTTTGGTTGTTCATCCGATGTCGCTCTGTGCATATGTACTGACTAACAGTGTTCCAGCCATATTTTCTGAAAAAAATCATTTTTGGTTGGCTTGCTAGTTCTAAATAAATACTACTAACTAACTAACTATAACCAAACGCCAACAAACTCCATGGTTGGCGTCTTCATTAGGTAAGTGGTTTGCGTGGGTGAATGATCACCCGTTAAAGATTACTCGTAGACAAACCGTTTCATAGAAAATTCTGACTGATTCCATGGTATTCTGTGCAGTTGATTATGAAATTGATCATTCTAAATTTCATAACTCTTTAATAGTCTTTTAAATAGTGATTCTGTTTTAATATAAAACACAGAAAATCGTTTAAAGAAGAGGTCTCATATGCTTTAAATATAATATTGAATTAAAAATTCACTAAACAGTTTACGTCGACAAATCGTAAAAAAACACGCTTAAAGTTTAGTTATTATCCGCTTATGAGTGAAACTCAAATGGCAGATTTAAAATTTATGCGCGCTTTTGTCTATGAATTTCTACGCTATGACTAAATACGACTTGCAGAAAACCTTATGCGCATTCTGGGGTTTTTGAAAAATCTTTGTCACATAACAGGAATATGAGTTGTGTCTGCGCTGCTTTCACATATGGGATAATAACAGATCCATAAATATAGTACCTATTTTTAGAATGAATCCCACTGCAATAAATTAATTATAAGCCTTTTAAATCAAATTTTATTTTGAAAGATCCATTCAGAATTTACAGCATTTTCAATCAAAGCACTTAAGAGATAGTTATAGAAGGAAAAAGAGAGGGAGAGATTGGGAGAGAGACGGGCATTGAGCATTAAAGGAATTAAATAACAGGAGTGACAGGCGAGTGTCCATTCTCATTTTCTTTCACTCACTACTTCCTGCTTTCCAACCCCTTTGGTCTCTTCCCTTAAACAGAAAAATTGACTTAAGCGCGGCCGAACCCTTTTCCCTATTAAGCTTTCTTTAAAAGCTGCTACGTTACATAACTTGTTTTAAGTGACTGCTACGGATATTGAATGAAGCCAGTTTCAAGACATTTTATGGAGATGACAAGACGAAACGAGAGAGAGAGAGAGAGAGAGAGAGAGAGGTTCCATCGTCCTTGAAGCTTCATCCTCCACCCACACACCCCTAACCCATTCCTCTCTCTCTCTCTCGTAGCTCATCGTTTTTATTCCAACCCCAACGAAGAAGGGCATTCATTTCTCCATTTGTTATTGTTGTTGTTGATGTTGCTGCTATGTCAAGCCGTCAATTTCACTAAAGGCAGGCAAGCGTTTGAAGTAAACACGCAAGCCGCTGCAGTTAGAATAAAGACAGTTGCTTCTGCATAATAAAATCAAATTCGTTTTAGGGGAAAAAATAAAAGGGAGGACGAAGATAGCTAGAGAAAGAGAGAAGAAAGTAAAGAATAAGTAGGAATAATCTTCAGCAGTCTTCCTTCATCAAATTCAATTTCAGTGGCGCAAATCTCACTGTTCTCGAATTCAATCAACGACTGAAGAGGAGCAACAACACAACGGAAACGAATGATGCCGGAGTCCTAATTAATAAATCTGCGAAATTACCAGCCAATCACTTCCATTCCAAATCTAATAGTAGCTTGGGTTTACTGAGCATATCGAACATCTTGGGAATGACGATCAGATGGACTAGTTTTAAAAACATGTTATTTCTGTTTCTGTATTTTTTACTATATATATTCATCATTTGAATTAATAAAAATATTTTACGGGATAAAATGCTTTTTAAAGAACAGAATGAATGAGAACTAAATGGTTAAGTTTAAATTTTGATAATTAAAAACTTAGTTCAGAAGAATAAAAGAGATGACAAGGAATTTTTTTTCTTTTTCGTCCACGTCCGTACATATTTTCCACTTGCTCATTTGTTTTATACACAACTAGCTGATATACCCGGCGTTGCTCGGGCTCTTTTTTGATGAAATTTTCCAATACCGGAATGTGAATAAACAGGAAAAAAAAACACATGAAAAACGCTTGCGTACTAATGCCACAGTCAGCGGTGAAGAAATGTCAGATCAGACTATTGTATCATTTTCATTCTACTGTACAGGGCAAGTCAAAATGAATGCCCAAGTTTCATACTGTACTACGCAAAATGTAATCACTGTATTCAGTCAAAACATACATAAATGCAGAGGTAATGTAATCACGTCTGTAATGTTATATTCGCCAATAGATGGTCTCCAGGTCCAGCGACCATGACTGATTTGAAAGTCCCTATCACAGTTGCTATCGCCAGCATCAATACATTCATTATGACTAACCCTTATTTGCTTCTACTTTCGAAACTACGTACATTTTTGGTCACCTTTTTTCTCGTTGCTCGTCTGTTTCAGTCGAACGGGCTTGAGCAGTGCGTACTCGAACGGTTTCCAGTCTTCCTTCCCGTTGCTCGTCTGTTTCAGTCGAAAGGGGCTTGAGCAGTGCGTACTCGAACGGTTTGCAGTCTTGCTTCCCGTTGCTCGTGTGTTTCAGACGAACGGGCTTGAGCAGTACGTACTCGAACGGTTTCCAGTCTTGCTTCCCGTTGCTCGTGTGTTTCAGACGAACGGGCTTGAGCAGTACATACTCGAACGGTTTCCAGTCTTGCTTCTCGTTGCTCGTCTGTTTCTGAAGCTCGTGATGCCTTTCTTTTTCTTGCTTGAAGTGTAGATCGACCAATCGCTTTTCGTTTGGGTGGCATAATTGATTTGAAAGCGAAAGAAATGCTTTGTGGTGACTATTCTCTTCGAAAAAGCAAAGAAAATGCGTGTGATATGAGGCCAACAAAGAAAGTTACAATAATCCGTCAAAAGCCAGGGATTGTTGTGTGGCTGTTTCAACATCAGCCATCTATTGGGAGCATTTTAAAAGAAGTCTTTTCGAATTTTCAATATGAATTTTTACTTTTTTAATTCTAAGCTTTTTTCATGTGTTCACTTTGTCGGAATATTCACTTTCAGAAGTTGCAAAATTTAATCAAAAAAGAGCTCGAGCAAGAAGAGGTCCGCTAGAAGTTTTTAAAAAGATGGCGCCATCTGTTGACCAAAATGAAAAATTCATTCAAAAAACCATTCATTTTTATTTTCGAAAATAATTATTTTTTCGAAATTTCAGGTAAACAGTGACCTTCCTCTTGCTTTGAAGATCAAGTGTGCAAAGTTTCATCGCAATCGGATGAATGGTATAGGAACGCATACGTAACAAACAAACAAACATTCATTTTTATATATATAGATATCCTTATTATCGACTGGGTATTCTAAGCACTTTTCCAATTTTTCATCACGACGAGCCATTTTATTATATTCTCTTGGATATCATTTGACCGCTATGATGATAAGAGCAAAACATTTATTTTTTTTCAATATTTTTCCACTTCTTTCTATTATATAATTGAAGGAGATCTCATTTCATCGTGCTAAATTTAGCCATATTTAAACAAAAGATGCACTGATATACACTGATGCTCAAAATTAACAGGACAAACACATTTTCGTGGATTTCTCTAAAACTACTGGACCGATTCCATTGAAATTTGATAGGGTAATAGAATAAGCTATCACAATTTGGTAGGGTAATGGAATAAGCTATCACGAATAATTATTGAACATAACTTTCAAACCATGCTCATGAAACTATGGAATGTCAAAAACAAGATTGCATTATGGGTCTTTTTAGGAGGTTAATAGGGTGTATGGTCACCTCTAACAGCAATACATCTCTCACAGCGATTCCTCATGCTGTTTATAAGGCTGTTAATGAGGTGTTGGGGCAAGGAACCCCACTTCTCCACCAGGGCAGTTCGTAGCTTCTGGAGGGTTCTGGGAGAAACCTGGCGAGCTGCAATTCTCCTGCCCAGTGCATCCCAAACATGCTCTATCGGATCAGGTCTGGAGATCTTGCTGGCCATTCCATCCTTTGAATATCCTCCTCTTCGAGGTATTCGTTGACCAGCCTTGCCCTATGTGGACGAGCATTGTCGTCCAGAAAAATGAAATGGGAACCAAAGGCACTCCTGAAGAGCCTTACATAGGGTGCTAAGATGTCGTCCCTGTACTTCTGAGCAGTCAGAGAGCCTCTCTCAAAAACGTGGAGGTCTGTGCGTCCTTCCAGAATGGTGCCGCCCCGGACCATGATACCACCACCACCATAATGGTCAACTTCCATTGATGTTAGAGGGATTGTAGCGTGCTCCTGGTTCTCTCCAGATGAAAACTCGCCGGGAATCCGTGCTTAGACGGAATCTCGACTCATCACTGAATAAAACACAGGCCCATTGTGCTTAGGTCCAGGGCTGGTGTTGTCTGCACTAAATCAGCCGGGCTCTCCTGTGTCCTGGAGTGAGTGGGATGCAGACAGCTGGTCTCCTGGTATACAGCCCTCTCTCATGAAGCCTCCGGTAAACAGTATGCTTCGAAACAGAGGTTCCAGTAGCAGACGAGAGCTCGTTTGCGAGCTGAGTGGACGTCATCTCCCTATGGCGCCTGGCTGTTAGAGCAAGATACCTGTCTTCTTGCCTTGAGGTAGCCCTAGGGCGACCTTGCCCTGGTCGTCTGCATATCGTCCCTGTCTCTTGGAACTGTCTCCATAATTCCGAGATGACATTTCTCGAAACATGAAAAAATCTCGCAACTTCTGCTTGGGTCTGTCCAGCCTTCAATCGTCCCACTGCTCTCCATCTTTCGGAATCTTCTAACCTTCGGTGATGTTCCATCTTTCCGTAAAATGCTAGAATGTCCAAAACTTACACGCAGCAGCCTTTTAAAGCGATGTCACAAAGACGGTTATTTCGAAGTAGCTTAATTTACATATGCAAAGAAGGACTTGAACGATTATTATTGGTTAGTAGTAATCCGCATTGTTAATTTGCTTCAACCCCCAAATTTCAATGGAATCGGTCCAGCAGTTTTAGAGAAATCCACGAAAATGTGTTTGTCCTGTTAATTTTGAGCACCCAGTGTATATATAATGCTAACTCCTCCTTCTCCATGCCTGTTTCTTAGTGCCAACATAACAATAATGACGACTAATGGAATTGAGTGGATTCTAAGCTATTAGAGTTTTTTTTTGTAGAAAAGTGGTTTCGTTTTTCTCCTTACATTAATAGTAAAGATGACTACTTAAGATGTTAACAATGTATGAAGTTTCCGCGCTCAGGCCTTATCTTTGGCCAACACCACCTAAAGATAAAGAAAGTCTGTGCACTGAAACGTCTTTT
>JAHWFO010037919.1:1313441-1334339 GCA_023313115.1 Rhysida immarginata | reverse complement strand
AAAGAAAGCCTATGCACTGAAAATTCATACATTGTTACATCATCATAAAAAGGCATAGTTAATCGAATTTCTACCAATAATGGTGTTGGCTATAGCGTATTTTAGAATCGAGGCGATCTCAATGGGCGGAACAAAACACCTATCACAACGTCATAGCAACTTCTACCGTAGCCCACTAGAAAGACAGGCCCTGGCGCGGACAAGTCACCTGATCATCTTAGTCTGGATAACAATGCAACCATCATTGTTTCCATCTTGGATTTTAATAATCAGCCATTTTTCGTTTGTTGGATACAAAGAAAGCTACAATGTTACTCGGACTAAGATGGTCAGGTGACTTTTCCGCGCCAGGGCGTAACCACCGAGAGAGAAGGCCTCTGCGATGAAACGTAATACATTATTACATCATCATAAATAGGGCATTGTTATTCGTATTTCTGCCAATAATAAGCCATAAATTTGCCCTAACTATGATGATGTAACAATGTATTACTTTTCATCGCAGAGGCCTTCTCTCTCGGTGGTTACGGCCAGGGCCTGTCTTTCTAGGAGGTGTTGGCCGGAGCCTGTCTTTCCCGTTAGCCTCGATATGTTCCGAGGCCAACGAGAGACAGGCCAGGGCACTCAAAAGTCATCTGATCATCGGGGTCCGGGTAACAATTCATCCTTCAATTGTTTCCAACAAGCGAAAAAATACTGATTGTTAAAATCGAAGATGGAGACAATGAAGAATGAATTGTTGCCCGGACCCCGATGATCATGTGACTTTTGAGTGCCCTGGCCTGTCTCTCAGTGGCCTCGGATATTTTCAAAATGATGTAATAATGTTCTGGACAATAATGTTTTTTTAACTCTTTAAATTTTATATTCTTTAAAACTTTCACTGATAAAAAAACCAGTTGAAGACTTTCAAAAATTTCTACCTGATGAAGGTCCTTGATTAAAAAGACCGAAAGGCCTCGTATTTTTGTGATTTTTTCTTATTAGCTCTATCTTAAGCTTAAACTATAATAAACCAAAAATAAAATTAATAAGTCAAAAATCAATAATGGCAAAATATAATAAAACACAACAAGTTGAATGAATTAAAAAAAAAAATTAAACCGACTTAACAATGAAATTAATATTGGACCATCTTGGTGCTAAACCGAATCCACTGAAAAAAGAATTTTTAAAATCGGTTTATAAATGACAGAAATATCGATGAACATACATAAAAAAATACATACAGACGAACATAGACCCTCCTCCTTTTTGAACTCGGTTGAAAAGAAAAGAAACAAGAAGACACAGAATCAATTCAATTATTCAAAGAGCACAGTAGCTACATTCAAAAACTCCGTGCTAGTCGTGTTAAGCGTGTCATGTTAAGCTATAGCACGATCCGTGCTGAGTTAATTTTTGAATGTGCTCGTGTTGTCTGTGCAGTCGAGCACGATTTGTGCTGCCATTGAGTTGAGACCGATCAGGCAGAGTATTGTTACATCACCTACGGTAGGGTATTGTTGATCATATTTCTATCAATAATAAGCACGAAATTTCCCTACCGTAGGTGATGTAACAATGTATGCTTTTTCCGGGAGCAGGCTCTCTCTCTAGGCGGTATTGTTTTGTCTGCCTGGAACAACAATGGAAATCAGCTAAATGAACAGGTCGTTAGCATCCAGTAAGTCGTGTCCTAATTATCGTGGTTACAATTTTCCCACCAGATGGAGATAGTGGAGCTATTAGCGATAGGCACTGTACTTTCGACCCAATCTTCTCCGATTATCAAAAATAACTTTTCTGCTTTCCATAACCGATGTTCTTGAGCAAATAGAGTTCCTTCTACACTAATTAAGCATGGGATGATGGCGCAATTAATTCGTATAACTATAAAATGTTCAGGGAAGCGGCGTTTTTCCGCCATTACAGCTTTTCTTGAGAGAGATGAGGAATGCCATAATGAGCATGCGCGCCAATGTCGTGCTAGAGAGCTAACACGAACCACAGCCTACATGATTAGAGAAGGCTGAACACGAACGAAAATATCCCGTGCTCCATGCTAGGCGTTTTGCAACTCGGGACAAGGTTCATGCAGGAAGTGACATCAGATTTTTAGCAACACGACACGCAGAACACGACTAGCACGGAGTTTTTGAATGTAGCTTGTGATTACTTGCACGTTTATGATTTGTATTGTTTTAGAGCTAACAATGTCCCTTAACAATGTTTTCCCACCATTACGGATTTTCATGAGAGAGATGAGGAATGCCACAATGAGCATGCGCGCCAATGTCGTGTTAGAGAACTAACACGAACACGGACGTAAAAAGCCCGTGCTCCGTACTAGGCGTTTTGCAATTCGGGACACGGTTCGTGCAGGAAGTGACATCAGATTTTAGCAACACGACACGCTTAACACGACTAACACGGAGTTTTTGAATGTAGCTAGTGTTTGAGATCGGCTCTTTTTTCATGTTTAATAACTTTTTAGAATCCCTTTTATAAATTTCTATAGCTGTCTAATTGCTTTCTTGAATTGATAGACTTAACTAACATAAAATTATCTGAACTAATTCTATGACCAGTTTCCAAAATATGTTTGGCGATGCGCTATCTACCCGATCTGCCATTTTTTACATGAGCAAATTGGTCTTTTCACCTTTTAATAATATTTCTGGAGCTCTCACAGTAATCACATTGAAATAGATAGATTCCCGATTTTTCCAAAGGTGGGATGGCATCTTTAGGATTTTCTAAGAGTGCTTTTCAAAGTATCCCACTTTTGAATGCAATCTTTTAATTGCAAGCGCTAAAAATCTTTTCAGGTCCTTGGTTAATTGTGGATCATAAGCAATACTAATAAATTTAGGGCTTGTGGTCTCTGGACTTCGTGGAATCCTTTTTACTTAAAATAAGCTTATGCCTACGGAATAATTTATCGACAATAGTAAAGCCTTTCAACCTTCCTATAGATTAAATAGTACTCAATTAAGTTTGGTACCTTGGGTCGGAGAGAGGAACATTAAGAAGGCGGAGGATCATAGCGTGGAAGACAGCATGTTTATGACTATGATAGTGAACGGAATCGTTCATAATACAGCGATCATTGTTGGTGGGTTTTTGGCAATTCTTGCTGGTAAAACTGATACTGTCAATATGAACAAGCACATTCAGGACATGATTCCACGCTCTGTGATTGAATACAACACTATTGAAACGGTTATATGTTGACGAAGGATGTTGAGGAGCTCTAACCTATCATTAACCCTAATAATGCTTAAATCTAGAAAAGGAAAGCGTCCATCGCTCTCAATTTCATGTTTGAATTTGCTTGTAGGAACTTTATTATTTAATTCGCTGAGAAAAAAACCTATATCGCATTATTGATATTGACAAGATATATTCTCTTATTTTATTGGCCCGTTGTTTTAAACATGTCCATAGTGGTTAATATCCCTTCCGCCTAACCAATAGGAGATAGTCTTGAAAACTTGCCCCTCCCCTTTTTTTTTTTTACATATTCTCTAGCATTAAGACTTTCATTTCTTTTTTACTTTTGTCTTTCACCACAGAAGATGGCTACTTGGTAGCAGAAATACGTATCCGATATTTCTTTTCTCCTTGTGAATTAGAGGTTCCCCCTTTTTTGGTTATTAGAAAATAAAAACATGGAGTTAATGTGTGATACAAAACATCTGACAAATGAATGCCCCTGCCTTGAAAGCACAAATTTACTCTCTTGAGGAAATTTTCCTTAATGTGTCATGGAAATTTCCGCAATATTGTGTCGAATTTCATCTTTGAGGTCCTCAATAGTTTGTGGTTTATTGACGTACAGTTTATTTTTAAGATAACTTCAGAGAAAGAAGTCTAACGGTGTCAGGTCACATGATCTTGGCGGCCAATTCAAGTCTAGTTTCATTTACTATGAACCATAAATATGACTGAAAACACAATAACACATTGAACAAGATGCCAACGCGTGGAGGACGAAGATGTGCAGTGGTAGAATGCTCCAATAGCTTCTATAACCGTCAATTGTGGCGACAATCCGAGTGTTTAATACACAAACCGCTGCTTCATGTTGACTGTCCATGTCTCGAACCATTTTCGTTCTGCAGTTTCCCTGAGCAGGATGAGAGAAGAAGAGAATGGATAGCAGCTTTGAATAGGAAAGATTTTATTCCTACAAAAAATTCAGTGGTAGGTAGAGTTGTTAGAAGAAAATTTTTAATAACTGCATTTAAATTTTACATTCATATATATTATTTTTTTAGGTATGCTCTGTACATTTTGTAGATGGTTGGCCAACAGGCATCAATCCTAATCCTACACTACATCTTGGATATCCAAAAAAAGTGTGTTCCTATGATACTATTTTTAATATTTACTTAATTTAGTTTAGTTAATTTCAATGTTTAGTCCAAATGTTAAGTGGATGTTTCATAACTGCTTTAACAAAAACAAATAAAAATAAAAAAAACATTAATTTTTTTAAGGTTGTGTTGGGTCGTCGACCAATTACAAAAAAGGACTTCATTCCAAGGAAACGGTTCAATTTCAAGGAAAAGGTCAATAGAGCTTGGGCTACAGAAGCCTGTAAATAATAAAACATGATAAATAATGTGCATTAACAATGGACAGGTCTATAGTTCTCTTAGCAGAAGACAGTGTTTTATTACACACTAAAGTGAAGCAGTCAAAGAATTTTAAAAGTCTGCAAGCTACAATTCACTAAATTTTGTTAATTTCTACAACTTAAATTTGTAAAAAAATTTGGTTTATAAAACTTTATCTACTTAATACTTTTTATACAATTATCAAAAGTACCTTGCCAGTAACATTTAAGCAGTATTTTACACTTAATAAGTATAATGAAACATTTTCTCTGCACATTGAACTATCATTTAAGAAACATTTTTTCTTACCTGTGGCATCTTCTCTATCAGCCATTTAAAAAAAAACGTTGATCACACCACCACAACACTTTTTAACTTTTTGCAGACAAAATAGATCAAAAAATATAATAAAATATAACGTATACTAGTAACACACTGTTGAAGCTGATCTTGAATTGGTGTAAGCTGTAATGGCGGACGAAGCACATTCCAACGAGGTCATGTGACTAAGGTTACTTCCGGTAAAATCGTGTATAAAAAACAAACAAACAAAACCCACAAACAAACAAACAAACATCCTTCTTTATATATATAGATGTAAAGGAGTATTACCTCAATAAAACCTCAAAAAATAAAATGTAAATAAAAATTAATTGATAATAAATTTAATCAATGCTACAAAACTCTAATAACGTTATTACCATTAAACAAATAATTATTTAAAAAATTTAAAATTTTTATCAATTTAATGTCAATATATTTATAGTTACTGAATTATACTATTGTTTCTAAAAATTATTAATGTGTTTAAGGAAGAAAAAATAATTTTTTCCATGGTTCCTGTGGGGTAAAATTGTGCTATTCCTCGGTAAGAGTCGTTTTAACGCCATCTATAGCGTGTCCTTGACAATAGCCCAACTGAATAGGACCTGTGCACAGACCAGGGGATAGAAAGACCATGTATATATTAACATTAACAAAAACGCGCTAAAATAAATAAATAAATAAATAAATCAAATGAAGTCCTATGTAATTTTAGCTACTCTGATTTATGAAATCATTACATATGTGCGATTCTTATTTTTTAAATTTTAATAATCCTAATAATAATAATTACGAATGTCCGTAACCATCATAGAGGAGAAAGGGATAGAGATCGCATTCGCCTGCGCACTGAACGATTTCAGATGAGAAATAGGTAACTGCGATTTAGGGACGGATGAGAGCGAAGCGGCGCTATTTAAAATACAAAATCAGACCGTGTCCTAAGTAGAGTTGAGGAATATAAATCTATATTAGAGGAACTGTTGTTGCGAGAAGTGGCATAAGGAGATGTTGAGGAATACGCGCTCTAGATTATTTCTCCTCTTGAAGTTAGCGTGAAATTTCTTTAAGAACCGTAGCACATCAATAAAAACCATTGTTATCGTAACAATAATAAGTTCGAGCGCACGTAACAGCTGAAGTTCGTGCCGATCAAATTTAGTGCGAATTATTTAGTTAAAAAATTGAACATTCTTCCCTCACTTCAGTCAAAGAACGTATAAGGATAAGAAGGAAAGGCTCGCGTAGACGTAAGTGGCGCCGCCCAAGTCTGGCGGGAAATGTGTGTTGCAGAGAAGCCCCCGTTTGATGATCGGGCAGCTTTTATCACGTGATATAAACACAGTTTTCACTTCTTACCCTTATACGTTTTTTGATTATTTGTGCTGCTATAACAATGCATTTCAGCGCGGCCTCAGCTTATCACATATCTTGCGCGTGTGTTGCTAAGGGTAAAACAATTGCCAAGCAATAAAATAGCATTGCTACAAAATAACTTACGGCCACAAATGTTATTTTATCCTGGTCAGTAGGAAACCGCGAAAAGGATAATGATGAACTTTTATTGCCAACTTGAATTCGAAGCAGTTGCAAAGTCTTCTTTTGACTCAGATCCAATAACTCTAGACACTGAAAATCCAAATTTATTTGAAACAAGTTCGGCTGCATACGTTACAGGTTTTTAAGCCAAAAAAATTCTTGAAAAAAATGAATGCATTGACTGTAATTGATTTTTTTTTTTTTATATATATAAAATTATGTTCAATATCTTTTCCACGGTCTAATTTTTTGTGTTGTCTGCTTTTAAATCACTTTTAAAAAGTAAGTGAATAAAAGTCATGTTAAAATAAACATTTGCTTGCTTTCTAAAATATATTAAAAATTATAGAATTTAAAAAAATTACAAGATTTCATTATAAAATAATATTATGGAATAAAATAATTATACTTTCAATATAATAAACCGTGTCAGTAAATAAATGAGAAAATAAATGAACAATAATTTAATTTAGTATTTTAAAACTAAATAAAAAAACTTCAATGAATGCAGGTATAACAAAGCATTTGCTGCCCTCTTTGACATGAGCGAGAGCTTCTCTGCATACCACTTTCCCGCCAGGCTGTGAAGCGCACGTTTTTTATTTTATATGTTTCTTCAATATTAATAATACTGAGAGTAAATAAGCAGTAAATGCAACATGTAAAAAGTAAAAAAAAAAATATACAAAAAAATTGTAAATAAATAAAATAAAATAACAAACATAAATAAAATAAAAAACAATTTACAATTAAAAAACTTAATGAATTTTTTTTTCTTTACTCTGCATACTTGTTTGTATTTAAATAATCTTATTCTGTTATCTGTTTCTTCATTTCGTCCAACTTACTTTGTTAGTTTTCACACGGATTTTGATTTTATTTGCATTTTTATATCTTTTAGGACTTCTTTATCTTGCTCAAGTTTGTTGGGTTTTTTTCTCTTATTTTACAATTTTAAATACATTCGAACGTTGTGCTCTGTAAATATGTTTGTTCCATAATGTTTTCTAACTGTGTATTTCAAATTTCATATTTGTATATGTACCGTCCAATGGTGCAAAGTAACTTGAGATAACTAGTAGTCTCCCAACTCATTAGTTTTCATAATGTGTATTAATCCCCATTTTTTGCTAGTTTCAAGTTTTTCTTTTATTCGTCCAAGAAAATAAATTTTTTCAAGCTTCTGCCAAATAACCCATCCTCTCAATGGAGAGTGCCAATGCTTTTTCTTAAGTAATTGAGATATTTTCTAATTATTTTACTTTATGCATTCTCATCTGTAATTTATTCTCCTATCATGACAATTGTAGTAAAATATAAAAATTATTTTTATTAAAATCGTTTAAAATCGCAAGGTCACTTTTAAAAAATGTCAAGTACATTAAGAAACGACACAGTATTCAAGAAATACTACGTAGTGGAATCATGGCTCTCAAATGCCCGAACCTTCTTGATCCCACTTGCTAGACTGTTTTTTCTTTTGTGTTTCAGAAAACTTTATTTTTCGAAATAATGATAATTTAAAACCTAATAAACCCCAATTAATCTGTCTCTTCAAGTACCTTGTATTTAATTTATCGTCAGCTGGCATAAAAATTTTCCGGTTGCGCCATCTCTTATCAATAATGTTAACTTTATTAGAACCAAATTACATTAGGATGAATTGAGATTAATATCGGATCGTATTTTTGCATTTATTTAAGAAACATATTAGTGTTTTTCCGATTAAGATTCTCTGAAAGCTCTTATCTTCCTAGTGATCAGTTATTAGGCAACTGTTTTGAACGTCGGAGTTACTTAAGCTATTTCTGTGAAGATGATACGTCATAGGTGAAGCCCCGCCCACAGAGCCCAAGTCTGTAGAGTTGCCGAATGTGCGGCGGCGCTAGGATCTACAAACTTACACTAAATCAAGTAGAGCTTTCATTCTTTTCTTTAACGTTCTTTGCTTCAGTCTCGCTTCTCGAGTTTCCACTGCATTCGAGTGGCGCTATGCACCCGAGAAGCGAAACTGAAACGATGGAAGCATTTTCTTTTCATTTGCAATGAAGTTTATTATTAAACAATTGCCATTTATTAGGAAAAGGAAATTTATGTTTGTAGTGAAATTAGCTCTTAAATAAAATTTTTCATGGAGGCTCCAGCTTTGAATCTTTTAACTGACTCCAGTAGCGCTGCATGTCCTAGAAGTTCAAGTCGCCATTTATTGTCAGCCTCCTTAGCGCGAATTGGCTAAGGAGGCTACGATTGTAATAAATTGTGAAAAAAAATTTTTTTTTTTAAGTTAGTATTTTTATTCTAGCACGCCCAGTTGGAGACTACGGATTAAAAGAAGAGAGAAAATAATTTCATGAATGCATTCCGTTAGCCCAAAGGATGAAGAGAGATTCTACCTGAGGATGTTATTGCAACATATTCGCGGACCACAAAATTTTTAGGACATACGAACTGTCAATGGAGTTGTCTACGATAGTTATAAATTAGCAGCCACTGCATGCTGTCTATTTGAAGATGATACAGAATGGGAACGACTGTTTCAAGAGGCTTCCGAATTTCAAATGCCGAATCACTTAAGGATTATTGACTTGTGTATTCAGTCAATATACACAATTCACCTAAAGAACAATTACGCCTACAGTATTTGAAACTTTCAAGGCACAACTTAAGGAGAACTATTAACAGCATTATAATATACATATATCAGAACAAGAAACATTAAAAGATATTACATCTCTAATTCGTCTCCATGGGAAGAAGTGTTCCGATTATGTACTACCCAAGATTATTAGAATAATAAGGTTGCGCGCTCAGGAAGGTTCCGTACGATTGGTCGAATTCAAGCAAAGCGGATGACGTCATCCAGAGGCAAGCGGCGCGGAAGGGAATGAAGCGATTCAACAGAAAGCGATACGATCACGACGGTATATTGTAAACAAAAAGTATGAATTCAATTTTACATAATAATGGTCGGAAATTAATTGAATATTAAATAATGGCATGAAATGTAATTTCTGAATATTAAAATAAAACGATGAAATTATTGGAATTTTGATTTTACAGTAAATAAAGTTATATCAGGAACATATGAGGAGTCTCATCTGTTCCTGTCTATATGAATAAGTGTGAATCGACAGATTAAATGAAAATTAATCGAGTAAGCTTTCATCGACAAGAGAATTCTCGAATAGTCAAATTTAAAAGAAACTATAAAAATTAGATGCTTAATAACATGAATTCATTGTTTAGGGTTATAGCAAAAGAGTCCTTGGGAAAAGAGAAGAACGAAATGCTTCCACCTCTCTTTCATTTGCACAGTTGCAAACCATTTGAACAATAAAATTTCAAGTTTAATTACTCTATATTCACTTCATCACGATATAGGCAGTACGAGCAACAATTTTATTCAGAAATAACTTTCATGAGTTCCACGAAAGTATCTAATAATGCCTCAATCAAACCGAAATTCGCGCCGATTCATTTGCTAATCGCGCCACTTCGCCTCTGGATGACGTCACAGCACGCCGAGATCTTTTTGAGACTGTGCGAGAAGTTGCGAGATCTGCTCTGAGCGCGCAACCTTATTATTCTAATAACCTTGTGTACTACCCGATCCAGAATATAACTTATTTGAAGATGTTGTATACATTCCCAGTGAGGAGGCGGAAGTAGTTAAAAAATTATTCCAACATTAAATATCCTCCAAAAACACATTTTTGATAAAATTTGTACCGCAGTTAGTGTTAATACGAACATGAGCAATTTTTCTTTTTGGATGGTCCAGGAGGATCAGGAAAAACATATTTGTATAATGCTATTATGTGTTACTTGCGTGGACAAAGCAAGAAAGTATTAGCATTTGTCACCACAGGAATTGCTATAGATTTATTAAAAGGTGGCCAAACTGTCCATAGTGGATTTAAAATTCCGCTTGCAGCAAATAAAGCATTCGTTATCACTATGAAAATTCTCTCACCTGAATCTAAAAATTTACATGTTGCTTCCTGCTAATAATAGATGAAGTTTTTATGCTATCTACACAAATTTACATGTTGCGCATAATAGACCGCCTCTTGAAAGCAACCATGAATGATGATAGGCCGTTTGGTGGAAAAGTTTTAATACCAGGTGTCGATTTCAGACAAATATCCAATGTTGTATCTCATGAATCCACAGCAGATATCATCGAGGTTTGTATTAAATTTTCATCTCTATGGCAATTTGTTAAAAAAAAGAGCTTAATTTGTAATATGAGAACAGATGGACAGGATGCCTTCAATGAATGGGTCCTAAAAATAGGAGACGGCGATTTAACAACTGAAATGTCCTGGAGATGAGTGCACTTATATAGAACTGCCCACTTATATGGTAGTGGAAGAAGATTTAGTATCGAACTCCTTCGGAAATAAAAATATCTGTGGACAATCCAGCAGCAGTTTAGAAAGTGTCTAGAAAAATAATTTTGTGTCCAAAAAATTCAAATGTCATTGATTTGAATTTTAAAGCCATGGAGTTAATTGAAGGAGACACTCACATATACCACAAAGAAGATTCCATTATAACTGAGGATATAGATGATACGATTGATTTTCCAGTGGAATTTCTCAATAAATTATGCCCAACTGAAATGTCACCTCATGCATTGAAGTTCAAGATTGGTGCTTTCTTAACCTTGAACTTCAATGATTAAGAAATTTAAACCCAAAGAATGGTCTTATGAATGGCTCAAGACTGATAGTACGAGGACTGCATCAAAATTTCATTGATGCTGAAATCATCTGTGGTATTCATAAAGGACAATGTGTATTTGGAACCAAGCGATGTTGGGCTACCATTTAGAAAGAGACAGCGAAAATTTCCGGTGAATTTAGCTTCACCCTTCAATTAATAAAGCACAGGGACAATTCTTTGCTGAAGTTGGGAAATATCTTCCAGAGCCAGTTTTTTTTTCACACGGACAATATGTAGCCTTAACTTGCTGTAAAAATCATAATAATATTAAAATATTTATAAAAACACAACCGAATGTGCAAGGGCAATTATTACCATATTATGGAGATAGATTATTTTACCAAAAATGTCGTGATCAAAGGGTTGTTAAAATAAATAGAATTGTATTTTTTTTTTAAATCTAAAATGGGTATCTTATTAATTTTTAAATTTTTATATTTTTGTCTAATTTATTAACATGTTATGAAATATGTCTAATGTAAAGTTGGTAATCCCGTGATTTTTTCACGGGTAAGATAAAATTAATAAACTCCAAATAAAATTTTGAAATCGATTAACAAAAATAATTCAAGTCGCAAGCAGGTAGAGTTCTCTCACTGTAAGGTGAAATGGAACAGTTCACTTGATCGCGCTCAGTAGGTAGGGACATCATAGAGATAGTATACTTTATACCCTCATGCGCGATCTGTGAGCGGCTTTTTTTCACTCTTGCCTGCTCGCAACCGCTCGTTGCAGCCTATTGTTGAAATGCCAGGACTTAAGAAAATTAGAGCATTTTAAAAAAAAATTTCCAACCTATCCCTACCTATTGAGGGCTATAAAGTGAACTCTTCCATTTCACCTTACAGTGTGAGAACTCTAACATTAGGTTTTTCATTTTATGATATTCGCTACATATGCATAACTGTACTTTTTTTATTTTAATACAAATTAAAAATAATAAGCAAAATACACTGAACTGAATAAAATCGGTTCATATTGTCAGGTGTGAAAACAGAGGCGGATAATTATTATTAATGTTTAAATTTAATTTCAAATGGAAGAATCCAACTATAAATAAAGGAGAAAGTGTGAGTTCATCACGGAAACAGTTTTGCATTGTTATTGCACGTTTAAGCATTGTTGGTGCTCACTTAAAACACATGCCGGAACTGAAAAGCAAGCTGACCATTGTTGTCTGAGCAACAATTTTTATCATCATTCAATCACAAAACTATAAATAAAGGTGAAAATGTGAGTTCATTAAACGAAACAATTTGAATGAATTGAATTTGATAAAACTAATTACCGCGCAAACTGCGCGTGGGCCCCGTTCATAATATAAATAAAGTTCATGATTTAAACAAGGCTGACTAACAATCGGCTTTGTGAAATTTCAAATTCTTATATTACGATAATATTAAAGTGAAATTTAAAATTGAAGTATGACAGTTGGTAGAATGAGCCGTGGAGAAATTTAGCAGGTTGATTGCGGTCCTAAAACAAACAAAAGATGGCGGCGTTAATCTACTATCCTCTCTGAGGTTGTCTTACAGTGTTGCCAGCGGAAGTGTTACCGGATGGAAGTTTTTTCCATCCAGATCTTTTTTTTATTTTTTTTTATTCTTTTGCGTCTCGTGATATATCTCTACTGCGCTCAGAAGTCATCATCTGGGTTTAATTTTTTTATCAATGTCGCTAGGATAGAGGAAAAAACTAGATCTGGGTGGGAAAACGCAGGTCTGGCATTGCTGGTCTCTTAATCTTTCAATTCCAAACAGCGTCAGACGCGGCGATGGTCGACTGCGAAGATATTCACCACGATGTAGACTCTTACGGAGAAAGAAATAAAATCATCGAATTACTATTCAAAACTTCAGAACAAGAATAAGCAAATTTCACCATTTCACAAGTAAACAATATGCAATTATTCTTCGTGTCAAAGTTCTAATAAAATAGAATAATTATCAAACGCACGGAAGTCTTCGATATGCAATCCTCCTATCAATACCAACTAATAGCGGACAAAGAGAATGGGAATATCCATAAACTTCAAAACGAAATTATTCATATGAATATAATTCCGGAAGCGGTTGATTAATTCTCATTCACTAATGTTGAGAAGCCCAATTTTAAATGCAGTCAAATACACTGGCCGACAAAAAATAACATTTTAAAATTCATCTTTAGCGTTAAGAGATGATTCTTATGCTTTTTGCATGTGCTGAATACGTATCTGATCTCAGTTTTTTTTCCTATCATCCACGGATTTCTTGATTTTTAATGAAACACTTCTAAATTATTCAAAGTTTGGGGCCTGATATATTTCCTTGTGGCCTAAAAATATGGATACTTTAACATCGCAGCCGCTTCTAATCAAACACATTACATTGCAGTAACTTGGAAACTTACTACTATTCGTTCGCGCATTATGTGTAAAGTTCGTCGCGCATTATGTGCAAACTTACTACTATTCGTTCTCATGAGCTGTGTAAAGTTCTAGATAGATAGTCTCTATCTAGAGCTTTAGAGCTGTGCTCACAATCCTGCCATCTATCACCCATCCCGTGACATATTCGGGCAACACAGCGCCCAATCTACATTTTATTTGAATGACCCTTACATTTCGTCGCTTCTTCAGCTTTCCTACCGGTTTATATAAAATGTTGGGTTCTTTAAATAAAGAATAGGCTTGTATGAATATGAAAGATTAAATTAAACTTTGCAAACTCATATCTTCAAGTCAAAGCTGCTGTAATATTAATAGTATAATTTTAACTGAAAATCCATGAATATCAATCTTTATATTGAGATGCATCACTTTCTGTTCAAAGATAGCTCCTCTCAATTCCACATCTAAATGCAACCTTTATTCAGGTGAAACCAGGAGTCTTTCACCAGAATTTCTAAAGTAAATACAAATTTCAATATATTAATAAGGAACACGAGAAAGATTTCAAGAAAGTTACACAATGAATAAAAAACCGGAAACCAAACATCTCCAAAATTAATTGAAACAGAGGACACCCTATTAATCATGAATGAATTCAGGCATCAGAGACTCAACACAGATTTACCCGTCGGCCAATTCTGAGAATTTGTCAGTTATATCATTTCAGTTTACTGGTTTAGAGCAGCGGAGAATGTTTGCTTCCAGCATAGACAGGGACACAGCAAATATAAAGTTCGTTATTTAAAGGCGTCCGATCCAGGTTGAAATATTCTATCAGGTCCTCCAAGAACATTTTAAAGCAACCATATTTCAATAATGCAAGAAATCTCTCCCAAAGCTTAAAACCTGTAGTTGTATTAATTACACTGAAACGTTGATTTGGAGAATAATATTTTTTTTCACAACACTAACGAATTCAAAATAAAGTTCAATAAATGCCATGCTGAGAATCGCAGACAGCAAGTGAATATGAGAATATATTCCGGAACCCTAATGTTTCCTTCAGGCATACCATACCATAGTTGTTTCGGATAACTCATTGTCAATGTAAAAAAAATATGATAAATCCAGTCCATTCACTCGAAAAGCTTAGCAAACGAATTGAATATTATTTTTACACCGACAATGAGTTATCAACGATGGTATGATATATCAAAAGAAAACAGTTGAGTTCCGGAACATATTCCTATATTCATCTGTTGTCTACGATTCTCAGAATGGCATTTATTGAACTTTATTTTGAAATCCTTAGTGTTGTGAAAAGCATATTATTCTCCAAATCATGTAGTTGTATTAAATCTTAATAGAGAAGAAATAGTTTCTAAATTCTTTCACTTGTCAAATTTATGCAAGAAGACTTGGCGTAACTTTTTGTAGAAACACAGCATCATATATCACTTTTCACGTGCAATAGTAAATCGGAAGTTTAAAGAAAGATACTTCTGCAACAAAACTTCAAACGATTAATGCAAATATGGCTGGAAAGTCCTCTGGATGAAAGAGGTGACAGGTGACTGACAACAGAAGGGCAACAACAGGACAGATTATAGCTGAGCATAACGCAGATGCACAAAAAATAATATCCGAAAGTACAATACGACAAACCTTGTTCTTGATTGGATATAACAACACCATCCGGAGTGCTACTACTATCAGAGAAAAACAGGAAAACTCGCCGACTATAGACCAAGAAGCATCGAAACTGGACATTTGATGAATAGAAAAAAAAATAGCTTGGTCCGATGATTCTCGGTTCCTTCTCTAACTTGCTGATGGCAGGACGAGAATATGGTAGAAACAGCCTGAATTATTGGATCGTCTTGCTACGTGGCACTCTACCGGTGAGAGGAGGGGAATCATGGGCTGGCTACATTTAGGCCTCTAATTATTTTAAAAACATTTCTTAATTCCACAAGCTAATGTCACAAAGGACTCCCTGATTTTAAGAATAAATATCTCGGAAACGGAGATCGATAGAAGAATGACACAAGTGGTATGTTAATTTCGAAAGGCCGTAAAAATCTAATACGGAAGTTTCAAAATTAGTTATAATTATTGCCGAGAGGTGGCGATGTACTAAGCATACTGAAGGAAGTGGATGGTTTGAGCCCAAGGTAAGTAGTATAAGGTATCTTCGATCACTGACGTCAGCCAGATCCCCTTAGGCAGTGACAGAGCATACCTTATACTCTACTTACCGTAAATACTGTATTAAGCGCCCGGGCGCTTATTTGCAAAAATTCTGCACAACTGTGATGGGAACTGTTATTTCAAAATATTAAATTTTCCAAGCAGGAGAGGAGTTATTTATTAAAATTGGTCACACAACAGAATTTATATAAATTTAAAATAACTGTGAAGTTTTCGTTTTTCATCAGCCATGTTGCAAGAAATCCAAAATTAAAAAGCAAGAAATCAATCTGGTATCTAATTTCCAGTTTAGCAGTTGCAGTTGGGAGAGCAAAAATACCCGTGAGAAAACAGCAAGAGAGGAAGAATCAACGAAATGAACTTCTATAAGCGCCCGGGCGATTATTGAAGGTCCGGCGCTTATTTGTAAAAATTTGCTAGACCCCCAGGCGCTTAATGCAGGCGGGCCGGAATTTTAGGTCCGGCGCTAAATACAGTATTTACGGTACCTTGGTTTGTGCCATTCCTGTGCTGCGAAAAGTGTACATTTTGAATCGATTGTGATGTGATTGCAATAGCCGCTTGCAAAAGGATAGCTTATAGCCTTGTTCTCGACTCCCTACTGCGACTACAGCGTGCAGTGACACTTGTCGGCAACATTTCTAGCTAATTTTGAAACTTCTTAGGCGTGTTCGACATCGCGCACTATAAACGCCTTTGTGCGTCCAGTAAATGCACTAACGTGTTCGTCACTAGGAGAATTAATACAAAGGAGTCGCCCTCCTCACCAGCCGCACTGTGGAGTTGAAGCCATCGCCTCAGGCATATCCGCCATGTTGGTAGACCCCTGCATGGCTGTAATCTACAGTGTCCTAAATTGATGTATACACTCTTTGAAACGATATAATTCAGCAACGAAATGAGATAGAAATATAAGGTTTGTTGTACAGGTGTTTCTAAATTCTCTCCCGTATTATACATGCTTATTACTCAAAAATTAAATAATTTTAACGTGATTTTTTTTATTCACAAAGAAGTTCACGTTAAAATCTGAAATAGTTTTTGAGTAACAAACATGTATAATACAGGAGATAATTTAAAAACGCCCTGTATTTTATTTCTTAAACTTCCTTAAGCCCGTACATGTTCAAAATGTCCACCTTCTGCCACGTACACTCCCAACACCGACTCGAACAGAGCGACACACCGACTGGATTGTAGCTAATGGAATATCATTGATGGAATGAACACTGGGTTTGGCGATACCAATTTCACGAGACCATTGCCTCACTGACTTCTTTAGGGGTCGTACAAATACCTCCATGACGGCATCAACACTCTCGTTATCAGTGGAACTTCTTTTTCTTCCGCACCGACCTTTCAACACATCTTTCACCGTTTCTTCGGCTTCAAGCTTGTCTCGGAGTTTTGTTATTGTTACCCTTGTTGGCGTGGTGTACCAAATTCAACCCTCCAACGTCGTTGAACCTCGACAATATTCTCCACTTTCCAGTAACACTTCAGTATCCACTTAAGTTCATCGAATGAAAGTTTCACGGCCACTTTGATTTGCCGCCTGGCCGTGGATTCGAATCCCGCCGTGGGCATGGATGTTTGTGTTTGTCCCGGGCTGCGTACAGATATAACTTGTGTAAAAGGCGTAAAATGACCTAAGTAGTCGACGCCTAAATTTCTAGAACCCACCCCCACCTTAATTTATAAACAAACGAACAACAATGAAAGTGTTGCTATGCTTTTCCAGCGCCGTCTGGATCATACACAACAAAACTTACATTTCTATCTCATTTTGTTTCTGAGCTATAACACCACCACCTAAAGACAAAGCCTTAGTACTCGGTGCGAACAGCGTCATCAAACTGAGACATACAATGCAACTTTCATTGTTTACAACAAACGAAAAACCGTTCCGTGTATATCATTTGTTGCAAACAATGTAAGTTACATTGTATGTCTCAGTTTGATGACGCAGTTCTGACCGAGTACTAACAACACCTCCTAGAAAGAAAGCCTCACAACTGAAACGTCATATATTGTTACATCATCAAAATTCGACCATTGTTAATCGTATTTCTACCAATAATAAGCCCTAAATTTGGTCGACTTATGATGATGTAACCAAGTATGACGTTTCAGTTGTTCGGCTTTCTTTCTAGAAGGTGTTGGTACTAACAACACCTAGGGTGCGTTCACTTATTCGCTCGGAGTCATGGACTTCGTACGAAGAGACGTCACTTCCTTAGTGATTTGCCATCTTGGTTCCACACAACCGATGCTAGGAAGAGTTTAAATCATTTTCTCCTTTTGAAATTAATTTTGAGTCGTCATAAAAAACGTAGCAATAAAATATGGTTTTATTGCAGACATTCTGATCGCTTATGTAGCCAAACTACTCTCAGAATCAGTTTATCTAATGCTTAGCAAAGATATGTGTGGAACCAAGATGGCGCGTTACCAAGGGGTGGAGCTAACTGTTACGTCACTCGTGCGAAGTCCGGGGCCAACGATATAACGGGCCCCAGCGCGGAAAAGTCACCGGACCATCTTAGTCCGAGTAACAATGTAATCTCCTTTGTTTCTATCTTGGATTTTAACAATAAGTATTTTTTCGTTTGTTGGAAATAATGAAGGTTGGATTGTTGGCCGGACTAAGATGGTCAGATGATTTTTCCGCGCCGGGGCAATACCACCTAGACAGAAGGCCTGCGCACAGAAATGTCATACATTGTTACGTCATCATCAAACGGCCAAATTTAGAGCTTACTATCGGTAGAAATACGATTAACAATAGCCGGTTTAGTGTGATGTAACAATGTATGACGTTTCTGTGCGCAGGCCTTCTGTCTAGGTGGTGTTGGCTGGGGCCCGTTATATCGTTGGCCCCGAGAGTCAAGATAACGACGTAACAATCGAAGTCTTTGATCGTTATAATCATTTGTGAGCAGTATTGCCAATTTAGCCTTTTTTCATGCGCTTTTCTTTTGTTGGACATTTTTAATAAAAATTAAACAATGCACATCAACCATCTACCATTCATTTACAAGTCTTCAATTCTCTTCAAAAACTCTCATCATTATTCATTGGTGAACTTGTTATTATTTATTCTTATTATTTATTGTTTTATCTTCTCCATTTATAAATGAGTATAAAATCATTCATTAATAAATAAACATATTATACTACTTCGTTAATTAATGTATAATGCACAAAACAATGAAAATGAGCTTTTAAATCGGACACACCCTTGCTAAATTGGCAACACTGCTTGTGAACGATTCAAGATATTTTTTCCCTCTTCACAACCTCCGCAGGCATCAGAAAAACATGAGCAGTGCCCATGGCACTTTTGATTATGGGGACCCTTTAACATTAAGTTATTTTTTATTAACAGGAATAAACAATAATTTAACTTTTATTGTTTTTATAAAAACAAAGTTCTGGTCATAATTTTAATTTACTATCACAGAGGCTAGGGTAGCCTCTGGATATGGCGCCCTGGACCCATGCCTAAAGATGGAACTGAGATTGAGCATATAAAAATTAATAATTATGCTGAAGAAATTGTCTCGAATCAAATTTTCGATCAATTTAATCTAAATTTTCGTCTGTATCGTGCCAAGCCTACAACAATGGAAGGCTAACCAATTATGGTAGGCTATGATCGTGCACTTTCAAAAGATAGAGGCGGCCATGTTGATGGTTAAACAACGTATGCGCCAGCTTGAAGAAATTAAGTCTTCTCTTCTCTTGTTTGTGTGGTTGCCAAGGCTCCTAACAAGCACGCTCGTAAACGTTATCTCATTGTAACAAAATTAATCATTGTTGAAGTCGCAACTTTGTTGGCACTCTTCATTGTTGCGTCGTCTTTCTCATTAAATTTTTTGACTCCGATGACTCCAACTTGAAAGCAGGAGTTAAGGGAGTTAACCCGAGTCGCACTCCAGCGAATAAAGAAACGGAGACCAAATGACTCAGAGCAAATAAAGAAACGGATTCTGAATGACTCAGAGTCACGGGAGTCACTCCCAGTGACTCCAAGTGAATAAGTGAACGCACCCCTAGAAAGAAAGCCTCACAACTGAAACGTCATATATTGTTAAATTATCATAATTCGATCATTGTTGATCGTATTTCTACCAATAGTAAGTCCTAAATTTGGTCGACTTATGATGATGTAACCATGCATGACTTTCCAGTTGTGAGGCTTTCTTTCTAGAAGTGTTGGTACTAAGGCTATATCTTTAGGTGATGTTGGCTATAACGTTTCAAAGAGTGTATACATCAAGTTGGGACACTCTGTATATGGTCTGCGTAAACATTGCATTAGTACGCTAAAAATTTAACTGCTAAATTTTTTTAAATTCGTGAATTTAGAGATAATTAATTTTAGGCCAAATTTCTAAAGCCTATGTTTATAATTTACTAGCAAAGGTACCCGGCGTTGCCCGGGATAATTACACTTGGATGTAAACAGAACAATCTCAAAAAATTAAATTAAATTTTGCAATATCTTAAAAATAAACAAATGAAAATGCTTAGAAATAATACAGTAAAAATTCTTAATGAAAATTTCGAAAAAAATCCATTTAAAGGCTCACAATGGATGGACCGCTCCAATAATTTCTTACTCAGGTAATCTTACTTCAGATGTACATTTGATGTTGTTGCAATTTCCACTCTTCTCTCGTTGTGTTGAAGCAAAATTTGGCCTTTCATCACTTTGGGTAGTCTAGTGGTCGCCAATTCTTCTATTTACTTGCTTCCCATTTGCTCAATACAGCACGGAGTTAAAGGTTTGCGTTCTCTGTCGTCTTTCCACTCTTTCTCAATAGTCTGCTAACTCTTCATTATCTCCAGCTACTGATCATTTTTAAAGATTTTCAAGAAATTGTTAAGTACTAAGAACTTTCTTTTCTAAGAAAAACCTGAATAACAGGAATTCTATGCATTGTTACAAATTGAAACTTATTCATATTGCATCATCATTTTATGTTCATTGTTATAATTCTTGGAAAGGATTGTTTTATCATTGCATCATCATTTTGAGCTCATTGTTATTGGTGAATTGCGTGTTGAAACCATTGTTGATACCTATTGTTGCACAAACTTTTATTTGCATTGTTG
>JAHWFO010037919.1:1193309-1313041 GCA_023313115.1 Rhysida immarginata | reverse complement strand
CTGATTTCCTAAGCATAAGGCTGCAAACGATACATATCTATCGCATTCCGTCTTTTTTTTTTATTGATTTTCAAAATCCATCAGTCATTTTTGGGACACCCGGTATGTATGAAAACTACTGGATACCGTCAGTATAGGAATAGATCCCAGTGGTAAGCAGTTTTTACGAATAATATCCTGAATATCGTTGTGCACGAGCAATTTAAGGTAGGCTGCTTTGAACTGCGATGTTGTGTGATTATTATTAGAGCCTCCACGAAGTCTGATTTTTCCAAAAACCAGCTGTAAATGATCTTGGTATATCAGTAACTATATATAACAACCACAAAACCCAAGAATCCAGTTGGATGACGTGAATGTATAAGTTTCTTGCCATGTTGTGACTCTTTTAAAGATATAACATAAGACCTTGCCATGACAAGAAAAGATTTAACTGTCTGTACGTTTTATTGCTGAAACCTTTACCTTTGAGATTCCTGGCAGTTAGTGCATCAAATAGGTTATTAAAAATACGTGTAAACCTAGCAGTAGGTTCACAGTCCTTAAAATCTTCCAAACCTTCTTCCAAGCAAAATTTAAGTGAAACAGCCTCAGATTCGCTGAGTAATTGGGCAGCAAGTCTAACGTTCATTTTGTTGCGGTAAAACATGATGTGTTGTGTGCGCAGTTTATTTCCCAAGAGTAGCCATTCATTGTTTTACACTTCAAATAGTTTTTGAATGTAATTCCACTTCACAAGTTTATTGTCACCATCAACTACTGACTTCATATCAACACCATCACAGTATTGCGCACTACCTTCAGCATATGATACCGATCTAAAAATATAAAAATATTTTCATTTGTCACTGGATGTTTAAATGCAGTACAATAGGTATTACTTTCGATATCAATGCTGCATCCCAAAGATTTCACTTATTTATTTATCTTGCGTATGGCGCTACACACCAACTAATCCACAGTGTGTAGGTAGTCAGGAGATCACGTTAAAGTGATTGTTTGACAGCCGATTTTTTCTAGTTCTTTTTAACTAGAGTTATGAAATGATGATAATAATGAGAAGGGACAAACAAACACAAACATCCATGCCCTCAGCAGGATTCGAACCCGCGACTCGCTGGTTTCGAGAGCGGAAAGACCTGCGCCTTAACCGTCTCGGCCACAGAGCCGGCAAAGATTTCACTGTTGCCAAGTTACAAGATGCCCCATCAAAAGTCAATGATATCACTGTAAAACATACACTGTGAAGCTTAGTGAAGAAATAACGTTCGCTCGTTCAATTCCTCCTAGTCCATTGATCAGAAAATAGGCAACTGGAAGTTTAACCAAATCATTTATACAAACAACAATGAAAATTAACACTTCTTTTGCGAGTGGTATCCCATTCTCATTCAACTCGGTGCCAAGATCGACATAACCATCATACTTTGTTCCATCCCAGTAAAATCCCTCTCTCAATGCTATTTCATTATTAAGGCACAAACAAGACGTTTGACTTTTGTAGACGTTTCATTGGATTTATTTTCTATTTTTAGTAATTCCTGGTTTCCCATCTATAGTTTGAAACCACGTTTCAATTGTTCGCGGATGTGATAAACAAATGTCAAATGCTTTTCTCAAGTATTGGTATGCTTGAGGAGAATAGAAATTCCATGTCAAAGCAAAGCTTCTCAGTTCTGGTGAATAAGAAGTGGGCATTGTATCTCTTAAACGTTTCGTGCATTGCCTTCTGAAAAGTTCATCTATGCCACCAGAAAACAGTTGTAAAATTGACAACTATCTGATGACATAAAATTGTGTTCCTTCAAATCCTTTATAGTATCGTTCAACGTAGCATTTTTCTTGACCACATGATTCTAATTGCTTATTTAATTTATATTTTCATTAGTTTCATTTTTTCTGAAACATCTGTGGAGCAGTAAAACCTGTCTATAACGACCATGCCACGGAACCAAGCAAAAGTGATCGTTAAGCTCAGATGGTCGTTGTATTGTATCTTCGTTTACTTGAAGAAACAGCAAGGCATTTTTTGCGACAACTTTCCAGCGTATTATTTAAGTGATCAATTTTCCTTTTCAGGGTAGTCTTGTCAGGGTTAGTCTGATTTTCTAATATTTTAACCTCCGAGTCTGTTTCATAATTGGAATCGAGAATCTGAGACGATGTATGAATTACAATGGATTGATCGGAAGATGAAGCAACCTCAGTTATTACAACTGTAGAACTCTCGTTGGATCTTCTTGTTGGTGGTTTCCTGCGTTTTGATTTTGTTTGCAGATGTTCTGGAAAAATTCAAAAATGCTTGGCACAGTACCTTCTCTAAGCCTTCCATTACATAAAACTGTTCTGTCTAAATCCTCCTCACAAAAATGTTTGGAGTACAAAAATGTACTCTTGGAAGGTTTGAAATTCTTCCGAAGAACGGCATGAATCCGTTTTTCATGCAGAGTAAGATCTGCAGGAAACCTACAAAATAATTTGTAACGACCATGCAAATTAAACCGGCATATTAACTGAATGAAAAAGTTTAATTTCGAACACTATCGGACAGTAAAGTGATGCGCACGTGATCGGAGAGAGGGAGAGCACAAACTATTAAATATATCTTACTTGTAAACAGATATCCCATCCTTGCGACTTTATATGGTGTATCCATAAGCTGAACAGCAAGGCATAATTAATTCTCTACTAAAACTTTAACAAAATTCATTCAATTTGGTTCTTCCTCCTACTTCAATTCAGTACATGAAGGAACTCAATTGTCCGTGGAGTCTTCCAATATGGCGTACTCCAGCCACTTTTGACGTTATGTCTCAGTTTGATAACATGAGCGGGACCAACATGTTAATAAGACTATACAAATAAAATACAAAAAAAATTAAATAAACCGGACGGTATGATATAAAACGTCACTTCAGCAACCGTGCAGAAATTCTATACAGATGTAAATTACTATTTAAGTAAACTAGCATACAGAGAGAATTAAAACGAACAACTTGAAGAACTGAAAGGTTAAATGGAGAGAATTTTTTATATATTTGAACAAATAAAAGTTCTTTAATGTTACACGAAGTGAGCCTCAATGCTGAAGTGTTAATGTAAGTGCCTATTATTTCTTCATATTCTATTGCTAAAGTGCTTCTACACTAATATCTACGTGTTGAAGCAAGCGATTAGCTACCAATAATTAGCAAATTGTCTAACAGTTATTAGTTTTGGATATTGTTAGGCTTAAAAAGAATATGCTCTTGATAACAATAAGCAATGGATAACAATAGGTCTAACAACCGGTAAGGAGTTTTTTATATATTACAGTCTATATTTCTTAACATTGAAAGTTTCCAAGGTAACAGAAAGGGAGGGAATCTTTAATCCACAAAGAGATTTGAAAACTTTTCTTTAGCTGACTTTTGTCTCTCATCGCTGAAGATGGCTACTTGGTAGCCGAAATACGTAACCGTTATTTCAAATCTCCTTGTGGATTAGAAGTTCCTTCCATTATTGGTTGTTCCTTTCCACAATGTTTGTTTAATTTTTGTTAAGGTAATATATGGTACCATTAGAATACGTACAACTGAACCAATTCCCACAATCATTAATTACTCGTTATATTCAGTCATGACACGTTGCCACGATTTGATTGATATATTACATGCCTTATCTTAGTAGTGAAATTTCCAAGAGTACCATATGGTCCATTAGGTCACGTGCTGCTAAACCCATTCTCACTATCATTAATTACTCGTTATATTCAGTCATGACACGAATTACGAGTTGTTTGGTAGATTACGTGCCATATCTTAGCAATGAAAGTTCCAAAGCTACCATATGGTATCTTTAGGACACATGCTATTAAACCAACATGTCATTGCTTGTTATTGGAAAATTTTAAGGGGGTATCATAAAGGTACCATTAAACCACATGCTATTGTACCTATTTCGGTTATCTCACCATCCCATATTATTGAATTGGTGAAAACAGAGTTTGAAAATGTTAATTAGTTTTCAAGTTATCTGAATAAATAATAAGCTCCCTACGAATAAAGAAATTCTTTTGGTTTAGGCACCGATCTCCCTTTTTTATAATCGTCAGTCACATGCATCCTGCAAGCGCGCCATCTCAACAACGTTTAGAGCACGCGCAGAGCCGTACCGAAGTGCTCAGCACGCGTTTTCCCCAATGCAAGGATTATTTGTCTCTTCCAGTAATTCACTACACGCACTTTCTCTATGCAATAGAATCTATTGCAACGCCATGCATTATTGTAATCTTATCTTAACTTATCTTATCTTATATATATATAAAATTCATTTTCTGTTTGTTGTTTGTTTGTTTGCCCACTGACAGTTTTTGCCATCGGATGGCGCCAACGTCGCACGTCGATTCTTCTTCGACCATGATTCTTATTTCGTTTAGGGCCGGTTCTATAAACCTAGAATAAGTACTGGAATAAAGCTCAGATAAGTCAAAACTATGTTATATCATCCTCAGATAAACACCAGAATAAACCAAAGATATCCTGATAAGGTTATACGGTCCTCTAAAGGTCGGATAGCCACTTATTTCAGGAATAGTATTTCGTATAGTGAATCGTTTCGCTCAAATTTACGATCGTTAGTGGCGGTACTTCCGGTCCGCTTCGATTTGAAAATGCCTTCAAAACCATAGTATTTCGTGTTATATAATTACTATTTTAAACTATGACGGTATGAATAAGTCTTAAGGTGCAAGTGATCAGTAGATTAGATCTAGATTACCTGTCTGTGTTTCATTTTCAATGATCGGCAACATATCCCCCAAAAGGAGAAACGTAACGAAAGTTTTGTGTCTCTGAGGCATGGTTATGAATTGCGTTTCTAATTCATATTCATGCTCTGAGGTCAGAGTTCTCCAGCTGAATTATTTATCGCGTTTGTTTTTTCTACCGTGCCGCATTTTAACATCAACACTGACTGGAAAACTTTGGTTGTTTTTCCACGGTAGAGGGCTTTCTCTTATCAGTGGGTGTAGAGAGCCTTTATAATGATTATAAAGGCTCTCTAAGTGGGTGCGTTCGCGAAACAGCCACTTTTTCCACTGGTGAATTTCCCGTGAATCGAGTGGAATTGGCGTGAAGCGAAAGAATCACGAAAAGCGAGAGAATCGCGAACGCCTCAGTGAATGATGATGTAATGGCGATTGCCATGAAGACCAAAGCCTAAAACCTGGTGGGGCCCCTTAATCCCAGGCCCGTTTGGGGGTGGGGTCGAGGGGGGTCGACGACCAACCCATTATGGAAAAGGTCCGACTCAGTGGAATTTTTGAAAATAAGGTCCGGAATTTTTGAAAAACGACCACCTCAAGATAACATCCTGGCTACGGCCCTGAATCCACGAAAGCTTTGTGAAAGAGTACATGAGTCATTTACTCCTGCTTTGTGAAGACAAAAGTAGAAAACCGATAAAACATGAGAAAAGAGTGAACAAGGCGAAGGAAATTTTTTAAAACGTGCAAAAGTAAAATGAAAAAAATAATAATAATTTGGTAAAATCAAGATAAATTACGAACGTAAACTTCATAAAGAAGCCTATTTTATAATTTTCTTGAATTTTAAAAGTCTGTACTTTAATAATTTACTTTGTAAGACTTATTTTTTTAATCGTTTTTAAACAATTCGTAGTAATCTGTTCTTATTTGCATATTATATTATAATTCGATCTGGTTTTGACTATGCTATTAGCAGTGGTTCAAATAAATTACAATACTCTTTTCCAAAAAAGTTGGGACAGTGCAAAATATATAGAAAAAACAAAAAGGGATGATGTAACAAAACTTTCTCGCGAATACAAAATAGCAGATACGTTTATGAAATGACATAAATATACTGTGCGCACCAAAACATTTTGTATCGTGGCCGGGACGTTCATTTTGAATGGGGGTGTTGCAACACGTTCCAAAATAGTAGGGACATACGTTATAGAAAGCGCCGTTAGTAGTGGAACCTTACGAATTGTTCGGGAATAATCTAGAATGATGACGTCGTACTACATTCCGTATAAATAACAGTTGCCATCCGTCGTTCAGGTAACTAATTCGGAACGATGGGTCGAGGCAAGCCAGTTAGCGAAGATCTTCGTGTTCGAATCATTCAAGAATTCACAAACAACGTTTCTCAGCGTGCAATAGCCAGAAGATTTAACCTGTCATCATCTACAGTACATAATATTATCAAGCGCTACCGAGATAGTGGTGAGATCACAGTTCGGAAAGGCCAAGATAGAAAACCTATTCTGAATGCTCGAGCTCTTCGGATCCTCCGACGTCACTGCGTCACGCATAGGAATGCTGCGATTACGGACATAGCCACGTGGGCCCGCGATTTCTTCGGGAAGCCATTATCGTTGAATACTGTACGCCGGTGCATCCACAAATGCAAACTTAAGTTATACTGTGCACAACGGAAGCCATACATCAACAAACGACAGCAACGTCGCCGTCTGATATGGGCTCGAGCCCATCGCAATTGGTCCCAAGCACGCTGGAAGAACATATTGTGGTCCGATGAATCAACCTTTAGGATTGTTTACGGAAATAATGGACGCCGTACACTCCGGACCAAAGACGAAAAGGATATTCCCGCGTGCTACAGGCGTTCGGTACAGAAACCACCGTCTGTCATGGTCTGGGGCTGTATTAGTGGCCATGGAATGGGAGACTTGCACATCTGCAATGGCACCGTCAATGCTGAAGCGTATATACAGATCCTGGAACAAGCTATGGTGCCATCTCAGAGGCGCCTGTTTAGACGACGTCAGTGTATATTTCAACAAGACAACGCCAGACCGCATGCAGGGCGCATAACTTCTGCATGGCTACGTCGGCAGCGCATTCGTATGTTGGATTGGCTCCCCTTGCAGCCCGGATCTGTCGCCTATAGAAAACGTTTGGCGTATTATTAAACGAAAACTACGACAGCGACGACCCCGGACAGTTGAACAGCTGAAAACCTATATCCAACAGGAATGGGACAGAATTCCGGTTACGGTGTTAGAAAGATTGGTGTCATCGATGCCCAGAAGATTACAGTGTGTCATCAAGAGGAGAGGTGACGCCACACCGTGGTAAACGCCGTGCTGTCCCAACTTTTTTGGGAGTGTGTTGCACGTGCCAAACAGGAAAACCACCTGTATCTTTCTTTAAGCATGTAAGATATGTGATCCCATGCCTAATTTATCGTTTATGTATTGTAATGCGTTGAAATAAACGGCAATACAATAATCCAAACAAATGTGTTGGAGTTCTTCTTATATGTTGCACTGTCCCAACTTTTTTGGAAATGAGTATTGTAAAATAAATAGATACACAAATTTAATGCAAATACATTAACATTAAATTGGTTATTGCATACCGAATATAATTAGACACTGATGTCTATAACTTAATTTAAATCACGTGTTTTTGAGAATAATTATGCAATTTTATGGTTTTTAAATTATTTTGTAATTTTTTAAAAATAAAAATTTATTGGTTAAAATAGTAATTTAAAAAATCAACTTCACAACGGGTTAAGAATGCAATTTTAAAAAAATACAAATTTAATACAAAATTACTCGATCTGGTTTTAGTTTACTCAATATTTGATTAATCGATTTTCTAAAAACTCCATCTGGTTTTAGTTTTCTTTTCATACGTCATTTTTCACTTTTTCCACTGGCTTTTTGGGGTGGGTGAGAAAAGTGACAGGAAGTTGGAGAAAAAGTGAATTCACTTTGAATTTTAGAACGCCATAAATTCACTGGTGCTGGTTTCTCGAACGACAAAGTGGAAATAGTGGGAAAAGTGGCTGTTTCGCGAACGCACCCATTGTAGGCTATGCACAATGATGTCAACAACAATAAAGACTGGATCGACCCATCTATGAGCGCTTCGCTATTCAAACGTGTCTAAGAAAATGATAAGCACCAGGCATAGTTCTCAATGAATACTGTGGACGCACGTTCAAACTAATGATGTCAACAACAATAAAGAATAATGAAGTCTTTATTGTTGCTGACATCATTGCATTAATTATACATTTAAGATATTTAGTTTAATAACTTTCTGTTGAAATTCTACTGCCAAAGAAAGTCCCTCTAATTCCATGAGAGCTAAAAAATTATTTTCAACTTTTTTAATGTTCAAAATTATTTTCTTATACTTTACTGAATAGCTACCACACATAGATGCACGATGTTAAGTGTGGATTTTTCCAGGCAATTCTTTAGACATGTGCCTGTGTTTTCGAGCACTTGATCCCAAGTCCCTTGATTTTTCATTGAATTTCCTCCTCTGGTATATATCTATCTCTATGTTTAGAAGGCAATGGTTATGCCAACACCACCTCTACTCAAAGCCTGAGCGCGAAAACGTCGTACATTGTTACATCACCTCAACATCTCCTAGAGAGAAGGCCTGCAGATAAATGTGTATACATTGTTACATCATCATGAAGCAGCTATTGTTAATCGTATTTCTAACCACGGTCTATAGATAGATATTCATGAACATCGAGCTTTGGCCATTTTCCATTGTTTCGAGAAGCTAAGGAAAACAGATCGCGCCAGGTGCCGCATAGATCGCACCAGGGCCGACCATGACCTGCGATAGAGGTTTTTCACTGAAACTGAAAATGAAAGTAAAGTTTCTGTTTGTCGATAGGGCGGCGCTGCAGGCGTTTTTGGGCCGATTGTACATGCCGAGCCACTTTTCAATAGAGTTCCCGCCCTATTGGGAGCTAGAAACTTTAGCTTCATTTTAACAATGGAGCTCGATGACCATGTATATCTATAGACCGTGATTTCTACCAATAATAAGATCCAAATTTGGCCGCTTGATGATGATGTAACAATGTAGACACCTTTTGTCCTCAGGCCTTCTCTTTAGGAGGTGTTGCATCCCCCACGGTAGGGTATTGTTACTCATATTTATACGAATATTAAGCCCGAAATTGTCCCAACCGTAGGTGATGTACGTATGATTTTTCCGTGAGCAGGGTTTCTCTCTAGGCTGTATTGGTTAAGCCCCTTCTATTGCATGATTTTGGCTACAGTCCAAACATTTTAACAATCGTACAACGTAACAAATTCTTATAGATCTAACAATGAGAAACCTAAGAGATCTTGGGAAAAAAATGGGAGGTGTGCAGTTTTTCTCGCAGGAGATTTTCGCCAAACCCTTCCAATTATTCCACAATGAACATCTGCAGATGAACTCAGTGCTTGCCTCAGAGTATCCACCATTTGGAAATTTGTCCCACAAAAAAATAATTACTACAGAAATATGAGGGTGCGTATTCTTGATGACCACAATCATAAAATTTATAAACAACTACTTAGTTTTGGAGACGAAAAATTACCCATAATTGCGTCAGGTTTAATTTCTCTCTCATCTGATTTCTGTATAATGTTGTCGTCAGTGCGAGAAATAATTATACATAATGTGTTCCCGAACATAGCCATAAAAATTGAGGACCGACAGTGGCTTTGAGAACGTACGATTCTTGCACCAAAGAATGAGAATGTAAATAAAAAAAGACATCATTTTGCAAGAGTTGCCAAGATCTTGCATTAAATATAAATCTGTGGACACTATTATGGACCAGGAGCAAGCTGAAAACTAACCCACAGAATTTTTAAATTCATTGGAACCCACCTGGAAAGCCACACCTTAAGTTCAATGTGAAAGTAGGACCAGTAATAATATTGAGAAATTTGGATTCCCCCAAATTATACAATGGTATAGACTGTCACTAATTTTATGCCCACTATCACCCAGATAACAATTATCTAGGTTACAATTTCCTGTGCGATTTGTTTTCGCAATGACGATTAACAAAGCACAAGGGCAATCTTTTTGTGGTCCTAATGGCCTGACAAAAAATAGTGTACCCAAAGGCATTCGAGTAACACATTCTATGTCAAAATAATGGTCTTTTATGCATAACTAACATTTATTCATTTTTTGTAAATAACTTAATTAGAATTAATATTAACTTATGGTGCCAATTACAATATTTGAACAATTTTGGATTTAATATATTCTGTTATTATATAATCTTTTAATTTTCTTAAAACAATTTTGCTGATTTTTGTGAAATTTTGTATGTAATTGTATTATTGCTACTATTTAATAGCACGATTTTTTTCCTTTCGATCATAGCGGGCGAAGCCGCGGATACTCAGCTAGTTGGACAGCTGGACAAACCAATCGCATAAGCATATTTTCTACGAAAATGTGCTAAAAGTAAAAGACTTTCATGTGTTTCATTTGTATGCTATGCAGGCCGAGTAGCGATTGTCAAGGGAGTAATGGCGGCGATAATATTGTCTACTTTAGACGCTACATAATGAATGGATTACATTATATGTGCAAATATGATAACGTAATAAATACTCCAGTTAACGAATATTATGTAGCCTACAGAGATCATTTACAGGGTTATTAACTTCGTAAAACGAGCTGGTTAGTACTCACATGTGAGCACTGTTACGATGTTAAATGCGTAAGTCGGAAAGTATTCGATGGAATTCGATCAAATTTGAAAGGTATAAAGTGCCTTACGTACCCTATTATTACTCTAAATTTCATTATTCTAAGTGTTATAGAACCTGAGTTATTAACTTGTTGATCTTGGTGGCGGTATTTTTATTTCTCCCCCATGCTATCTCCCCTAAAAATTTGTACGTTGAGTTTTGAATCACCTCTGTATACACTCTAATGCCTTCGCTTGTGACGTCATAGATCGAATGAGTTGGCCGGTAGTTCCAGAGGACTGTGGTGCAAGGCAGTCACATTGAAATTTTCTGAATACGTGTCCTGTTGCGTGATTTGTTACCAGAGAACGTTTATACTGCAGTAAGACATGTTTTACAGTAAATGTTTTGCATAGGATTTATAATACACGATACTGCTCTTATTTCAGATACTGAAGTCGAAAACCTTGTTAGACCAAAGGCTATGGTTTAACACAAACCCAACTTCAGTCATACAAGGTCGAGTCACATTACTATGACCACTCCCTATGTTTGTCTTCGGGATTGCCCAGCCGAGGAACTATGTCACGTGTTGGGAATTGGCTAGGTGAATATATAAGGTAGGTTTCCTCTTATGTTAAAAACATATCACTCATTCCTGTAATGGGTAAGATACATGGTTTATCAGATCTGGAAAAAGAGGATGATAATCGGCTTTCGGCCAAGGGTGACAGTATCTCGGAAACCGCGCAGTTTGTGAACTGTTCTCGTGCTGCTGTAGTTAAAGTGTACATGACTGGGAAAATGCGACCGTTCAGAATAAACGGTATAGGAACTGTGGAGCACCACGTGCCATTGATGAGAGAGGTGAACGTCGGGTGCGAAGGTGCGTCGGCTGCCAACCGAAGAGCTACAGTGGACCAAAAAATTGATTTTCTCGAACATAGTATTTAGAAAATGTAAGAGAACTCTATCTTCTTTCGTTTCTCATCATTTTCGATGGAATGGTATATCAGATGCCATATGATGCCATTATTCTAAAGATCAAGTGACTGCCACCCCCACAACTCCGACTCTGTTGGGACAATTTGACTCAAACTTCATAGTAATGTAGCTTTTGTCTAGAGAAGTCTGCATACCGAATTTCACTCCTTTACATATCTAAATTCACGTAGACCTTTTAGTCTTCTCTAACTCCCATCCCCGAAACTCTGACCTCAGTAGGTCAATCAAAACCAAACTAAATAGTTCAGGTGAACATGCCCATAGTAAGCTACATTACGAATTTCAACCTTCTACCTGAAAAAATGTAGAAATTGTGAAGGGAACAGACGGACGGACGGACGGACGGACGGACGAACATTTAAAACCAATAAGTTCCATTCTTCCGCTACTCAATAATTACACGAGAAAGGAGGAGGGAACACGCAAGATAAGGTGTAAGGCATCGTGCTGAGGTCTGGGTGGCACAGCGTGTATAAAAACGTGTGTCATGAACGATCCCATTGAGGAACCTGGCGAAACCTCAATGTATTTCCCCCCGGTTCTCCGGTATTGTATGGATACCGAAGCTGCGAAAGCACCCAAAACAGGATCTGGTTTACCTTCGGGTGTTAACCGATCAAACTTTAAAGGAGGAGTGGATATCGAGGTGTCTGCTGCTGTGGGAGTGGAAGGTGGTACTACTACCGCCACTTCTGTGGTAGCGGGGACTAAGTCATCAACACTCACTAAATCGCAAAGGCGGAATCGAAGGAGGGCAAATAAACTGAGATCTCTGAAAGCTGATGAACAATCAGCTGAAGAAATCTCTGGTTTAGTTACCTCGGGAAAGAAGAGGGGTAGACTTGCAGATTCTACCCCTTCTCCAGCCAGCGTTATAGCTAGGTAAAGAATTAAAGAGGATCAAGTTAAATCCTACAAGCAGGCTGTCAGCAGCATTAAGAAGGCCATTATTAAAGGGTCATTCCCAACAGAGAAGCTATCTGCTGACGAGGTATCTCTTATTCATATGGAGATCCTCGACAGGATAGATGCTATTCCTGAGGGTAATTTTCTACCAAGGATTAATCATCAGAGTTTGTTAGCCGGCGCGTTGTTGGTCATCTGTGAAGATGAGGAAACAGCAGCCTGGCTGACAAGCTCTTTTGATAATAACGACAAGGTCCTGAAGAAGGAACTCTCTTGCCTTAAAGTGATTAAGGCAAGTGAACTTCCTAAGCCTGTTAAGGTTGCCTTCAAGACCAGGGATAACATCACAAAGGATGCTAATGTTCTGCTTCGGAGGATGAATCGCTTCAACCCTGAACTGAACACTAGTGAGTGGAGAACCATCAATAGACTGGTTGAACCTCAATCGACTAGATGGATCTTCGAGGTTTATGAAAACTCCGTAGAAGCCATCAAAAAGGCTAACTTCGTTGCCAACACTGGTATCGATCAGGGTATTTTTAAGATCCTGACTGATCCAAAGAAAAGACCTGGTCCTGAAACTGAGAAGGATGCTAGTTTGGAAGCAACCACTCAGACACAGGTAAGTCCAACTAAAGATTATTCAATTAAATCTGTTGGTAAAGGGGATAACCTATCTGACATTGTGGGTGACCTCAGTGCACTCGACTTTGTTGATACAACCTCGGAAAGTACACTTCAACCCACATCTCCGATGAATTTTGAAGATGTTGAGGTTGAGGTAACTGATGAGGAGATGCTTTTGGGCACTTTTACCAGTCCCAGGGGAGGTAAGGGGACTTAATATTCCCTATGTCTGATACTGCGACTATGCTCAGGATTATCCAGATTAATCTTCACCACAGTCGATCGGCCTCTGCGTTGATTTACAACAAGATGGCCTGTGGTGATATTGATCTGGCAATAATCCAGGAGCCTTGGGTAAGGAATGGCAGTGTGGTTGGACTACCAAGGAGATGTGGAAATGTATTTTTTGATACACTTTCCAACAGACCTAGGGCATGCATTTATGTCAGAAAGTTATTTATCATATGGCCATATGATGCCATTATTCTAAAGATCAAGTGACTGCCACCCCCACAACTCCGACTCTGTTGGGACAATTTGACTCAAACTTCATATTAATGTAGATTTTGACTAGAGAAGTCTGCATACCGAATTTCACTCCTTTACATATCTAAATTCACGTAGACCTTTTAGTCTTCTCTAACTCCCATCCCCGAAACTCTGACCTCAGTAGGTCAATCAAAACCAAACTAAATAGTTCAGGTGAACATGCCCATAGTAAGCTACATTACGAATTTCAACCTTCTACCTGAAAAAATGTAGAAATTGTGAAGGGAACAGACGGACGGACGGACGAACAGACGAACATTTAAAACCAATAAGCTCCATTCTTCCGCTACTCAATAATTACAGTGTGATTCCATGCATCAATCTAAGCAAGAAGTTCTTTATCGAAAATGTCTAAAATTCAAAATTTAGGATCTAAAAAAATCGCGTTTTTACGTCGTTTAAGAACTTTCCGAGGCCAACGAGAGACAGGCCAGGGCCAACACCACCTATACTCAAAGCCTGAGCGCGAAAACGTCATATATTGTTACATCACCTAGGGTAGGGGTATTGTTATCATATTTCTACCAATAATAAGCTCGAAATTGTCCCTACCGTAGGTGATGTAACAATGTATGATTTTTCCGTGAGCAGGCTTTCTCTCTAGGCGGTATTGCGAGGGCACTCAAAAGTCACCTGACCATCAGGGTCCGGGCAACAATACATCCTTCATTGTTTCCAACAAACCAAAAAATAGTGATTGTTAAAATCCAAGATGGAGACAATGAAGGATAGATTGTTGCCCGGACCCCTGGCCTGTCTCTCGTTGGCCTCGAGAACTTTCTGTTATGCCACGAGAAAACGACGGCAATTGTTGAGATTAAATGACGTTTTCCATCAGCTTTTTAGCACTCTTAAAATTAGAGTTTTAAACGTTTTGCAGAATGAAATTTAAGTTTATTATCATGCAAAGGATCACGCTAGTTACTTATAGTCCTTCCATTTAGAGGCACTCTGTATATATAATAATGAAATTTAAGCAGTCTTAATCGATAAACATGTTTGTATGGAGACGTCAATAATTTAGAAATTTTCATTTGAACTCCATTATAATTTCATTTAAAATAATTATAAATATTTATAATTTACTCCTGACAAAGTACATTATTATGAAAATCTAATCAGTGAGAACTAAATTCTTTCATTGACATGGATGAACGGCCAAATCCACACTTCTAATTAACAAATGAATATCTGGGATAGTGCGATACCCGCAGAGCTAATTACCTGTTAGAAGATAATGAGAATTAAATTTACATTGAAATTATTGAGAGTATAATTTATCACCTTTAAAGTTATTCTATCATTGCTCTACCTGTATCTAAGCCTTATGAGTATAAATAATGGAAGTGAGGTTGGTTTATGACACTCTCCTTCTTAATACGAATATTCTGTCCTCTGAGTACCATCCTTCACTTAATTAGGATAAATTTTTTTGGTATTTTTCATAAGATAAATTCTTAAAAACAATATCTACTCCATTTAGAGTGCTCAATGATATCTATTTGGAGTTGCATAGATATCATTGGGAGTGCTATAGAGCTCGGGCAAGCGCGACCGTTGCGCTCGTAGTGACAGTTTTAGAAATTATTTCGAGGAGGATTTGAAGGAAGGAGAATGTGGCGTTACTGACTAAACTGGCGTGTGTTCAGAGTTCAGATAAAATAATAAAGAATTTTAGGACAATATGCCTTGTAATTTCTTGTAATATCTTTCTTATCCAAAGGATACGGTGGAAGTTCGTCCGACGGATTTATAACTATTGACTCAAAACTTATTGATCTGCTGGAACAAGTTTCCCTAAGATTTTATGTAAAGTTTGGGTAAAAATAGTTTACTTTTAATGTTTCCTTTGGTTCATGGACAACACTTTTAAAATTGTATCAGTATGATGAGCAATTCAGAGATTGCGTTTTTTTAATATTATTACGAGGGTTGTTCCGAAAGTAAGTTTCGTCATTAAGTTACATACGGAAACTTTATTGCCAAAAAAATACAGCATGGCATCGACCTTGCACTATTTTTCAACCTAGTCGCCACCGACATTGAGACATTTATCGTAGCGTGCATTCAGTTTGAAGAAAGAGTAGCAGCAGGCAGGCGTGCAATCTTGTGTGAGCCTTGCTACGTGTGGTTTTGCGTTGTCGTCCTAGAGCACATTTGAGATAGAAGGTTGAAATTCGGAATGTAGCTTCCTACGGGGATGTCCATCTGCACTATTTAGTTTGGTTTTGATTGGTACACTGGGGTCGGAATTACGGGGGTGGGATTCAGAGAGGACAATATATCTGTGCTATTTAGGAACGTAAAGGCGTGAAATTCAGTATCCAGATTCTCTAGGCAAGATCTACATTATTATGAAGTTTAGGCCCAGTTGTTCCATTAGGGTCGGATTTGCGGGGGTAGTAGTCACGTGCTCTAAAGAACTATGGCAACATATGGCTTGTGATATATCATAAGTTCGGAAATGATGAGCAAGGAAAGAAAACACGAGCTTTTTTACATTTTATACATATTATGTTGGAGAAAATTAATTTTTGATTAAAAAACTTGGGGAGAGGTAAAAAGTGCAGATAAAAGGGTTAAAGATGATAGATGACTTCAGGATCTGCTACTTGCCTTACCCTAAACTGGGTGAGGGGGAGGGGGGATTAATTTTTTTTAATAAATGTATAAACGTATTTTTCCTTCACTGCTAAAACTCCTCCTTGGAATGTTTACAAGATTTTATTGACTACTTGATAATCTGTTGTTGCAATTGCACTCTGCTCTCGATGTCTTGAAGTAAAACTTGGCCATTCATCACTTTGTGCGGTCTAGCAGTCGCCGTTTCTTCTGTTGACACGCTCACTCCTCAACTGCACCGAGCGAAGAGACTGCTATCTCTGTCATCTTTCCAATCTTTCTCAATAGTCTGCTAACTCTCTATTACCTCCAGTTACTGCTCATTTTTAAAGATTTAAAAAAAAGTTAAGGTCTAAGAACTCTCAATTTTAAGGAAATTTTGTTTTATAATTCGCAGAGGTGGGATGAAAACCTTATTAATGCCTTAATGAACATTATTTATATTACACAAACGTTAGTCATGTATCCGTCCAATCGCGTGTTGATACCATTGTTGCACAAACTTTGGCTTTCATTGTTGTTCATGAGATATCTCCTATTAGTATGCCCTGCTTTCATTATGAACATCGATAATTAATATTTTTTCGAAATTTCAGGTAGACAGTGACCTTCCACTTGCTTTGTTTATTTTTATTTATTTATTTAGCAAGCACCCCATCTCGAGGGTATGAGGGTAAAAAGGGAGGTTAAAAATGCATGCCAATAGACAGAAGTCTAAACAAGAGGCCAGGAACGACAAGCAAGGTATTAATCAAAAAAAGAAAAGGAAAATCCCAAGGAAGGCCTAAAGCAGAACCGTAAGGATCAAACAGAAGTCGATGACTGAATACTGAGATAATATTGGTTAAAGGCATCTTTTTAAGTGGACACATGACGTGGTGCATTGGGCCTAAAAGCATAGGTATACCGTAGACCGTATGTCAAGAGGCAAGTCATTCCAAAAGGATATTGCATTATACGGAAAGCTTTTAGATTTAACGGTTGGCTCTTGTCACGTGGATATAGCAGACTAAGACGAAACAGAACGTGAAAATATAATTAATGTTAAATTTTATTCTTGCAAAATAAAGTTTATACAGTGGAAGCAAAACAAAGATAAAGGAATCAAAAAATGTCCCAATTGGACGAATTGGATTAATGTTCGTATAGGTGGACCACACCCCAAAGGATCCACGCCGAACTTGGTAATCCCGCTACTTGTCGTATCTTGTAACGCTGTCAAGAAGAACTTGAAGGAAAGTCCTACGAGCGAAGATAGAGCTACCCTGCATAGCTACATGGGTTCAGAGAGGAGAAAGCAAACTAGCTTTTCTGCCTCGGTATAGCACTGGGAAAGCACAAACGCTTGCTGCACTTTTCACGCAGATAACTTGATCCCACGTCGTATTATGATAAACAGGATTCGTTGCATCTGTGCACCGCTAACACCACCACACAAATAAACACTTGTCGGTAAAGGTAGAATAACACACCGCTCATTTCGAAAGCACAAATATGAGCGTGACGTACACACATTAGTCGAACACCAAAAAAAAAATAACCTTGGCGCTTCAACACACAAAAACATACGGCACCAGAACTTGAAAATACTGAACACACTTATGGATCACACTTCACTTTCGTAATGAAACACGAAAATTTTCACTACAATGGTATACGGGTTTTTGTAGCACAAACACTAATTTAGAGCAATACTTCACAATCATCAACTATTAAACACTTTGTGAAGAACAAAGAATTCACAACACTGGGTAAATTGGTCGTCGGACTTTTATCGGTATGTCCGTCATCGAAATGAAATAAGTAGGTAAATCACAGTAGAGAGATATGTCTTTGTAGATATCGTTCAGTAGGGAATGATGAGGCCGAATACGTCCGCTCACGTTCATGTACGCTAGTCTTGAAATAAAGTAAATAATCAATGAGCAATACCTGCGATACTCCGCATCAAGACAGTCAATAAAGAAACGGAATCGGGTCGACGGTACTCTTTAGTTAAATAAATTTAAAGCAGGCGGTTCTTGTGCGTAAAAATTTGAACAAAAATAAAAAGGAAGAAATTGCTACGGGGACCGCTCACTCTTCACTGAGGTAGAAGCGTAAAACAAAAGCGTCGCTTCATAGCGTAACGCGAACGAGTCCGAGAAATTCTTTACAGACAATTTTCCTATGACGAGGAAGAAGAATTCTCCGCAAACAAAATGAAATGCGTTATGGGAATGGCAACGGGACCTGTGGTAATATTCCACCTGTTCCCCTATAACAATATTCAGCTAGGGAGAACGGGAACACATCCAGGATCTCGTCACATTCGAATAACCCGGCCGTCTCATGACAAAAAACGGCGCAGAATAGTTCTATGAGGGAATTATTAACTCTACCCTGAAATATGGTCAGATATTGAACGGTGACGGTTTGCACCGATAAAGAGATGTCACCAGTATATAAAATCCTACCGTGTTCGGTCGTAAATCGTTGAAGAAACACGAATTCCCCCTCGTTGAACGGGAACGTTCCATCCGCAGCTGTCGCGACGCACGGGGTTGAAGCTAGCTCGCCGCCGCCCGTAGAAAAAGTCGTCGTCGGAGTTCGGAAAGAGGAATGGCATAGAATTTCTTCTAACTGGCCTCCTCTTTTCCGTGGAAGCTCGTCTCGCTCTCTCTCATGCTCGTCCAAACGCTGTCGACTTCGTCGGTCGCTTTGCTCGCCGACCGCCGTCGCAGTTTTCCAAGTATACGTCCCTTCGTTGCCCAGCTCGCTAACGGGCGTCCTCGGAATTTTCCTTGACACAAAGTCTTTATCGTGCACTCGTTTATCGATAAAACAATTTCGGCCTATCTCCATTCTGAGAACTTTCAACTTTCATCGGCTAATCTCCGTCATGTTCATTCGACGTCCTCCATACTCTCTTCTGTCTCTTTTTCCTTTTTCGAGCATGTGATCGCTTCGGGATGACCCCCTTCAACGTGACGCGCTCATCTTACGTCACCGGGTCTGTCATCTTTTGAGAATCGTTCTCGTTGACGGAATCCACGTGAACACACTATGTTAGGATTCTCAAAAAGGTATCTACGCGTTTGTCGGACCTTGATAGTAGACCTAAACCATTGCCTGACAAACATGGCAGTGTGTTTATTATTATCATTACGGTGAGCTTTAGCCACCTCCGCTGTCAACGCAACTTTCATTATTGTAATAACTGTAAGGAGACCATACTTCGTGCATGTCAACGTCACAGATTCTGTTCTTCCCAATTTAAAGGCTGTCCGAATTAACGTACTGTAAGCAGCGGAAAGTCTCTTTAAATTGACAGAAGAAGTGGATGACCAGAATAGGGCTCCGTAAGTGAGCTGACGCACAATCACTGTTAATATAAACTGGCACATCTGCCGGATAGTCAAGAGGGATTTTAGCCTTTTGACTATATAAAATTTGCGGTGTATAGTAGATATCAGTTGATTTAAATATTCATTAAACTTCATACTGGTGTCAAAAGTTATACCTAATATCTTGATGGTGGAAGAATAGCTCTCATGATTAGGTAAGATCATGATAAGCTTATTAGCCTTGTCCTCGTTTAATCTAAGGCCTTTATATCGGTGGAAGGATGGATCATAATACTGTTCCTATTAACTAAACAGGTGGTGGCCTTACAGTATAACAGAGGGACATCAGGAGTTCCAACTAGTTTCGCCATTTATCCTTGACAAAGCCGGGAATAAATGGCGAAACTAGTTGGGACTCCTGATGTCCCTCTGTTATACTGTAAGGCCTAAGGCCTTTGCTAGAGTACCATTCCGACAAATAGCTCAGGTCTTGCTAAAGTAAGTCAATAATTTTCTTATGGTCTTGAATAGGATAAGTCGCGAATAAGAAGTTGTCGTCAACGTAACTGGCAATCTGCGGATTAAACTTATGATCAAATTATATCGCCGCAGTTGCTGCGGCAAATAATAACGGAGCTAAGCCAGACCCCTGGACAATCCTTCGTTTGGATTCTTTGACGGCCAACGAGTCACAACCAATGATATTAAGACAGTGCTGGAAATAATCCTGTAACAAAGCAATATAAACATGAGAAACCCCAAGGCTGTCAAGATCATGAAATAACTGGGGTCTAGAGATGGTATCGAATGCCTTGGATACATCTGTTTGCAATGCCAGGAGCAGTTCTGAAAAGAACTTTTGTAGAGATCCTGGAGAAATTATGTTTCTACTTCGATTTTCAACGTTTTGGTGTACTCTGCTTTTTTGTTGGAAGAGTGGGACTGAACTTTTTCCAACACTTCAAGACTTTGTGAAATATTTTTGAAATGTCGCCCATTATGGAAATATTTTTAAATGTAAATTAATTTGATATTTCTATATGTAAATTGATTTGATAATTATTGCCACCTTTTTTTGGGGCTAGTTCCAATGAAAATAGGGAAGGGGTAGGGTGTTTTTTAATATTTCTTTTATTATTTTTTATGTTCTCGTTTTTCGTTGGGGTTTTTCTCAATTTTTATGAATAAATTGAGTGTGGAAAAAAATATTAGTCTAGAAATTTTCCCCAACATAAATTGTATATGAATCGCATTTAAACTGGGGATTCGGGCCATAAAAGGGCCTTATAGAGATCTTTGGATTCACCTTGAGACCGTCCTCCAGCGAGATGTCAGTCAATCTCACGAAAACGTATGGAGACACCAATCCCCGGCGTGTGGTCCACCTACCACATTCGGTGAACTTTAAATATCACGTGTGCAAAATTTCATCAAGATTGGAATAAAACTTTAGATTTGTATAAGAAACAAACAAACAAACCCACAAACATTCTTCTTTAGGGAGTTAGTTTTTTTTCGTTACGAGAAATTTTTCGTATGAAAACGAAAAAAATATACGTCAACTCCGTTAAAGTTAGACAATTCTCGTGATGTGGAATGATTCTGGTGATGTGGACCAATTTCCGACAAATGGTGATTATAGTAGCAGCAAATGATTTGGCTGAAGACTTCCGACTGTATCGCGTCACACATGTTATCATTCGACGATTTGTTGTTGTCATTTTTAGCCTACCGCTTTACGGTTTCACTGCAGTTGGTCCTTGATATTTCTACTTGACAATGACGTCGCTTACAGAAATCCCGAGGCCAACGAGATAACAAGGCCTGGAAGCGAAAATTCACCTGAACAACTGGGTTATAGTAACAATCCAACCTTCATTGTTTCCAACAAAAGGAAAAACACTTAATTGTTAACATCCAAGATGGAGACAATGAAGGTTGAATTCTTGCTAGCACCCAGTTGATCAGGTGACTTTTTCGTTTCCAGGCCTTGTTATCTCGTAGGCCTCGCAGAAATCCGAGGCCAACGACATACAGACCAGGGCAACAATCCATCCTTCACTGTTTCCAACAAACGAAAAAATACTGAATGTTAAAATCCAAGGTGGAGGAGTGCCTTGGCTTATCTCTCGTTGGCGTCGCAGAAATCTCGCATATAAACCTGTTTTTTAGGTTACATCTATGATGGAAGCATGTTGGAGCTGAGCTCTATTGGACGACCTATACTTCAGTGATATGAATAGCAAATGAGACCGGTAATGTTTTTTTTCTATTTAAATTATCTTTCACATACAGGTTATATAAATTAGGGTACGTAACTGATTTTTTGAAGGGTGTTCGTAAACTTTTGATCACATAGTCCATTTTTCCTAAGACCCTTATGTAATCTTAAAATTGACCTATTTTCATGCAGTGAATAAATGAATCAACTTTCCATTCCAGAATAAGCACATGTGATTTAAAATTAAAGTAGATTTTAATGGCAGATGTTTTAAAATTTAATGAGCTTTTTAATGAATGAATGACTTTTTAATGAATTTAATTCATTTTCATCAATTTCAATTTTAACGTTGCGGCCTCTATTACCCCGTTCCAGCGTTGATGTAAAGCTTTTCAAACACTAAAAATAATCGATTAAATAGACAATCGATTGTAGAATCAGTTGGCCAAGCACTTCATTTTTCAGTATTAGGTTTAAAATATTAAAGAAGTGCACTTAATCAAGCGAAAGTGGAGGGTTTTCCCGAACTTTTTAGGTATTAATAATTTTTTAGAAGGTCTTCATTTTAAAACTTTTACTTTAAAAAAACTATTGTATTTATAGCCAATAATCTAAAATAAGTAAATAACTCTTATTACTTATACCCAAAATCATAGAATCATAGCCTTGCAGTAATGAGAAACGATAAATGCATTTGAATCTAATGAATTGCCTCTTCTTAAATTATGAACAAATTATAAATAACTATTCTTATGTTCCTTAAGAATTTCTTATAAGGTAACTTGATGTCTATTTTAGTATCCTGATTGATTACAGAGTGCCAAAAAGTTAAATTTCTTATTAAAGTTTAAGTAAAATGTTTAATAAATAAAAATATCTGTGTAATTTATTATGAGTGTAGATAAAGTGTAGATTTTTAAAGAAACAAACACAAAAATTTTCTTCTCTCTATACTTGTTTTCATTTTGTCGTGCATTCTGGTTATTATGCCACATTAAATTTAAATGATAAATTAAACCAAGAGCCTACAATGGTCCTAAATTTTATGCATTTGAAAAATTGCAATTGAAATAGCCTCAAATAGACATACTGAGGTCAAACAAAATAATGTGAATTACATCATTATTAGAAAAGTATTGGACAATCATTTTCAGTAATACAGTGTCTTCACTTCCTGGCCAATGAATTAGAAACATTCCATAAAATACTTTACCTTGTAATACCAGAATGTGACAGAGGAGGAGGGAGGAGACGGGCTTAATTTTTAACATCTTTTTTATTCGACGTTTTTTTTTAAGAAAGAGATAATAATCAAAATTGTAAAGTTCAAAAAATGAAAACTGATTCTAATATCAATAATTGAATGAATAGTTAGAAATCCAAATATTACACAGTTTTTGAAAATAGGCAATATTTTTCTTTAAATTGAATATCTGAGGAACTGTTTCTTGAATCTTGGGAAAAACCGTACCGTGGAAAACGGCAACCCTATGGGTAATCAACCGAATCAGATGCACAGGATCATGAAAAGATAAAGAAAATCTTTATTAGTCATAAGCCAGCCATTTTAGATGAATAGAACTTAAAATAGAACTAATGAGAAAGTCAAAGTTACTTGAGCAGACCGAAGAGCGAGGCATCAAGCGCCGTACCATGAACGTGCGCTCGCCCGCGATACGCGCAATGTCATCCGAGAAGCTGCTTCGGTGCGGAGAATGCACTCCGTCCGGGAGAAGAATTAAATCGTGTGGTTGGGCTGAATGCTTGCTGGTCGACGAAGCAAATCCTACGATGTGTGAATTGAAAGCAGGAGTGGCCGGGTTTGCCCGAATGAACGCTAGTCTACTGGTCCCGTTGACTGGCACTGTAGATTTTGGCTGCGTAATTATGTTGTGCTGGAGAGACACAAACTGCTCTTTGTTCTCGTTACCGACCTCTATAGTTTGATGCCTGGCGGCTGCGTCGATGCGGGAGTTCTCGCTGAGTCGCTCGTCGTTCCCATGCACAGAACCTCGAAACACAGTCAGTTCGTTTTTTACTGAATTTACAAATGTTCTAATCCGTTAAGAGTTAACGCTAGTGAAAACTTTATAACGATGGAAATTTTAGGTGAGAATAATGTAGTCTTATTTTACCTTTTGAGTCGTCCTCCGCAGCTGCCACTCATACGAGCCTTCGCTTCGCTACACTACGTCCTCTCTCGTCGTGGCGCTTGGCTGGTTAACTTCACTGTGTGGTCACCGACTCCGGGTCGCTGCTCATGGAATTGAGACACAAACATCATTGGAACTGCCTGTTATCGTACTCGGCTTTTGATTTCCATCGCACACGGCCGGGCTCGGTCCATTGACGACTCCTCTTGCCTGCCTTTCTCAACTCTATCGCTAATTGTTCTGCCTTCCTCCTTCTCTTCCATCCCCCTCGCCTTTTACGTCTTTTTCTCCGACTCTCATCACGCATACAATCTTTTTCCTCCAATGGTGGCTGGATACGCTTCTTTTCTTCATGGACGCGGCTATTTCGATTTTGAGAGGTTGCGCTCTACTCCTTTTGGCTTTGATCCAAGCGATCATCCCATGTTTTTTTGCCATGTCATCAAATCTCTGTGCTTTATCGAATCCCTGGATCCGATGACATGTTTGTAAGTTTATAGCATGCAAAATAAGCTGGAGCACATGAGTTGGACACGGCTTTCTACTCATATCAGCGGATATATGTGTAGAATGAGAAAACTAAAGATTGTCTAAGTTCGAAAAAGACGTTATTGTCGGGGCTCGGTTAGCAGGTACCACGATAAGTAAGACAGCACATCTAACCGGTATCTCGAAAAGCGAGATCACTAAAATTTTTAATTTGTGGAAGCAAAACCCGCGCTGTTTATCCAAACGTCTACTTTGTGGGGGAAAGGCTTGTGCAGCGACAAAGAAGTTCGGGTGCAGAAAACATCAATGAAGGTTCGTCCCAAGCCAAAGGGAATTGAAGAGAATGGGGATGGCTAGCCAAGCGAAAGCCTCTCATTTCAGCGAAGAACCGAACTGTTCATCCGCAATGGTGTAAGAAGCGACGTGACTGGACAACAGAAGATGAAACAGGGTAATGAAACAGGACAACTCACGCTGCACGTTATTCTGTACCGATAGCCGACAGAGAAGTGTGGCAGCCAAGGAGTGCCTAAACAAGTAGAAATAAACTTCTGGGGCTCTGGTTACTTATTACGTGAAGAAACAGGAAACATTCAAATTTTGATCAAAATGTACATCTATGCCTATAAATTATCAACTTTATGTCGTCAAATGGATCTTATGTTTCCTGTTTGTTCACGTTTTTGCCCATCAAGCCCATCGTGCGATGTTGGACTTTTTCCCTGCTTGTAACGGATCCATCATGAACAATGCTACTGTCCATCGTGCAAGAGTGGTTCAGGATTGGTTCTCTGAACATGAGAGTGACTCTCACCATCTACCCTGCCTCTTAGAAGCCCGGATCTTAATCCAATAGAGTATAATAATTGGAAAATGGTCATAGGAGAATTTTTTACGCCATTACCTCCGATATTAATTAATAAATAGGGAAAAATAGTAAAGAAAATTCCACGGCCTGGACTCGAACCAGGGACTTCCGGGTATACGCCCCTACGCTCTAACCACTAAACTAGCGCGGACATGGAAACTGTCGCTATCAAACATGCCCTTTGAGCAGCACCCGGTCATTTGGCCGACGGACATTCGGCCGAATGATTACACCGAACGGATATTTAACCGACGGAGAAATACCTGCATTTCAACGACATTTGACATTCGATAAAGAGATGTTTTCGGCATTATAATTCGTTTAATGCAAAAAAAAAAAAAAATGATGTTTTCAGGAAGTTATTTTGTATAACAAATCTTATATATGAGACAAATCCGTTTAATTTTTTCTACTAAGCAAGCATATTGTATGGATCTATAAAATTATTGTTTTTTGTATGTCTTTTTCAATAAATGTTTGTTTTCAAATAGACATACGAAAACCGGACAAACCGGTAACTCGAGGTTCTTGTATTATTTAATAAATTCAAGTCTTTTCTTGTATGTCTTTTTAAATGAATAGTTTACTTCTAAAAAATGAGATACTCATTAGTGATGGGCGATATTTGATACTGGTATCGTGTATTAAAAGCTTATTCCATACACATCAGATATCTGTCCTGCTTTATGAGGTGACATAAAATTCTAATATTGGACAGTATCAAATGCAAAAATTGTGACAGTATCGATGGCTATAAAATATGCGATACCAAAGTATCGCCCATCGCTAATACTATGGAGACCAGATTTTCAAAAGGCAAAACTGGGACACTCTGCGATGACCGGAACCGAAAGTGAATGCATATGGCCGTGTACCGGAAGTTACGTCAAATGAAGCCCTAAGTGATCGGAAGTGATGTGTATTGATCAAAATTCAACTGAAAGTAAGAAAGAAAGTAAAATACACAAACGAAAAACTTTTTCATGGAACTTTTATTAAAACAAAATCCACACATAATTTAGTACTTCTTAGAACTATGAATTTCCTTCAAGAGATCTTTTCTCGATAAAAGATATTTGAAAAATTCAACACAACTTTGACCATAATTAATCTTAGTGATTAGTAGAGCCTTCAATGTCTTCACATCTAGTTGAGTTTTTTCACTTGTCCAGGTATTGTTGATGTGAGAAAATACTCTTTCTGAGAAAAAACGGGACAGTCCGGGACATTTTATTCAAAACCGGGACAAATCCGGGACATTTTTTCAAGCCTGAACTTACTGAAAATATGTTATCATCATATCAAAATCTGGGTTGCAACATGTCCTTAAAAAATCAACTTTTTACATTCTCATTTGGACTTCTTTCCGGACAATTGTGGGACTTTTAGCGATGAACATGGGGAGCGCTTCCATCAAGACATCTCATGGAAAAAGATATCAGGGCAAGTGGAACGTTTCAATGTTGGCGGATTATTGTTTGACTGTTTGTCGAGATGTTACAGAAGCAGAATACAAGATGGCAGCGATAAAATCACGTCGCAATTCTGCTAATGAATAGAAGAACCGTATGATTTCTGTTAATTTTTGCAAAAGACTTGTAATATCATGGATATTTGATTAATATATTAAGAAGTATGATAGAGGTGGGGAACAAATCAGGCAGAGTGAACGATATAATGAGCTTTAATGGATTTTCTTGACAATGCAATATAAAGTCAAATAATAAGTAGTCACACGTAAACATTCACAATGAAGTGGCTGGCCCGAACAACAACAAGAAATTAAGCCTCCCGAGGAAGGTTTAGGAAAGTACCGGAAGCCCTGACATCATCTATTTTTACCCTTTTAGCTCACTTTTTACCCCTCCCCAGTTTTTTAAATCAAAAAATTGATTTTCTCGAACGTAGTAAGTGTAAAAGAACTTACGTTTCTCATCATTTCCGATCGAATGATATATGACATGCCATATGTTGCCATAGTTCTAAAGACCCAGTAACTGCCATCCCCACAATTCCGACACCATTGGGACAATTTGGCCCAAACTTTATAGTAATGTTGATCTTACTTAGAGGAATCTGCATACAGAATTTCACTCCTTTATATACATAAATTCTCGAAGACCTTTTGGTTCCCTCTAATTTCCGCCCCCGACACTCCGATCCCAGTGGGCCAATCAAAACCAAACTAAATAGTGAAGGTGCACATGCCCATAGTAAGCTACATTCCGAATTTCAACCTTCCAACTCAAAAAATCCGGAAATTATGAAGGGGACGGACGGACAGACAGACGGACATTGTAAAAACAATAAGTAGCTCCATTCTTCCGCTATTTAATAATTCTTGATAAATAATTAATTATACAACCTATAGCTCTCAAGTGTTAATGGGCCCCACTTGTCTCGGGTCAAAGTGAGTTACGCAAATTGATATGAATTAGTACAGGGAATTAGATTGAAATAATTCGGTTCGTCCGTTGTCACGGGGAGGGCATAATACAATTTCGCTGGCTGTCGGGAGAGCGCTAACGTTTCTCCATAAACAGGTGAGCGGCACTGGATCGGAAGTGGCTAACTTATCTAGGGAAAGCAAGGCTTGAGGAGCCCCATGGCCACGTGACTTGGGAAACCCCCCGTTACCTGCTGACTCCGTAGATATAGATTGAGTTCCGATTTCCCAGTTCGAAATATTATCCCTCGCAGAATGGCTGCGTTGTTCTGTAGAAGTGGCGTAGATTACTCTGGAACGATGAGAAGTCGGGGCAATAGGCTGCACTGCATAACGGCGACATTTGACCGGGTGGTTTCATCTCGATGGCGCTTGGCCTTCTCCGTACGAACTCTTTCAGCGTTCGCCTTCACTTGCCGGTCAGCATCCGTTTTCTTGCGGGCCTGGAATTCTCGGGAACAAAGACATACGCATCTGCCTCCTATGGCAGTATGATTCCGTCCATTCTCGCTTCTCCGGGGAATTCCTTCCGTCAACCCGACCACGATTCTCTCTCTTCCGTCTTCTTAAACCTCGGCGCTTAGCCGCGCTATCATCTCTTAAAATTCCATCGGTAAACTTTCTAACCCTTCTTACTCCATTCCTGTCGTCATCTCTTCTCCTTCTTTTCTTTTCTTCCAACGGCGACGCCTCGCGTTTTTTTGCCGTCTCCTTTTCTCTTTTTTCATTGGTCCTCCTTGTCTAATTTTAACCAATGAAGCCTTGGACGTACTACTCTTAGTGGAGGGGGAGGACGACTGTGAAGAAGATGCCCGCTCTTTGCTTCTGTTTCTCCTTATCGTATCGCGCTTCTTCTGACTTCTTCCCATCGCCTCTATTTTACTTGACATGTAATTTGTTTTTCTAAAAAACGGAAACTAATTTTAAAATATAATTATTATTTTTGTATTCAGCATGTCAAAATGAATAAAAAAGCTACTTTACCTGAAGAATACTTTTTTACAGTCAAATTTTGTAGACGAGTGTTATTATCTTTAAAACCTTTTTATAAAAACGCGTATTTATTGAAATGTATAAAAGCAATTATCCTCAAGAAAACAATTAAACATTGTGGACAAATGCTCTCAGGAAATCAATCCTCGGCAACTCGTAATAGTTCTCAATTATAGATTTGAGTCAATGATTCAATAGCTGGTATTTACTATGAAAGTGAACTCTGCAGTGAGAAATGTCAGAAATACTCAACCCATTACCAGTTGATTTTCATATTTGATACTATCCGATTAATAATTTTTATGTCCCCTCATAAAGCACGACAGAATCCTGATGTGTATTGAATAAACTTTTAATACACGATACTAATATCATATATCGCCCATCACTAATGAGTATCTCATTTTATAGAAATTAAATATTCATTTAAAAATACATACAGGAAAAGAATTGATATTACTTAATAATACAAGACCCTGAGTTGCATTTTGTCCGCTTCCCATCTTAACCTACCTAACGTTATAAAAACAAACAAAAAAGAATAATTTTATAGATAAAATACAATATGCTTGCTTAATGAAAACAATTAAATTGATTGTCTCATAATATATATACAAAATAACTTCCTGAAAACATTTTTTTTTGCATTAAACGAATTATGTTGCCGAAAACGTCTCTTTACGTCGAATGTCCAAATGTAAGTGAAATACGGATATTTCTCCGTCGGTCATATGTCTGTTCGGTCATATGAGCATAGGTTAAAGCTCGGTTCCTAGTTCACAAGCAAGGACTATCTTTACTATTAAATGGCGAATATTATAATAATAATAATAATTTAATTTAATTTATTCAGATCAGAATGTACAAGCAAATACAAACTGCCCCTACAGGTATAAAACCCAAGCGGGGAAAGAATTCAAAAGAAAAAGATTACATTTCGTAACAAATAAATCAAAATCAGATATTTAAAGTCTTAAAAATAGAATTGGTTGGGTCATTAAAAATGTCTACATCTTTATGAGAGAGGATTCTATTATACAAAGTGACAAGTTTATACGAAGGAGTAATCTCACCAATATTTGTCCTCGTAATAGGAGTTATTAAAGTAAGACACTTATGACGACTTTTTCTAGGAACTGACAGCCCGATAGATGACAGAACCTCGGGCATCCAAACAGCCCCAGAAACAATCCTCTTAAGGACATTAAGAAAAATATTACCAATGATATTGGAAAGAGTAAACACATTTATAAATTTTATATTGAGATCATGCTTGTTATATTTTTTTGAGAGAAAATTTAAAAATGCAAGAAATTTCTTTTGTAGGAGTAAAAAGTTTTGAGTGTGATGAGTAAACCAAATTAACACACCATATGTAACTTTAGGAACTACAATAGAAATAAATAATTTTATGATAGTTAATGGATTTTTGAAAAATGCGGTAAGCCTTTTCAAGAGGCCAATTCTACGGGAGACATCTCTTATGATGTTATCAATATGCGGGGTAAAAGATAAGTTGTAATTAAATAAAATGCCTAAATCTTTAACTTCATCTTTTTTCACAATGATATCATGACCAATCTTGTACTCAAAAATAAAATTTGTTACTTTCCGGGAGAAAGAAACTACGTGCGATTTGCTCGAGTTAAGACTTAATCCGTTCGATTTAGACCAGGAGAGAATTGAGTCCAACGTTTCTTGCATTTTAATACAGTCTTGCCAACTGTCAATGTACGAAAAAATTTTAAGATCGTCCGCATACATTAGAATTTGAACATCATTAGTTGGTAAAGAAGCTATTAGGTCTGCAGAGTAGATATTGAATAGCAGCGGTCCCAGGGGAGAACCCTGAGGAACACCACTATTGATTTTACCAAATTTCCAGAAATTATTTACAGGATAAAGCATAAAAAATCTATCAGTTAAAAAGGAGCGCATCCAGGATAGCATATTTAATTGGAATCCCATAATCTCTAGTTTCTGGAGAAGAAGGTCAATATGAACCTTATCGAAGGCTTTATTATTATTATTATTATTATTTAATAATAATAATAATAATAATAATAATAATAATAATAATAATAATATTAATATTAATAATATTATTATCGCTCTCGCAACCAGCAAGTCGCGGGTTCGAATCCCGCTTGGGGCATGGATGTTTGTGATTGTCCTTTATTATCAAAAGAAAACCCCGTGTTGGGCTTCGGCCTGTTGGGGGCAACCCGCCGGTTGTTTAGATTATTATTATTATTATTATTATTTATTTAATAATTGGAAAATGGTCGTAGGAGGATTTTTTCACGCTATTACCTCCGACATTAATTAATAAATAGGGAAAAATAAATAGGTAAAGAAAATTTCACAGCCTGGACTCGAACCAGGGACCTCAGCGATCAATAGACTATGTTTAGGAATTTTAGGAGAGACGCATCCGTCCACAGCATTCTTTTTCGTCAACTTTACACCAGCTGAAGGTCTCTCTGATGAATACATGGGCATCCCTTGACCTGAATGCACCGCAGCACCTCGTAGGAACGATGCCTAAGCATATACCCTGAACGAACAATTTATTAGAGACACCTCTTACGGAAAATGGATCGGCCTCCCAGTGACACCCAAACAATGGAACAGGCCGAAGTGATGTATAAAAGGGATGTATTGCATCACTAGTTGCAGTCAGCAGCAGAAGTGGACTGAATATGGGTAAATCCAAGGATTTGACCGACTTTGAACGAGGCCTGATATGGAGCTCGACGGGCGCAGTTGAGCCTTTCACAAACCGCGTATCTCCTCGAGTTTTACGGTGCAATAGTGCCAAGGGTATTCCATGAATGGGAGTTATGCCAAAAAACAGCCTCCAACTAACACACTTGCTGCTCATGCGATAAAAACTCCCGCAGCCCTATTTAAAAGGCTGCAACGGTTTTATAAAAACCCCTCAGAATGAGGCCCATTCACTACTCCGATGAACCATCAAACTCCGGACGAAACAGGGCCGTGGATGAACGAGGCCAACGGCGACTGACACGAATCTTCCACAGCAACAGGACGGGAACAGCCCAACAAATTGCAGCTCAGTTCAATGAGAGAGCATCCCAACCCATTTCGGAGCACACGGTGCGGCGCACTTTACACCGAGCTGGGTTTAACAACAGGTGGCCAGTACGGGTACCGTCGCTGTCACCGCAAAATAGGAAAGCGCGCCTGCTATGGGCACACAGGCATCGCCACTGGACACTGGATGAGTGGGAAAAGATGGCCTGGTTCGACGAATCGCGGTTCCTACTTCATCATGCGGACGGCACACTGCGCATCTGGCGCAGATAGCACGAGGCCATGGACCCATCCTGTCAGCAGACAACCGTACAGGCGGGTGGAGAAGGAGTGCTAGTCTGGGGTGTCTTCTCTTGGGACACACTGAGTCCTCTGATATCCGTAGACACATCCCTGAATGCGACACACTACCTGAACATTGTTGCCCATCAGGTGCACCCGTTCATGATCACTGTTCCCTGGTGGTGACGGACAGTTTCAGCAGGACAATGTCCCTGTTATCTTGCTCGAATGGTCTTGGACTGGTTCGCGACATGACGCGGACTTCCACCTGCTTCAGTGGCCAGCTCGGTCGCCCGTTCTCATCCCGATTGAGCATTTATGGGATGAAGTTAAGAGAACCATCCGACGTCTTCTCACACTACCATCCAACCTGCATCAATTACGGGACGCTGTGATGTCAGCCTATTCCCAATGGGCTGCTATTCCTCCATAACGGTTTCATGCCAGCACGTATTCAGGCAGTTCTCGCCGCTAAAGGATGCGCAACACGTTATTAGCGGGGCGTCTCTAATAAATTGGTCGTTCAGTGTACATTTCAGGCCATAGAGCATATTGAACGAGATTTCTAATTCATTTATTCTTCGTGGAATAAAATAATTTGAATATTTTGAATAGTCTCTAGATTAAATCAGAGCATCTTACAATTACTTCAGATATGTTAGAGGTAATATGCTTTTCCATTTTTTCTCAAAAACATTGACAGTGTTCGATGATAATTCAATTCGGGTAGTTGTGCTGGCCAACGAAGATTTTGATGTCTTCTCCTTATATTATTTTATCGAAATAACCCTTTTATCAGGCATTTTATTTTTCCAAAATTTTCAATTATGAAAGCTTAAATGCAAATAATTTTTACATTATCGATTAAATTACCTTATTTCAAATAATTAACGACTTATATTTATATTAAACGCTCGTCCCTGTCTAGTAGGCACCCTATAATCAAGACTGAATTATTTTGGCAAAGCATAGGGGCGCATTTTCTATTATCGTTGGGAAACAGTGTAGAACAAAACGTAAGCCGATCACCTAGAATGTTAGATATTCCATATTCAAAAACATTAGCTTTGTTGTAAAAATATCCCTAGTTATGAATTGCATAATAACTTATTTTTCATATAGTTGTATCCTTGTTTCTTAAAATCCTTTAAAACTAAACTTAAAAGGATAATCTTTGCAATATACATATTTCTTTTAATGTACAAGGGGAAATCAGTAAGTAAGTTACAAATGGGTATAGAAATGAAACAACTACGAGTACTAAATTGAAAACTACTCTTATTTCTCCGCATAATTTCCCTGTACATTGAGACACGTGTCCCATCGTTTCACAAGCCCTTCAAAACCAGTAAGATAAAATTCTTTGGGCTGCTGTCTGAATCAAGCTGTCACTTCTCTTTGTACAGCTTCATCGTCGGCCGAAAGATGATGTTTAAGACAACCGAACAAATGGAAGTCGTGATGAGCAAAGTCAGAGCTAAGTATATGATAAACAGTATGCCCTCGTTATCCCAGACAGCTGTGAACATCCTCTTACTGCCAACAAGACAACTGAGATGCTGATAAAGTTCAAGTTGAAAGTCCTCGAACATCCGTATAACCCTGACATTGTTCCAAGCGACTTTCATTTGATCGGACCTTGTTTACATCATCTTTCGGGTGAATACATGTACTTTCTAGATTTAGATACATAGCAAAATGAAGAGATTTCTGAGTGGTCAGAGGTTTGAGACTGACGAGGAACTCAAATCTGCCGTGCGCTGTTGGCTGCATTCACAGATGACGGAGTTCTATGAGCGGCTATATGAAAATGGTGCAGCGTTGGGATAAATGCCTAAAATGTCAAGATGCCTATATGGAAAAGTAAATAAAGACGTGAAGTTTCAGCTGCACTTAGTTGTTTGGCTCAACGTTTTGTAATTTTTTTGAAAAAATAAATGACCTTTGTTAAGGATATTTTCGTATTTTGCTTTTTTTTCAGTTTTTGTCACTGTGTAGCGATACTTGTTCTCCCTCTTCTTATTGAATGATAAACATCGTTTTTTTTTGCTTTCCTATTATTCGTGTGAAATGCCGTCGTTTCTTTCACCAAATACAACTCTATGAACTCATGAATCGCAAGTATACACTTCCTTAAGTTTGTCATCATAAATAACAAACATTTTTGGTCCTTCGAGCCGGATGATATTTGCAATTGTCTCGAGTGCTTTACTCTCATGAGCTCAGTTGGTCATTGCTCCTGGTCCTTCAAACTGTTGAATGTGTGTTTTTACTGAGAAGACATCGTGATGTTTCTTTCATCTACTTCAGTGTAGTGATTGCCCTTCGTGTTTGTGACTCAATTTCTCGCCACTCCATGCTGTCGTTTGCTCAACACTGATTTGTCATTCCCGCCATCGCGTTTGTTTTCCCGCCATTCCACCATCTTGTCTCTAGGCATCTCCTCCTGCTTCGATTTACTGGCTCCGTCAAAATACAATGGATCCTAAAAGAAAACGTACCACCATCAATGCTAAGCTGACTCGTTTCTAATCCTATGTATAAGAACTTTCATCTGCAAATCCCTCTGCGCCATTGAATGCCTTAGACACTATTCAATTATAAATGGCTGCTCAACGTGGAACCATTACTCGCTTCGTTTGAGGAGAATCAACAAGAGATCGACGTAGATGAAACAAACGACAACGACTCTGAATCCACAGAGTTTGAAGCTAAGTACTTTAACATAATTGCTAATGCTGAGCATTTGTTAAGTAGAAGCATGCCTTGGCCAACCTCCCCCCCCCCCCCATCTGTGTGTTCGCATGGCAGCTAACGGCACTCTCATTCGTCATCTAATTTGATTAAGTTGCCTACCATTAAACTACCAGAATTTAGTGGAAAGTTTGAAGACTGCCTGAACTTTAAAGATCTATTTGCGAGTCTGATTCATGAAAATGGCGAACTCAGCAGTATACAAAAATTTCATTATTTGCGCGCCTCGTTGTCTGGCAAAGCTGCAGAGGTTGTTAAGAATCTCACCTTCACTGGTGACAACTACATTATTGCTTGGGACAGTCTTCTTGATCGCTATGACAATCGAAAAATACTAATTCATAACCTCATGAAGGCCATCTTCGATCTAGAGCCCATTCACAAAGAATCCTCTGCTAGACTACGCACCTTGATTGACTCAGCCAAGAAAAATCTTTCAGAGAGATGAATTCCTTGTCTATCTTATCAACTCCAAATTAGATAACTCCACTGTAAAAGAATTTGAAAACAAGACTGCTACTTCTGATCCAACATCTTTCGATGATCTCATTAAATTTCTAGAAAACAAGGCCTCTTTATTGGAAACTCTAAAACAAAGACATGCTAAGCCCACAAATGAGCGATCCGCCACGTCAAGAAGTTTCGTCTCGACATCGTCCTCTTGTCCGGTCTGCAAAAAAGATTATAATTTGTACTCTTGTACCATTTTCAAATCTATGCCTGTCAAAGAAGTAAAGAATTTAAGATGCTGTATAAATTGCCTTTCTAAAGGTCACTTCACTATGAACTGTAGCTCTAAGCACAGCTACAATAAGTGCAAAGCTAGACATCATACTCTTTTACATCTTGATCCCATAACCACCCCCGAGAACTCAGTTGTTGAAAATGACACAGTCACCCTTTCGGCGTTGTCCTCTTCCGAACAATGTGCTATTCTCTCCACTGATATTGTGAATGTTGTTGATCATCAAGGTCAAACTCATCAAGCAAGAGTCCTACTGGATTGTGGTAGCACTTCATCGTTTGTAACTTCCTCTCTATGTAAGAAGCTCAAGCTGCCTCAAACTCCAGTCAACATCTAAGTCCAGGGGATCACCAATTCTACTACCAGTGTCCATTGTCATTGTGAAATTCTTTTGCATTCTCGAGTATCCAATTATCGCTTGAAATCTCAATGTTTGGTCGTTCCTCAGATTACTGGCCATTTGTCCAATACACCAATTGATCTTGCCAGCATAAACATTCCTGTGGCCTGAAGATTGCTGATCCTCACTTCAATGTCCCTGGAAAAATAGACATTCTTCTTGGAGTAAATTCATTCTGGCAAATTGTTCTCACTCGGTGAATTCCATTTGGATCCAGAATGCCTATTCTGCAAGCTTCTCATTTTGGATGGATTGTAGCTGGTTCGTTTCCTTGCAATGCTCCCCAAGACATTCGTTGTAATTTTAGTCGCAGCTCTGTTCGCATTCAAGAGCAATTGGAAAATTTCTGGAAAATGGAAGAAATCAATACCCCTACGCTCCGCACCTTGGAAGAAGACGAGTGTAAATCTCACTTCAAGAGCCATACCAAGCGTGATTCTAATGGTCGATTTATTGTCAGTATTCCTCTTAACAACGCTCCATAAGTATTAGGTGATTCATACGAAATAGCTGAAAAATCTCTTCTAAATCTCGAAAGAAAATTTGCATCCAACACTGTCTTGCATCAGCGTTATACGCAGTTCATGCAAGAATATGAAGACTTGAGCCACATTTGCGATCCTGCACTTTCTGAGGTTTCCTGCTTTTTTACCTCATCATGACGTTCTCAAGGAAGATAGCCTAACCACAAAGCTTCGTGTCGTTTTCAACGGCTCCGCTCCCACTGCATCTGGTAAATCATTTAACTCTTTACAATTTGTTGGCCCTACCATTCAACAGGATCTGTTCAGTGTTCTAATCCGATTTCGCAAATATGTCTACGCCTTCTCAGCCGATATCGCCAAGTTTTGATTGATTAGTCTCAAAGACCCTTGCAGCGCATCTTATGGAGACCTGATCCACATGATGTCATCAAAATCTATAATCTGAACACTGTTACTTATGGTACCTCTTCTGCTAGCTTCTTAGCAATTCGATGTTTGTTCGAACTCGGTATTGAATGCGCACAATCTTTTCCTGAGGTCTCTCGAATCATAAACGAAGACTTCTACGTTGACGATTTGTTGAGTGGAGCGAACGACGTTTCCACAGCAAAGGTACTGTGCAAAAACCTCTCTGCTACTTTGCAAACTGGTTGCTTCAACTTACGAAAATGGATCTCGAACGAGCCTCTAATTCTTTTAGACTTCATGGAATCTGACATTCACCCTATCTTAGTTGATATTGGCTCGCATGATAGCACAAAAACTCTTGGACTGCATTGGTCGCACTTGATGATAAGTTGACATTCTCTATTTCTCTTACCTCTCCAAAAAGGATAACTAAGCGTGCTATCCTGTCCGACATATCTCAGATTTTCGACCCTCTCGGCTTGCTAAGCCCTTGCACTATTATGGCCAAGATGATGTTGCAAGCGCTTTGGTTAGAGAAACTTTCATGGGAAGATAATATTCCTCTCTCCTTGTCCACTCAATGGTTGAACTTCAAAGGTGATCTTCCTGCCCTAAACGAAGTTGCCTTCCCCAGACGTATCATCTGCGATGAGCCGAAAAGTATACAGTTTCATGCCTTCTCTGACGCGTCCATCAAGGCATATGGCGCCTGCATCTATGTACGCTCTGTTGATCAAAACGGTCCTATTTTCTCAAATTTATTGTGTTCGAAAGCCAAAGTGGCTCCTCTCAAGTCTATATCCATTCCCAAACTAAAACTTTGTGGTGCTCTCACTCTCGCCCGCTTAGTCCACCAGTTTACTTCTGCGCTCCAAATTACATTTGATCAGTGCTTCTTCTGGACTGACTCCACTATTATACTTGGTTGGTTGAAAATGCATCCAAATCGTCTACACACGTTTGTCGCCAATCGTATATCTGAGATCCAGACACTCTCCAACAATTCTGTGAGGAATCATGTCTCCAGTGGAAGTAATCCTGCCGACATCCTCTCAAGAGGGGTCTCTCCTACTGCGCTGAAGGATTCCGCCGTGTGGTTTCATGGACCACCATGGCTCTCTCTAGAAGAATCTTTCTGGCCAACTCTGCAAACGCCTTCCATATCACATGATCTTCCGGAAGTAAAAAGGTTAGATGTAATATCTGTCATTGCTTCATGTTCTTCATTTCCGTTTTCAAGATACTCAGATTTTGATCTTTTGAATCGCATCATTGCCTTTATATTGCGTTTCAAGAACAATGGTCTATGTCCTAAGAATGCCCGAATGTATGGTCCTCTTAAACCTTCTTGAGATTAAGCATGCCTTTCTGACTCTTTTTAGACTTTCTCAAAACCACTCTTTCCCAGATGAGATTAAAATCTGTCAATTCCATGATCCTCGATCACGTTCGAAGCTACCCTCCTTGTCCTTGTTTTTAGACTCTGACGGCCTGCTGCGGGTTGGAGGTCCTTGGAGGGCCTACAATTTTTTTTGTAGATTGCTTTATTCTGACTATTCGTTTAATAAGAAATTTTCCCTCCTCATCTCTGGGAAACATCCGCTGGGAAACATCCGCTGTCACTTCAGAACATCTTTGCTTTCTGCATGCTGGTCCTCAACTACTTCTTTCATCACTGCAATTCCAGCTTGACGCTGGACTCCCTTGTACTCAACAAGGACGATCTCCAACCACCTATCCATTGGAAGCTCGGCCATATCATCCAACTTCATCCTGTCAGTGATGGGATCCCTCGTGTTGCCACCATCCGTACTTCTACCGGACTTTTGAAAGGATCGTTCGCCAAGATTTGTCCACTACCCAACGAATGTTAATGTTCTTTACTTGTTTTTTTGCCTTTTGCCACGTTTTGAAAGTCAAGCCTTTCAAGGCGGGGGCTATTATGTTAAGGATATTTTCGTATTTTGCTTATTTTCAGTTTTTGTCACTTGGTGGCGTTACTTGTTCTTCCTCTTCTTATTGTACTACTCAATGAATAAACATCTTTTTTTTGCTCTCCTATATTCATGTGAATTGCCGTCATTTCTTTCTCCAAATACAACTCTATGAACTCGTGAATCGCAAGTATACACTTCCTTAAGTTTGTCATCATAAAGAACATAAACAACATTACTTTCTGATATCGCCTCGTATAACTAATGTGCAAAGTCCAACCCATGTTATTACATGCTTCCTATCAGAAGCTCACAATCAGAAGAGTGGACAATAAGGCTAAAGTTAATTCCCTTTATTATGGTGTTTAGGTGAAAAATGAAGCGCTAATAATCGTATAAAGCAAGCGGTGAGGAATAATGTCCCAATAATTATATGCATACCGTGAAACCCTGTTGCTATAAAAAATGTTGATCCAAATGCTGAATCTGAAATGGTAAAAGATGCTTCTTTATATTCAAAAGCTTGTAGGGCTTTAAAATATACCCCCAATAGACTTGTAATTAATAGAGCTTGTTTAGCTTGAGTGAAATTAGCTTCTATCAATCTATGATGTACTCAAGTTACTGATACCCCTGATGATAGTAGAATAGCTGTGTTTAATAATGGAATTTGAAATGGGTTAAATATGTTCTTGAATACAATTTCCAAGATCTAATCCCCACATTACATAGAGAGGACAAAAGCATACGTCGAATTCGACCATTCAATTTATGTTGGATATGGATCATAAAACTGGAATTCATCAGGAACCCTTTTATCAGGGATATTCCTGTCAAATCATCAGATGCATCATCGATGGATTTCTGTTGACTTGGATTTTTGAAACGAGTCCTTGGTCGACGTCGTTCAACAACCATTGAGGGTCTCTGGAAAGCTGGCAAAGAGGAATGGAAGATCAGCCTCGCCGTTCTGCAGACATCTCTGCAGTGGAAGATGCGGTGCAGGGCAGTACTGCACAACCAGGATCACAACATAGAATACGATCTTTGATGGAAAAATGGGTTTTCTTCGTAAACTTTCTCCTCCAAATCGTTACCATAGATCGTAATCAATCTGCTGTAGATGTTGAAATCTACAGTTGTGCGGTTGTAAATACATGTAATTCTTAAGTGAGACGAGTTTTCTATTGATTAAATTAAAATTTAATTTTTATTATTTATGGTATTCTGAGGGGTTTATTAGTTTTAGTTAAGTATCATTAAGGGTGGCCGTTATTGATATATGAATCATATCGTCAGGTCAAGTGTCATATCATTTGGGCTACCTCTTCTTCAGTTCTGCTTGAATTTGTTAGACTGCCCTTAGTCGTAATTTTGAATTTGAAGATTTCCTGAGGATTGCTCAAACGATTGCAAGTCGCTATGATGAAATTCGGAAACTTTGCGAAATATATCTATATACAGGGTGATTGGAAAGTCTATCTCTGATAAAGAAATGTAATAAAACAAATCTATAGATAGATAATACAGTTTTTGTATTATGTTCTTCATCTCTGAAATTTTCTTCATATCTTTAACCTCAACATGCGCTCCTTTCGTTGCTCAGAGAACATCCAGACGATATTCTATTTCTAGCCAAGTATTCGCCAGCATGTCTCCTGTTATCGACATTATTGAGAATAATAATCGCTCAAAACTTGTTCTTGTCGGGGGCCGTCATATAAAACATTATTAAGTAGCGGAAGAATGGAGCTACTTATTGTTTTCACAATGTCCGTCTGTCTATCCGTCCGTCCGTCCCCTTCATAATTTCCGCATTTTTTGAGGTAGAAGGTTGAAATTCGGAATGTAGCTTACTATTGGCATCTGCACCTTCACTATTTAGTTTGGTTTTGATTGGCCCACTGGGGTCGGAGTTTCGGGGGCGGAAATTAGAGGGGACCAAAAGGTCTACGCGTATTTATGCATACAAAGTAGTGAAATTCGGTATGCAGAGTCCTCTAAGTAAGATCAACATTACTATAAAGTTTGGGCCAAATTGTCCCAATGGGGTCGGAATTGTGGGGGTGGCGGTTACTGGGTCTTTAGAACTATGGTAACATATGGCATTCGATCGGAAATGATGAGAAACGAAAGAAGAAAGAGCTCTTTTACACTTTCTAAAACTACGTTCGAGAAAATCAATTTTTTGATTTAAAAAATTGGGGAGGGGGTAAAAAGTGAGATAAAAGGGTAAAGATTGGTGATCTCAGGGCTTCCGCTACTTTCCTATACCTTCCTCGGGAGGCTTAATTTCTTGTTCCTTTAGCATATCCATACAGGAAAAGGTCTAAGGAATAAGGTCTGGTAAACGCGGAGGCCATGGATTATCCCTTCCAAATTATCGAACAGTGTGTAATTTTGGTCATGTAGGTGGAAGAACTTAATAACTCAGCTTTGAATTCATTTCCGTTAGTTCTGAGGATTCTGTTACTTGATTTGTACACTAATAAGTATATGTTATTACAAATATTTTATTTATTATAATAAAATTTATAAAATTTATAAATCTTTAAATCAGCTCATAATTATGGCATTTTTGTAACATTTCACGAAATCATTTTTTAGAAAAATAAATAAACAAAATATATACTATAGAAAATATATGAAATTTTAAAAAAATTTAGCAAAAACCAAAACAATGTTCATGGAAAACATAAAAGAACAAAGCATAGTGTTCTGAAGTTTCTGAAGAATTATGTATAATTTTTTGTGGTTGCATTTACGTCATTTTCCAACAACCATTTTCGAATCACGACTCCCTTTTTTAATGTTAAATAACTTGCGACCCTCCACAACACATTTGAATAAAAAGAGGCATTTTAACAGGATGATACATGAGGGAATAAAAAACCAATAATAAAAAAAATCTCGTACTTTCCTATAAAAATAAATGCAAATAAAGATAAGTTCGGCAACCCCCAGATTAGAAATCACTTCAGCATTCACTTTCTTGATATAAAAGGGTCTGAAGTGGTGAGCAGTCTGTGAAGCAAATCTACATTCTTGTCTATTCTTGAGGATTTTCTTTGTTTTATCTGTGATGTTTATTTCTTGCCTCCTACCAATAATACTGAGCCAGAGAGAGTTATTTATTCTTAAAACCAGGACGAATATTTGTTAAAGAGCCTCTCGCTGTATCTTGAGATTGTTACATCTCTCTTCAATTTTTTGGCAAAACTTCTAATATATGCGTTAATGCTAATAATTTGCATCTCAGAAGTCGATGTGTCATCTATTTCATGTAAAACAAAATTCAACACGGTTTCATATCTTGTATGTTTTGAATTTTTTACCCACATATCAACTAATTTGTAGCGCATTTCTGTAGCTTGCATAGGAGGGTTTTTTTTAAGGTTCAAGTAGCCAGAGATACTAGTTTTAATTTGTATATAACCAGAAACCTATATAATATACTGAAACTCTGAATGAAATTGGAAAAAAGCTAATGCACTCAAACAAAAACACTCACCTTTCCACAAACGTTTCTGGGTTCATATAAAGCAATATGGAAATTTCATCCTTTAAAAATAGGCAGAGAAGCTGTGTAATTGTACACTACATGTACTGCACATCTTGAAAAGCAATCTTAGAATAGCAAAGGTTTATACGAGAAGGTTGGATTGAAAACAATTACGAATGGAATATGGTTATTAAATAATTTTGTTGTTTTCAAAATTAGTTTAAAAAGTGAATTATGTCAATGATGTTAACTGGTTTCTTTATCTTTTTTCATGTGTACTTTATTATATTTTATTTTTTTATCATATTGTTTTTCCTTTTTTATTTATTCTTTTTTGGGGAGAGGGAACTACCACGTTAAGCGATTGGTTTTTGTGGCTACCTTTTTCAATTGTTTTTAATAATTTCAGTTTTTTTTTAATTGTATTGAAATTCATTGATATAAAGCTATTTATTTTATTTATTTTATTTATTATCTGGAACGGATCACATATTTGTAGTCAAATAATTGATTGAGAAGACTAACAACAATGGACAGCAAATTCATTTCACTTTCGTAGATTTGGAAAAAGCCTATGACACTGTACCTTTACATAAGTTGTGGGAAGCATTAGAGGATATGAATATTAATAAATTAATAATTAATGCAATAAAAAATTTGTACAAAAATGCCGTATCTAAAATCAAAAGCTGTTTCAGAAGAAATTAAAGTAACAAAAGGCCTCCGTCAGGGTTGCAGCATATCACTCACATTATTTAAGATATTTATAAATAAAGCATTATCAAATTGGAACAAAAAATGTTCAGGAATGGGAATACCAATTGGAGATGGATCAGCAGACACAATATATACACTGTTATTTGCAGATGACCAGGTAGTAATTGCGCAAGAGTATGAAGTCATGGAATTTATGCTTAGAAAGTTACTAGAGGAATATGATAAATGGGGGCTGAAAATAAATTTAGAAAAATCATTTTATATGGATGTGGAACAGAAACTAAAGATTTAATTCTGGGAGAACAAAAAGGTTGTATTAGAGGATGTGAAGAATTTGATTATTTGGGGGTAAAAATAGATAAAGAAGATAGACAGTTAAATGACATTAAGAACAGAATTAATAAAGGTAAAATTATAACATCAATGCTGAATGGTATCCTGTGGAATAGACATATAAATAAGAAGAATAAAATGCAAATATATAATACAATAGTGAAAAGTACTGTGACATATGGAGCTGAAACATGGAAATTTAACAAAAATTTAGAATCAAAACTTATGTCGATGGAAATAGATTTTCTAAGAAGATCAGCGAGATGTTCAAGATTGGAAAAAATAAGAAATAATGTTATACGAGAGAAAATGAATATTAAAAACTCAATTTTAGAATATGTAAGATATAAACAGCTGAGTTGGTATGGACATTTTAGAAGAATGAATGAAGATAGGTTACCGAGAAAGGCTTTGGAATGGAGTCCACCTGGAAGAAGAAGAGGAAGACCTCGAAACTCATGGATGCGGGAAATAAGAACTGGAATGAAACTAAAGGACTGGAGGATATGGATTGGATGGATGGAGACGAATGGAGAAGGAAGATTCTTTAGGCACAGAAAGATGTGTAAACATTGAAAATCTGTATATAAATAAAATAATCTGGAACCGAAAACGTAACGTACGCCGTACACCGATGAAGCGAATCAGACGAGTGATTCGGCCGCCTGAGTCTTATGAAATGCCTGAGCGGAGAAAGGAGAAGTTCGGACATGATTCAGTAAGGCATTATGTGCTTAACGAAGAAACTGATAACGATTTTACATAATGGGGACATTCTACTATCTACAAGTAAAACAATTTCAGTTATTCAGGTTAGTCGAAAAATTAATTACACACTGTGCATCGATTGGGAAACGTTGAATTCATGTATGCACATATAGATAATGCCCAATGTGGCGGTGCACCATCCTGTTGGAAAATTACCCGTGTCTGGTACTTTTCTATTTGAGGTGCTACATAGCTCTCTAGCATGTCCAAATAAACCGGTCCTGAAATGGAAGACTCAGCAACTAGTCTTCATCACGTATTAGGCCACACCAAATATTCATTTTTGAGCTGTCCTTTTCATGTTCGACCAATACATGCGCATGTTTAGACCATCAATATAAAAACATTGAGTTTATTCAGTTTTCCGGATATGTGAAAAGCGGCACATCTAAATAACCCACCCAAAGCGGTAGTGATTATCATTGTGGTCGAAAATCTCCGCAGCAAAGGCTATACGGCGGGGACCGTTCTCTGATTATTCCTCAACATTTGCACCTGATAGGCACGCAAAAGCAGACTCCTCTTGTTAGAACTGTAACCACTGTACTCTGAGTGTATACCCAGTTCCCTTGAGGCATGACAAATGAATTTGCGAGAACTTTGTTGAAAAGCTAGACGGAGAGCTTGAGTTGTCTCTTCACTCACACGAGGGCCATCAATTTTTGGAAGATCCTGTCTCTGTAAATTTGTGATGCCAACTTCTAATGTTCTTAACATCCGAAAGGTCGGATCCTTACTCATTTCTACAGCTTCTCTCTGCAGTAATCGGTGATTTTGTCTCATGAAACCACAAAAAGCACTGTGCTTTCTCTTTCATAGCTGCATTTCGATGTTAGCGCCGTTTATAGCGTTTCGGCTCCTAGCGTACCATCCGTTAAAAGAACTTTCTGAGATGTACAAAAAAGTTTGTAAACTGCTCACAAAAATTAGGAGTGTGTGCGAGTTCCACAGACAAGACACTAGTGCAGGGCGTTTCTGAATACAGAAAGTTTTATTTATACAGCGTGCTTACTTTGAAGTGATCAACCCAAATATCTAGAAATCGATTAAAATTGTCAACAATCTGTTAATGCAGTACTTTAGGAAAGTGAGGATGCAAAATCTGATGTTTACGTCAAATTTGACGTTTGACCTCTTTAAGGGGTCAAATCATAACGTAACTTTTTAACCGTGTAAGATACAACAAAAGTGGCATTGGAAAACTTGTAGAACACACCATATTTAACCCTAAATCATCATCTTTACAAAACTTATTTCTTTATTTTACAAGAAGATTAGAAAATTCCTTTTAAGACACTTTATTGCAGGATTCTACTACATTTGATTTTTCCTTTCCCTTCTCCTAAGTGGACAGTTCCGTTGTTATTTTTAGTAACACTTAAGAGTAAACCAGTAGTGCATAATCAAATGTAGTAATGCATACAATACACGGATGCAAATAGTCAAAAATGCCTGCCTATAGTAATGCACAAATGCTGGAAATGATTATAATTTATGGTGAATGCACGCGAATATTGCACTAGATTTCCTCAATCCAATGTCACACATTGCACAATTTTAAGAGAAATAAACAGATTACGAAGAACAGCGTGTGTACATCAACGTTATCCCAGAAGCCAATGACAGAGAACCATTAATGACATTGATGTGATTGCCTATCTTGAAGCAAATCCTCATGCAAGTATTAGTAATACGTCTTCGGAATGTGGGTTATCATGTCTAAGTATTTGGAAAATATTTCACAAACATAAATATCATCCATACCATCTAACCCCTGTTCATGCACTTGAAAGAGAGCAGGACCAAAAGTTCAGGATGTTTTTTGTAACTTTATGCTTGTTAACCTAGCAGGATAGGGCACCACCCCACAGAACTACTTAAGTGTCATAACCCTTGAGAAGTGCTTTTGGAACAAATTGGTTAGGACAGTTTGATCCTGTTTTGTGGCCCCCAAGGTCACATGATTTGACTCCCATAGGTTTCTTTTTTTGAGGTCATGTGAAAGATACTGTGTATCAAACTCCACCCAGAGACATGAATGAGTTGAAACCTGAATTCAATATGCATGTACAAACATTTCTCGAACAACATTTATAATGTGTATAAAAACCAGGTGTTACGATTTAAATCATGTATTGCTTCAGGTGGTAACCAAATTGAACACTATCTGTAAATTTCTTGTGAAATAAAGAAATCTTATGTAAAATAGTGATTTAGGGATAAACTTTGTGTGTTCTACAAGTTTTCCATTGCCAGTTTGGTTGTATCTTACACGGTTAAAAAGTTGCGTTATGATTTGACCCCATAAAGAGGTTAAAGGTCAAATTTGACGTGAACATCAGATTGCACATCCTTACTTTCTATAGCAGATAGTAGACAATTTTAATAGTTTTTATATACTATTTTTTATGAGATATATATATGGGTGGATCATTTCAAAGTAAACACCCTGTATATAAAATAACATAGACCATTCTCTAATAATGGGAAATTTGCATACGGTTTCCAATAATTATGGAATATGACACTTTGAGAACATCATGACATTTCCTATATATCACATGTTTGAAGTTTTTGCGATGGAACAAGAGCTTGTTGGAAGGTGGGGCCAAACTTCTAGTATGGTTATGGTCTCCTCGAACCGCCAGGACAGCTGTACACCTGTTTAGCAAGGAATTGATGAGATTATCAATGAGGACTTGATGTAACCTTTACCACTCCACGAAGAGTCAATTGAGGTGCTGGCCTAGCTGCAATGCGTTTTCCAAGAGCGTCCCAATGCGTTTTCAATAGGATTAAGTCGATAAGCATGCCAGCGAGTCCATACGCTCGATACCCTCTTCTTCAATTACGACCTCCACTAGGCAGTCTCTGTGTGGTCGCGTGTTATCGTCCATAAAAATAAAACCATTTCCGAAAGCTCCCGCATATGATATGACAATAGACCTAAGAATCTCGTTCCTGTGCCTCTGAGTGTCAGAGTACCGTTCGGGATAATGTACAGCTCAGTACGCGCACAAATGATTATGCTTGCCCAGACCATCAATCTACCTCTGCAGTACTGTGCTCTTTCCTGCAAAAAACCAGGGTTATATCGCGCTCTGATTTCCCTCCAGATCAGTATTCGTCGATTATCTGACTGTAGACCGAATTTCGACTCCTCCGTGAAGAGAACTCTACTCCATTCGTCAGCACCCCAATCGCGATGCTCTTCCGCCCAGATTTTTCGGTTCCTATGGTGCCCTGCAGTTAAAGGCAGGCATACTATTGATCTACGTGCATACAGGCCTCTTCGATGAAGGCAACTGCGGATCGTTTGCGTCGATACTCTGCGTTCTGTTGCCAAGGCGAGCTGGCGTTGAAGATTGGTGACAGTTTGTCACCTGTCTCTTCGGGCTGTTAGCAACAGGTAACGGTCGTCATGTGCAGTTGTAAATGATAGGCGACCTTGTCCTGACTTCTTTGAACAATTCCAGTCTTCTGGAAACGATTTCACAATCGACAAGCGACACATGGTGACACTTCAATGACGTCAGCTACCGTCCTTTCAGTTTGTCGCTAATTTTTGTGAGCCATAACCATTTATTACATAAAATCTTTTCAATGCAGACTTCTGTTGTTGTGTTTGGGGACACTAGAGTCTTTCAATTTTCTCACAGGAGATACTATAGCGCTGTTTAACCTACCTCTCTGATTGTTTACAACAAAGAAAAAATACGGATTGTTTAAACCCACGATGGAAACAATTAAGATTACATTGTTGCTTGGAATAAGATGATCAGGTGATTTTTCAGTGACATTAAAAAAAAACTGAATAAGTACTCATTTCATTAATAAAATTTTATCATGTTTTTTATTTTGTTTGTACTGAATTATACTTATCACAGTTAGTAAAGAGAGGGAGGTTAAACAGCGCTATGGCAAAATTGAGAGATGCCAAAAGCAACAATGGAAGTTAGTCAGTAAAACAGGTCTGTAATAATAAAGGAGGTCATGTGTGAGTAGTTTATCTATTTAATCTAGGTTTTTGTTTTAGCAAATTTCTTTATCAGCAAGAGACTTCTGATCACTCTGTATTTTTATTTTTTTATTTTTTCAGCAAAACCGTATTTAAACGAACTTATAAATGTAATAAAATAAAAGATCATTTTGCTCTATCAAATCTTTAAGAAAATTGCAATTTCTTAAGATTGAAAGGAAATATTTCGCGACCTGGAATCGAACCAGGGATCAAGTGTTTCAGGCTCGTACTTACCTGAACTGCAACCTCAATATTATTAATATTTTGTCTTTCAAATAAATCTAATCACAGTACACTTCGTAAATTATCTTTTTTAAAATTATCTCGCCTTCGAAATTTTCATACAAAAATAATCAAGTTTCATTATGCTCTTTAATCACTCACAATTATAAAAGTTGCTTTTAAAATTTGTTGCATAATAAAAAAGGAAAGAGCAAAACTTCCAACCCATACACTTTTAATAATTCCTCATAGCAAATGCCGATGCAATTTCGCGTTAACATGAATTATAATGAAATCTCCGATTAATTAAAGAAATGTAGGATTTTATTTATTATTAAGTTAGGGCGGAAGAGGCGAGAAACCATTAAGGTTATACAGATTTACTAAACATAAATCTGCCTACAGTATAATAATTTCGAGTTTTATTAAGATATTTTTAAAAATTTTTGACACGGTGCTTTTTAACCTTTGACCTTTGTAAGACATCCGATCGAAACACACATGGATGGGAAGAAAGGGTAAATTATAAGATGGTAGCATACATGTGAAATTAAGAGAAATCAACCAATTATTGCAAACGTAATTACACAAGAATAAAGAATAAAATTAATGGAGGATAAGTTTATTAAGATTTTTGAAATAATATTTGTAATATAACGTTTGTTTGCGTTTCTGTGTGGTAACGTGTTAAACTAAATCCACACTAGTCAAACACTTACTTACGTGTGCACAGACGGAGGAGAAACAATCTCGAAAGTGAACTAATTAAAACGTGTATGCGCGACATAGTTTGTTGATATTCGTCGGTGCTTGGCCAATGAAATAGGAAAAGGAAAAAACATACGAAAATGCCGATGGTGTGTGATTGAGGCTTTAAAAGCAGAAATAAATATAGTGCATCTGATTTCACTGTAGCGATTGCCAATTCTTTCTACATTTCAACTGCTGTTTTAAGCTGTTGTTTGGTATATAATGGCTTAACTGATCCCATGTTTCTTCTAGTATTTTTGAAAAAAGGGGGTTATAAACAGTCGAGTGGCATCAATGTGCCATCAGCAGATTGGGTGAATATACAGGGTGAATACAAAAGTCTGAACCCCCCTTTTATTTTTTGAACCGAAGCAGATATGTCAATTTTGATGAATCCAATGAATAGGAAGTTGTGGGTGGCCTATCGCATGGTGCATTTTTCATCATCCCAAATATGCTAATTAGGACACATTCAAAATTTGTCTCAAAAACCGTAAGGGATACAGAAAAAAACCCAATTGCAAACTTGTTCAACATAAAAAAACCAACAAAACAAAACAAAATCATCCAAATCGGACCAACCAATCACCCACAATCACATGGTGAACTCTTTGTAGCTTACAACAGTCACACTGCACAAGGAAAACAGAATGTTGATATTTCCACCATGTAAACCATGCAAATCAAAAAATTAACATAAATTACCATACTCACATTCACTTTCATGCGGAAAAGCAAATAAAAGGCATGTTTCAGCATACAGAAGACAGAACATTTCCAGGATGGCAAGCTACACTGTTCCGGAAATGGTCAACATGATCTTGGTGATTGTGGGTGATTGGTTGGTCCGATTTGGATGATTTTTTTTTTGTTTGTTTTTTTATGCTGAACAAGTTTGCAATTGAGTTTTTTTCTCTACTCCCTTACGGTTTTTGAGATAAATTTTGAATGTGTCCTAATTTGCATATTTGGGATGATGAAAAGTGCACCATGGGATAGGCCACCCACAACTTCCTATTCATTGGATTCATCAAAATTGACATATCTGCTTCGGTTCAAAAAATAAAAGGGGGGTTCAGACTTTTGTATTCACCCTGTATACAGTGTGTTGTAGGCATTCGAAAAAACATTTCAATTGTCGCAATGCAGAAACGGAGCGATCTATCAGACGTACAAAAAGGAATTAATAATGGTTTGTGACAAGGGTGCCGAAGGACAAGGGTGCCAACATTTCAGAAACTGCGGAGTTTGTGAACTGCTCGCGTGCTGTTATGGTAAAAGTGTATCGCGCAAAATGGCACTACAGAAAATAAACGACGTGGAAATCTTGGTGCTCCACGAGCCATATATGAAAGAGTAGAACGGCGCCATGGAACAACTTACTACCCAAATAAATCAAGGGCTACCGCAAGTTTGTCCAGAACGACAGTTCAACGAACGTTTCTGCGTATGGCGCTCCGAAACGGATGGATGGTGATAGCACCTATGCTGACGATTGTGCATCGGTAAACAGGCTGGAATTTGCGCGGCAGTACCGACACTGGACATCTACTGATTGCAAAAGGTTGCCTTCTCAGATTAATCACATATGGATGGACGTTTGCGCATACGGCTAGTAACGTCAGAAAAATAACACCCTTCAACCATTTGTGGACGGCAACAAGTTGACGGAGTTAGCGTTAGGTCTGGGGTATATTTTCGTGGCATTCTCTGGGTGTACTCATCATCGTGGATAGTAATACGAATCGATTTAAGTACGTTTCGATTCTTGCCGACCATGTACACCCATACAGGGACATTGTTATTCCTGGGCATGATGGCATCTTCTAGCACGACAATGCGACATCTCATATAGGTAAAATCGTACATGAGTGATTGGAAGAGCACGGGGAAGACTTTACTGCACTTCGCTGGCCCCTAAATTCCCCGGACTTAAACCCAGTCGGGCATATATGGGACCATCTCGATTGGGTTATTCGCTTCACGGATACTCCATCTCGCACCCTCCAACAGTGTCATCTGAACAGCAGTCAGCTTGGCTCAATATCCCTATGAACACTTTCCAGCACTTCGTTGAGTCCGTCTAGCCGCTGTTCCAGCTGCATGTGATCGTTATTCCGGACATTAACAGCTGGTCACATTATTGTGACTCGACTGTTTAAGTATCCCACAGCACAAGAAAAGTCGCCCAGAGAAGAATTGAGTAGGTAGGTTGCTTTTCAATGATATTCAATGAAATCGAAACGCCAACAAAGACTTCAGTTACAGCAAAGAAATTTATTTGAGCAATGGCAAGTGATAAAATAACTAGAATTGCAATTCTGTAAGTCTAATGGAACGTATTTTGTATCCACCTTCGGCATTTGCATTGCTTGCAGAACCCTGGCATTTGGCAATAAAAATTTTGGATGACAGTTTTTGATATATCATTCCACGCAGTTCTAGCAGGCAACCGCAGTTCTTCAGTTACGACTGTGGGCGAGGACATAGGGTCAATTTTCGATTATCATAACCTACATATTTGGGGGTGGGGAGAACAAATCTTTGGCAACCTAGTAAGCTAAGGATGAAATGTTTTATGCTGATTACAGAAGAAACATTGGAAAACTCAGCCGACATGGGGACGAGCATTTTCCTGTTGAAAGGTAGCTCCAGGTAGGGTCTATGAGAAGGGTCACTTCTGGTTCCAAGACCATCGTGATGAACCGCTGACTATCCATAGTACCTGCGATCAGTATAAAGCACGAGTGTGAAATAACACTCCAAAACATTATTCCTGGCCAAGGATGTGCTCTTGACCTGGAGTTGTACCAATATAGCGCTCTGCAATGCACTCTCCGACAATACCTTTGCGACAAGATTCTGCCGTTATGTATCACGAGATTGAATCTAGAGTCACCAAATAGCATGGTTCGCTTTATTCAACATACCGGTGTCTTCGGTGATTGCACCATAAAAGCCTCTCATGTCTATGGTAGCAGGTTATAGTTAGTCGAAGTAACGGACACCGAGCTTCGACCTTGGCTGCAGCAATCGCCGGTGAACAGGTATACGCAGACATCGCCTGTTGTGTCGCCATCGTCTATTCTAATGCAGATGTTATGTATGTCCAGGGCCGGCCCAAGAAATAGCTCGTGCGGGCCTATATTCAAAAATATTTGTAGCGTGGGAAATAAAGATGTTCGTGGGGGCGATTTTCAAAAATTTATTATCGTAGAAAATTAAGGCGCGAGGCCTTTAAAAACGCGGGGCATTTTGCAGCTACATTGTTCGCACCGCCCTCAAGCCGACCCTGTGTGTGTCGTTACCGAATTAATCATCACCATTCGTACCAAGCGACTGTCTTCCTTTCTGACTTGGCTAGATCCCTGATGACAATATTTAGATACTTCTTCTGTCCTAGTACGCATAAATTGTTTTAGCGTTCCAAGGCGTGCAGCTGTACAAGGTGAACTAAAACAATAAGGACAAACTTCAGGAGATGGAATAAAAAATCTCATATGAACATATGTTCGAAAAAGAACGGTTTGCCTGTGAAAGAGCAATTAGTATAGAACATGATATCAATGTGGCAATAATTGTGTGAACGTTACAAAAAATGTTCTAAGCCTCTTCCATCAGACCCCTTCTCACACAAACGCCGAAAGATGGTTGCAAACGTTTTGTGATTCGAGTAATACTGTCTGTCGGGGTACATTTCTTGATAAATCCGTACGGTCTCTCGACCATTCCCATGTGCTTCTCTGTATGTGAAGACCATCTCGGCTTGTTCCTTATATGAATATGGGACCATTGTACCTCCGCTGCACGACGGTCACTCAAAAGTAACTCTGCAACAGAAAAAACATATTGTTTGTTTTGTTTTGGGAATATGGTGTCATGTATGCAATTATTGCCATTTCCATGAAATCTTTGAATGGATATTTATAAGAGAAAAGGACGAGACACAAAAACCCTGGAATGCAATAAATAGTTAATAAATACAACTGAAAAATAAAATAATAATTAACAAATAACAAAATAATAAATATATAAGTATAATCAAAATAAAACTAAAAAATCAAATAAAGAGCTGACGTTTCGGATAGAGCCTATCCTTTATCAAAGCAAAAAAGGATAATTCTCTAAAAGAAAATAGAATATTAGAGAATTATCCTGAAGTTATGAAATTAGTACTAACGGACGGGTTTATATAGAGTTTGCATGGGGAATAGTAAGGCGTTATTGGCTGACAAACAAGAGAACAAATGAGATTAATTAGACGAACTGTTGGGATAGGACAAGACGGAGGACAAATAGGAAATAATAAGGGGGCGGCGAGAAAAATGTAATAGGATGAAACATATGAAAGTGAAATTATAAAAACGTTTAGGAATGATAGGTGCCTAGCAAAAAGATTACGTAAAATTATTCCTGATTATTAGTAGACAAAAAAGGGGGCTGTGTCATGAAAGAATATTATTGACATTGTTCAAAAGTATCGATTTTATGATTCCCTGACTGTACTCGGTTTAAAAAATAAAAATTCCCTGACCATTCCCGGTCGCTAGTCACCCTGTAAAAAAGTCCCACATGTAAGAGCAACGGATCAAAAGTAAAAAAATATGAGAGGACATTGAAGAACATTGAAAAGAATAAATAAAAGATAAGAAAGAAGAGAAGGCCCCATAGGGCTTGCGAAAAATTAAGGAATAGCTGAAGTTGGAAGGGGACATGGGAAAGGTAATGAGGGAATGGTGCCTTTGCTAAGGTTAATGCCATTAGGGGTGAGGGAATTAAATTTCCAAATAAGAAAAGACTCGAATTGCTTTCTCTCTTTTTTGCTAGGAAGTTACTACGAAGAATATAAATGCTGATGGCCTGTAAAGAGTGACCAGGGGAATTAAAGTGTTTAGCGACAGGGGTGTCAGCATTGCTAAGAATATCAAACTTATGCCCGGCAAATCTGGAGCGTATGGTATTGCCTGTCTCTCCAACGTACTGTTTCTGGCATACTTTGCAATGTAACAGGTAAATTAAGTTGTGAGAAGTGCAGGTCAGGTTCTGGTTAATCTTGAAAGTAAAGGAGGAGGCACTGCTGGAAATGGAGGTAGCAGGGTTAAGAAAATGACAAACACCGCAACGCTTTGTGTTGCAAGGAGAACATCCCTTAGTGGAAGTGCGTGGTTTGGTAATAGCAGCATGGACCAGAATATCTTTAAAATTAATTGTCCGTTTAAAAGAAACTTTTGGTGGTTCTGGTAGAATGGAGTGGAGAAGAGGAGAATTATCAATAATATGTTGATATTTCCTTAGGACATTTTTAATACTATTGAGGGTTGGATGATAAGGAAGAACTAATGTAGGGGTTGTCATGGCTGGAGAAGGTTTGGGGTTGTTGTTAGAGCGAGAATTGCGATGTTTATAGATAGAGGCGCGTATGACAGATTTGGGGTAGCCTCTTGCTTTAAGGGAGTGGGTAAGGGCATTAGCATGGAAGTCCTTGTCAGGCTGATTAGTGCATATTCTATGGATGCGAGTTAACTGACCTAATGGGATGTTATCCTTGCAATGGCGCGGATGGCAGCTGTCATAGTGTAAGTACTGGTGTTGATCAGTGGGCTTCTTATAGAGATTAGTAGACAATTTTTTGTTAGTGATAGAGATAGAGACATCCAAAAAAGAAACTGTCCTGATAGAGTAGTTGTGAGAAAACTTGATGGAGGGGTGGATGGAGTTGGAATGGGTGATAAAAGATAAGAGTGAGTCTTCGTTGTGTGGCCAGATCAGGAAAATATCATCAATATATCGCAGCCAGACCAACGGCTTTAAGGGAGACGTGGAAAGTAGTTTGGTTTCCACTTCCCCCATAAAAATGTTAGCATAGTTGGGAGCCATTTTGGAGCCCATAGCAGTGCCACTGGTCTGGATGTAATACTCATTGTTAAAAGTGAAGAAATTGGAGGTGAGGATGGTACGAAGAAGAAGGCAGATTGTGTCAGTAGAAGGAACTTGAAAAGGTTTGTTAGCCATGAGAATGTTGCACACAGCTTTAACCCCATCATCATGAGGAATGTTAGTGTAGAGGGAAGAGACATCAAGCGTGCAGAGGAAGACGTTCTTGAAATCGTAGTTAGAGTCGTTAAGGCGCTGGATATGGGAGAGAAAATCGTTAGTGTCTTTGATATAGGAAGGAAGACTGGGTGGGATGTGGCGTATGTGGTGGTCGACATACGCAGATAGTGGCTCACAGAGTGTGTTGTTACAAGAGATGATCGGACGGCCGGGATTGCCAGGTTTATGAATCTTGGGAAGAAGGTAGAAACGACCAGGAGAACTGAATTTAGGAAGGAGGAAGAGGCGGGTTTTGTTATCAACTTCAGAAGAGGATTCAAGCTGAGAGAGGGTATTTTGAAGTATGGATTTGAACGTGTCAGTAGGATCGGAGGTTAGTTTCTTGTAGAACGTAATATCAGAGAGTTGTCTGTTAGCTTCGTTAATGTAGTCAGAGGTGTTCATGACAACAATAGCGCCCCCTTTATCTGCTGGTTTAATTGTTATATCAGGGTTATTGCTAAGGCGTTTGATACAAAGGAATTCGTTATTGGTAAGGTTAGGAAGAGGTTTTTTAATATTTTTAGTGATGGAGAGGATGTCGTTTTGTATGGATTTGATGTAAACTTCAAGTTCAGGATTGATGTCATGAGGAGGGGTCCAGTCGCTAGGAATATGGAAGTTTGAGTTGGTAGCGGGAGTAGAATTGGAAGGATTCATGCAAAAGTATAGACGGGACCTGAGGGCACGGCTAAAATTATCGACAGAGGAAATGATATCAAACGTGTCAATAGTATTAGGAGTGGGACAGAAGGAAAGGCCTTTGGACAGGGTTCTGATCTCGAGAGACGAAAGTTTAGTGGTTGATAGATTAATAACCGCGGTTGTGCCAAGAGTAGAGGAGCTGGAGGAGCTGGAGCTGGTAGAGGGAGGTGGATCGTATTTAGACAGGGAGTTCAAGAAAAAGGCGGATAACGGATTAGATAGAAAGTGGGTTTTATTAGGGAAGGAAATACGATCTCTATTCTGTGCAAACCACACCAGTTTATTTTGTGATTTATTATTGCATTTTCAAATTTTCTAGCACTTCTGGATCATGCGATACTTTTTTGTAACCAATATTGCTATAGCGTAACTTTTATTTTAATTCCGATATAATACCGTCTGAACACCATATATTAGACTGTCTACTAGCTATCTCGTCCATACATGACAAAACGACGAAACACGGATATGAATTTTACCTTTAATCTACTGACAAGAGACGGAATAGCGTTCGCCAGTGTGCTAACAGGCTTGTTCATGTTTGTTCGTGCTCGCGGTGTTCATTCTTCTAGTGCGGTCGCACCTTCAGGGAGCTGCTTTTCCCATACGAAATGCTTGAGTGCCACTGCACGGCATTGCACATTAATTATAATGCATGTCTTTTAATAATGCACATGATCAATATCGCGGACTGAACTTTTGCAAAAAATCTTACGTATCTTATTAATGAACCTATGATTATTTTATGTACCTTGCAAACAAATTCCAATTTCTACTGACATTTTTGTGATCAAAGTGATACTTACAAACAAATTTATTTGAAACTGCATTTCAATTTTCTTTTGTTATTTTTTATACTGTATTAATTGTCATTGATAGGAGACGAATGGTTTATTCGTAACGTTCTGAAGCAGTTGTTAATTAAATAAAATGCGCGAAAAACCTCAAATGCAATAAAGAGATAATGTGGGTTATGGCATCCCTTCCCAATATTAACAATGCAAATACGCAACATATAAGAAGCGCGTAAAATATTGTTGATTTGTAAATTTAAAACCTGTGGAATGAATCTTCATACTATAAATTCATTTTTTAATAATTTTTAAGATATTTTTACGAAATTCTAATGCCCTATAAGCTCGTCATAGAATAAAGCGTAAAATGCATATAAAAAGGAATAAACTTGGAAATTGTAAACATTGCAAGATAGTTGTCTTCGAGCACCGAATTCATATAATTGTATGGTCGTTAGGAATTATTACATGTGACGATTCAGCACCAACTTTATGGTAGTAGATATATAATCGCCTATAAATTTTAGGACTCCTTCTTCTTTACTCCCTCTCAACTTATTGCTTTGCTGTTGTCGCTCTTCTTTTTATTTTTTATTTTATTTTCTTGCTAATAATCCTCTATCTCGTTTACCTTTAAGTTTTCTTTTCATCTATCTCCCTCTCTCTTTTGCGCGTTTTCGTCCCGCATCGAGTCTCGCTTTCGTCACCACTGACGTCATCGCCCTTCTTCGTCCTCCTCCCTTCCTTTCCCTTTGCCCTCCTCTATCTCCTTCCTACCCAACCGCTCAATGTCATCGGTGGCAAACGCATGCGCACAACGGACTCCCTCGACAGCTCTGCACCGCTAAACCCATCTGGAAACGAGGCGCCGAGTCAGATACCACCGTCCCTTCGGCCGAGCGAGCGCCACGACCACGCCAAGAGAGTTTGCTCTAAAGAGGCGTGTCGCCACTGACGCTTCTTTCTCTACCTTCCTCTCTCTCTTTCTCTCTCTCTCTCTCTCTCTTCCTATCGCTCTCTTTTCTCTGTCAGTCTCTCTTTCTCTTTTTCTCTTCCTCTCCTTCTGTCTCCCGGCTCGCTCGCTCGCAGTTCAGTTGTTCTTATGCATCGAGATCGTCGATTGCAACCTTGGTCGCTGCCGCCGCCGCCGCCGCCGTCGTCGCCGTCGGAACGAAGCCTCTGGCCGCTGTTGCTGCTACTGCTCCTCTTGTCGCATCTGGTTTCTTCTTCATCCGTCGGCGCATCTTCCGTGCTCTGAAACAACCAGCGGCTCCGAAAAACAGCACAAGCAAACGTTTTTATTAATTTTTTTGAAAAGCATTCTTTCTGTGGTGTGCGTGTATAACCTTTGCAACCGAGCGACGACACAATCGGAGGGGGAAAAATTCACCAGTTACGACCCGTGACGTCACATCCTCTTCCCCCCTCCCGTCAATGCATAGGATACTAAAAGAGACTTCCTGAATAATACAACACACATAAATATACGCATCCTTCTCTTTCTATCCCCTTCTCTTCCCTCTCTCTTATCTGTATAAAAAATACGCAAAATGTGTTTGGTGGTGTTTCTTCCGAATTGCTTCCGTCGCTCTGCTGAAACTTCTTCCCTTCGATGACTCCTGGATATCACGGCGCCCCATCGTTCGCTCACCTGGCGACTCCCAACAGGTAGGACTTGTTACTTTCCTTCCTTCCTACTAATGCACAGGTTCGCACCTGTTCGATTTGTGGTACGGGGCAAGTGCGCGCTTTATCAAATTCATTTCTATCAAAAAGCGTCTTTACATGCATGTCTTGCGTGACATTGCTATAGTGCATTACGAGGCTTAAACAATTGAAAGATAAGCCTCATTGCAACGTTTTCTGCTCAGTTTTCAGGGTCCTCTCTTTTACTCTCTATCTCTCCATCCCCCCGCTATAAGCAACCGTATCGATTGAGCGATGTATCGTCAAATGAAATCGTTCTTTTTTTTCCTCCTCCTTCTATTCTGATCTATCACACCAACTTTATTGGTTGGAAGTAGAGAAGGAAAAAAAATACAACATCAAAATAATAAAAAATAAAAGCAAATAAGAGCCACAGGGAACTCATCGCCGTTTCCTTTCAATCAATATTCACGTTGGAAATAAAAGTGGGTCTTGTTTAGTAGTTACACTGATAACTAGATACGGCTTTATATGATCCTTTACCTTAAGATATACACTAGACGACCACGCATACTCACTCTATTAATTATAATGCATTTTATTACAAACATTACTTTGCATCAGTTCGGTTGTTCACATTCTAACGACTCTGAATCAATCGAAGAAAAGCGTTCACTTTTCTTATCTTACCACTTAACGTCATTCCAGACAATTCAACTATCGCAATTGCAGCGAAGTCGCTCATTATCTCTTCACCACGCTAGAGTTACATTAGAATTTGTAATTTTTTTCAGCATGATTTAGAATCAAGAGCAGCTTCATTTCACTTCTTTAACATTTTACGCACTTCATAATTAGTCTGCTGGAGTCTCTAAAGAGATGAAAAATTTATGCTTAGATGAGAATACGTTTGCAATAAATGAAGATTCATGTATTAATAAAAATGCAAACATTATTCTGAATATTCTTTAAAAATTGAAACAGCGCATTTTAAAAAGCCCTAAGTTTTGATATAGCTCTCGAAAAAATTTCAGGGGCCTTTTCCTGAAGATGGATATAAAGTCAACAATCAGGAAATTTAGTACCTTTAAAAAAAATGTAGGATCACATTTATAATACAACACACAGATCTATACACACATTCACACGCACAAACAGATGAACAAATTTTCATAACATGAAATAAAAAGAAAGAAATTTGAGCACCAAAAAGATCGAAATTTGATCATAAGCATTCTTATCTATGACTTTACCTGTCCGTATATAAATGCAAACAAAGAAAAGGCGACCATTTTGTGTAAACCTTTAACCAATGCGTGCATAGCGATAAAATAGACCATAAATCAATCTTAAGATTTTAAATAATTAAAAGATGAGTCTTACTTTTATAATCTTCATATTCAAATAACCTGCAGAAGCTATAAATTACGAATGCTTCAGTCATTTCTTATCAAGTAAGAAACAATTAATACTGCTGATGCCTTAAAGATGACTTAAGTTACTTTTGATTTAGTCTAAAAGATTACGGAAGCAGCGTGGGTTCATGCTGCCAATATCTCGGCTTTCAATAGCGCAGTTACAAAAATAGGTTATAAACTGTTGCAAATATAAGTCCAATGGAATTACTGAATATACAAAATCTCTAATTACTTTGGAAATACTCGTTCAAAAGTTACTTAATTTTATAGAGTTCCAAAACCTAAGAGAAAAAATATGCATATGTGAACAATTCAAAAGAATAAACAGCTCTGCAGTAGTCGAGATCTATTTTATAAAATACTAGCAGAGGACCCGGCGTTGCCCGGGATAATTACGCTTGTAGGTAAATACACACACACAAAGAAACACAATCACTTTTCCCAATCGTTTGAACGCTTGTTAGGGAGCTGAAGGAAGACACGTGTACCTCCTTTGCCTCATCGAGAGAGACTGCCCTATCTATATCGTCTGTTATATCCATTTCCTGTTCATTATTAATAATTCTTGGAAACGAATGTTCTGTCATTGCATCATCATTTTATGTTCATTGTTATAATTCTTTGAATAATTTTATGCTCATTGTTATTGGTGAATTGCGTGTTGACACCATTGTTGGTACCTATTGTTGCACAAACTTTGCTTGCATTGTTGGTCATGAGATATATATTGTTGATCCGTGCAGAGTGTTTGTGAATTGCGTGTTGATACCATTGTTGATACCTACTGTTGCACAAACTTTGTCTTGCATTGTTGGTCATGAGATATTTCTCATTAATATGCCCTGCCATAACCATGAATATCGATTTTTTATCAATAATTATTATTTTTTCGAAATCTGAGGTAGACAGTGACCTTCCTCATGCTTTGAAGGTCATGTATGCGAAATTTTATCAAGATCGGAATAAAACAAACAAACAAACACACAAACCCACAAACCCACAAACAAACAAACATCCTTCTTTATATATAGAGAGAGATGTCTCTGGAAAAGTTACTTTGCATTGATAGAACAATTAAATGGTACTTAATTCTTTAAATTCAACATATACTTTTCGAGCGTTTGTTGAAAGAAATCCTACATACTAAAATTTCCCCTCTAAAAACAAGAGATGAAGTTAGTTCATTATACTAATCCCCATCAGCAAATTCTTGTATCCTGCGATTCTATCAGAAGAGTTTCATATAGACAATGATTATTTATTTCTAATAACTGCCATTAAACACTTCTCACAACGTTTTGGTATTAAAGAACTCGTGATTAAACTATATATTTAGGTCCCCGTTGTCCCCGTTAAAGGCAAACTCTAAATATCGGTCGCGGAATCTTTGGAGCTTATTTAAAGTTCTTTTAATCAAAAGCCTCCAAGGGGCTATGGCTTCCTTCGAAACCTTGTTCCCTGCCTACGGAAGTACACGTTTAATTATTAGGCCTAATTTCCTCACCTATCCAGACTTCATCCCCGAGCTTAAAGGAAAATTTTAAACCCTTCCGTGCAAGATTTCATAGATGAAAGTTCCCTTCGCCTCATTAGCGCTCGCCCAAAATAATTAAACATTATTTTACACATAGGATTTGTAAATATTTGCTTAGGCTATTAGACAAGATTCCTCATCATAGTTTAAAGTCTTTCCGAGTTAGTCTTTGGAGTCGCTGAACCACTGTCTGACGGACTTTCCAGAGTTCGGCCAAGGAGCAGCCAGAGCTGCTGAGTAATAATCGAAATACTATTCAAATTAAATTCGAGTTATAATCATAAAGGCTCGCAAATCTCATTTCTCTTCCGTCTGCTTTATAATTTATCCACATTAATTCTTAGAAATTTTTTTACAGAACTGAATCGTTTTAGGGATTAATAACATAAATGGTTGGAATTTTGGCAAGAATTATACAAACGTTTCTTCACATATTTTATTAAATGGAAATTCTTATCTGAAGAAACACGTTTTAGCCTATTTGGATAAATCCTTGAATTCTGCATAGTGAGTTTTATGCCTTAATTAAACATAAGGCTTTTGATACATTGTATCGAGTTTATTACAACGAACTTTTTTCTTTTTTGAAAAGAGTTTAAAGAAAAAAACTATAAGGTATTCATTAGAAAATGCATTTCTTCGGTTTACTGCATACCGCTCTTATTAGTTTTCAGTCATGAATTTAGGAATTCTCGTTTATTTTATTTCAAATGTTTAAGTTTACAAAGCTATCGAGTGAAGATAAGTTGCCATCCCGAACGTAGTGATAAATGAAATTCATTAATTTATTTCACCCCTTTATTATGGTGGTACGTCCAATTTTCTAGCCTTCATTGGAATTTATTCAATCCATTCATGCCATCTTACCCGTGAGTTTATTATCCTTTAAATGTTCACAGTTTCACGCTTAAATGGGATTCTGACATCATCGTTATTTAGCTAATGTCGTCAAAATTGAAATTAATACATTAAAGTTAACGAATCGGAAGAAATTCCTGTCACTGTTAAGAAGAAAAAATATGTTCTCAAAAAAAAAAAGAAAAAAAAAAAGAAAGAAAAACATCGCAAAAACATGTAAGAATTATCTCGGCACATTTCCATCTTCGAGCTAAAAAGTTAAACCTATTTGACTTCAACCTCTACAACATTCGAAGCTCCACAACTCAACAGGGGATTTTCCACTGAACTCTTCTTATGCAAATCAACTTACAACGTCATCAAGTACAAAGGAAGCCTCTGTGTCCATAGACCTTCCTTTTAGGGTAATTACATTATTGTAATTGATGATGTTGATGATGACAATGGTGATTTCGGCGGCAGACTACAAAGGAAGGTTTGTCTAACGATTAATTTTCACAGTTCAAAAGCTGTCAACCAACACGAAACACGAAACCTGTCATCATCCTCCGTCTAAAAAATGTCTAAACATGAAATAAATAGGAAGACGATACTTAGGTCTTCCATTAAGATCCTTTTAGTGTGTTGTTGGTCATGTCAAAACTACATCAAATGACATCCGATATCGACGAACAATCAAGGTTTCACCTGCTTTGTCTAGCGATATAAATAGAGTCGTTTCCATTAACTCGACTTAGTATCGGTATATCAAAATTAAAAAGAGAAACTCACATTACTCATCATTCATTTATTATTTAAGTCATAGAGCCATTAAATATTATTATAAAAGTTCTTAATGCAATCTACTTAGACTATCAAGTCGCTTTAATGTCTAAAACAAACCGAGATAATTTTATAAGTAAATAAATCTGTAATATTGTTAAAGTCGTTGCCTAGGAGTCCAGGCATCCAACGTAATACGTAAACACGCTCATTATGCTAATTGTGTTAATGTTTCGAATAAAAAGATGTTTTCCAACATTTGCCGTTGGAAAGAAGTCTTGTGTAGTTTTAAAAGCCTGTTAACTCCTCATGCTTAAGTGCGTATGACGTAAAGAAACCATAAAAGTAATAAAGAAAACTCCCTGTAAGGTAGGAGGCAGAGTTTCTACTCCAAGAAGCAGGAAATAAACTGAGTAAACGTCCTGGAAAAACGGGAGTTAAACGGATAGGAAAAGCCGACTGAAGAAACTATGCAAGAATTAAGTGTGGCGAATAAACTCTCTAGCATTTTATATTTACTAAAAAGGAATAATTTTAGCGAAAATGTAATTTATATAAATGTAATGCCTATGCGCTATAATGTAACAGCTTATAGTTTATTGCTTTTATCCTGTGTTAAAGTCAATCAAAAGCATTAACCTCGCCAGATTTGCGTAGACTCTTCGAGACGGCGTTTTATTCAGCAGGCCATTTCTTTAATCGCTTGGATTCGAACTGAATTATACTTAACCTTTAACATTTCGCTCTCTAGTATTTTATATTTTCCTCTATATCCTAGTAGTAATTGCAATCTTTTAGTATACAAAGTTAATTTCCGTTTCTCCCTTCCATAGTTACGATCTATCTCAGACATTTATCTATTTTGGTTCATCAAATGCGATTAATTAAACATTTAATATCAGTAACATTATATTATATGACATATTTTACTGTTATGTTACCGTTATACTACAATACAAGGGGTAACAAAAAGGTACGGCCAAACTTTCAGGAAACATTCCTAACAAGCAGAGAAAGAAAATGTTATATGGGCATGCGTCCGGAAACGCTTTATTTCCATGTTAGAACTCATTTTCACATGGATAGGTAGAAGTGGACCAATTCCTTGGTCTCCACGCTCTCCGGACCTATAAACCTAGTAGACTTTTATTTGTGGTGGTATTTGAAAGCTCTTCTATATGGAACCCCTGTATAAGATGCAGAGAATCTTCGTGCCCATGTTGTGAAAGGCTGCGAAATCATACGCAATTCTCCACGGATACATCAACGCATTCGGGATTCAATGCGACGGTGGGTTGGTGTATGTATCCATACTAACGGACGACATTTTGAACATTTCATGTAAGAAAGAGTTTCATGTGCCATTCTGGTGCGTTCTGTTCCTGTGTGTTTCCCATGAGTAATGTAATTAATGAAGATTTGTAGTTCTAACATGGAAATAAAGCGTTTCCGGGCCCACCTTCATATAACATTTTCTTCGTCTACATGTGAGGAATGTTTCCAGCTTTGTTAGAAATACGTAAAAGACTAGCGCTTGAAAATTAAATCTTCCGAATATCTTATCTAAAGTTCAATAAGTAGGTGATCAAAGACAATCAATCTAAAATTGATTAATAATTTCGATGCAGTTGAAATTGAAAAATAAAATTTGTTCATTTTTTATAACATTAATCTCTTTCTGTTCTTTGTACGTTAATGACATCTGCAACATTGGATTAAGTTTCTTATACTTTATTTTCCATTCTATGAATCGATAAATAAAACCCACATTTAATACTGTAAAGGTCTCCTGGAGTAAGAGTACAGTGGAAGACTGCCGGGCGCGTGTTTAGACATGAGATCAGAAATTCGACCCGACGGTAATAATGATATCTTTTAAAAAATGTGAAGATTTGCATATTTTATCAATAATGATGTTGAGAACATAACTAGGGTATTGTATTCTTAAGAAGTACTCTAATAAGGCCAATGCAATATTAAGTTACACAATGTTAATAGCCAAACGGATAATAGATGAGTGATTCATTTACTGTGTACATATGAGAATATACAAAAATATCCCTTGCCCGAAGCATGAATCGAACTCTTTTGGCACAGATGACTTATATTGAAAGAGAGCGCAGTTGATCATACCTTCCAAGCAAAATTTAAAAGAAAGCTATTTATCCGTCAAAGCTCTTTTAACATTTCTCGTTCACTACTAAGCATTCATTCCACACAACATTTAGTTTATACCAGGACAGGAAACTCTTAATTAACGCTTAGTTTAAACACAGAGCCAAGTCGAACTTTCGAAATCATCTGATTTCGAAAGAAGATGTCTTATACCCCATCTTATGTTACACTCTGCTTTAGGCGTCTTTACTGTTTTACCTTAGTCAGCGGATATATTTCTGACGCAATTTCTGACGTAGCGAAAAACTTGATTTCTAAAGTGCATCTTCTGAGAAGCGGATATATTCATAAGTATCCATAAAATCCTTCTCACTGAATAAATTACCTATCTCAAACGAAACATTATCAGTCACCTGAGGGACAATTTATTCATAAATTCATATTAACGTTCTTCATAAGCTAAATCAACATGAACTTCTATCCATCTCTGTCAGAGATGCCGCCTCTTTAGATCTCGGATAATCTCTGCTGTGCTAATTTGGCGAATATTAAGATTGGCTGCGTATTCAACACAGGATTCCCTCTCTCTTTTTAGCCAAATGTTCTAGTTCTGTTGTACCCGAATTAATTTTAGTTTAAAATATATAGGACGATTCAAGACTTATGTTACAGAAAAATATGTTAGATAGAGGGTATTACAACTTACATTTTCATTAAGCACTGTGTGCCCTATCTCGCACCGGTACGCCGCTACATTTGTTTCAGTGTTTTGACTGTTTGCCATCATCTGTTGCTTTTAGATCTTAATCCGCTGGACATCTTCTTGTGGGAGCATCTGAAGACCCTAGTGTATGCCACATTTGTAGTTCATGTAGGGTTGTGTAAAGAAAGGAGTCGCCAGTTCGAAGGAATTTTGTAATGCACTCGTTGTCATTGTTTGTTGTTTTCCAATGAAAGCTCAGTCATCAGAGAACCAAGCCATCGGCCCTTGCATGAATGGTTGCTGCAACTGAGATAGGACACAAAGGTTTAGTAACCTCTATCTACCATATTCTTCTGTAACATAAGTTCTGAATCACTCTGGATATTAATAAAATTGAAATAAAACCGGATACTCTTCAATTGAGATAGAAAATTTAAAAATTATATTTAATAAAACAAAAACAAAGACTTTTACATGAAAATAACAACTTATTAAAAATTTATGAGTGTTTCCTTCTTCATTAAGCGTTTATATATATATTAAAGCGATATATAATTTTAAACATAGGGAATTTAAAATTTTTAAGGCGTTATTCTCTGTTGAAACATATCATAATAGATACAGGGCTATTGTGGTTTGTAATGACTAGCAATCATTAATAGATTTGCGCAATAAATTGGATTCTTCTGGTATATAAGATATATTCAGTCAAAAAACTTCAATCAGAAATATTAAAAGTTTCATTATTTACATGAATTTTTAATTAAGAAATATATTTTATTAAAAGCGAGTATTAAAGCGAGTAAGAAACTGATCTAATTTTGATTAACAGATGAAATATAGCAATTTTTTTCCAACTAAACTGTTTCATGTATCTAAACTGTTTCATTATTCTAACTGAGGGGTAATTCTATATTTAAATTTCTTTGTAGAATATTCTACTTCTTTGAATTTCCAGGCTAGAACAAGCAAAGCTCTGTCCCCAACCTTGTATTAGTGTTTATCCTAACCACACGGTTACCGCAATTACCACCTCATCGTCTCGCGTGAATTTTTCTGCCGCTCAATCCATGGGGATACTAGGGAAGGCGTGGGGATTACAAGCTGCAAGAGACAGAAAAGACTAATGATTTGTAGCTCGTCTACTCGACTTGCTTTGGTTCGCTCACACTTATGTTTTTATACATTAATAGCTGTTTTGTATAGTCAAACCGTCAGATCCAGAGCTCTGACTACGGAACATCACGAAGTGATAATAAAATTTCGAACTGAAATAATATAAGTAACACCTATATCCAATACTATATCGATTATAAAAAAATTACGTGCCAAGATTCATATTTAAAGATTTTGTAGGCACATTAAATATTCACACATGGGGTGTAGAGGAAATTTCCGAAACAGTCGAAAAGGTGCCAGAGCCATAAAAGTCAGATCTATCTATAGGAAAGTGGCCAGCCCGATTAAATAAAGCATTCCCAGCGCCCCTAGTATAAGCGCTGAGAAGTTACGGAAATAACTCTTGAACGAAGATAGATAGAGATAAAATTCCAATTACAAAAATGTAGAGCATCACCGACTTAGTAGAAATCCACTCTTTGAATAAAGAAAACAAAGCATAAAACTCGTAACAGGGTGGAGAAAAGGTTTATGCATGGAACATCTTCTGGACGCCGTACCTTGGAATATTCACGTGTAAAATAACAAACGTACGAAATTACTTCTATTTAATAATTAAAAACGAAAAACAACCAAGGTGATACGGAAACAATGATTTCCGTATAAGGCAAAAAAACATTGTTTCCGTATCACCTTGGTTGTTTTTCGTTTTTAGTTATTCTATTTAATATTTGCCAAAGTGGAAGATTGAATAAAATTAAACACAACAGTCACTAAATGGCTCTGATTGTTCACTCCCATCCATAAATCGATTTTCTGGTATTTTCTGATACAAAATTTATTCTTTAAAATCCTTGCAATAATGGTAAAAAGAGTAGAAATGGTCAAAACGTAAGTAATTTTTACACCATGCATATCAAAATTCAGTTGCTTTTCGAGATAACCGCTCTTAAACCATGCGGATTGGAAGTGCGATCTAGAATCATGGAGAAGAAAATTGATTGGGTATAAGTGAATGAAATTTACATATTTTATTCCTCTAACGCAGTTTTCGTCGTTGCTTCATCTACAGTATTTCTGTAAATTTTTTTCAAGGAAGGAATGCAAACACATCAAGAGGTTGAGCTATTGAGATTGTTCCAGTGAGATTGTGAAAATTCGACTGATTTTCCATCTGCGTAAAAGAAGCGATGAGTTTTTCGTCATTTTGGCTTGAATAAGAGCCGAGGAGGAGGGCTGTTTCATTTCCCACTTGCGGAAAGTATGCACTTCTAAACTAATTTTTGATAATATTCTTGGTCTCTTTTCCTGACCCATAAAAATAGTCTCTTGGTCTCTTGGACATAATATTTTATCTTGCAAGACGACCATCATAGGCGAAAGCGCGTCTCCACCAGCACTTGAGATTGAATTAGGAATAGATGAGCACTTCCCATCCATTCCGGTTGAATTGTTTAGCTATGCGTCATCGCGAGTGCTGACTGACTAATTACCTCGAAATCCTTTACTCCCTTTGTTTCGAGCTTCCTGAAATGTTGAAATTTAGTGATTGTTTCGTTTAATTTTAATCAATCTTCTATTGTCGCAAGCAATAAACGATTTCATGCGTTTGTTGTTCTACACGTGAATATTCCAGCGTACGGTGTCCAGAAGGCGTTTCATACATGGTCTTTTCTCCCTCGTTTTACGAGTTTTATGCTTAGTTTTCTTAATGCAAAGAGTGAATTTCTACTAAATCGGTGACACTTTACGTCTTTGTAATTGGAACATTTTCTCTATGTGTCAACGTTCAAAAGTTAGTTTTCATAACTTCTCAGCGCTTACACTAGGGGCACTAGGAGTACTTTCATGGCCACTTTCTTATAGATAGAAATCACTTTTATGGCTCTAGCATCTTTTGTTTTAAAGCTATTCGACTGTTTATGGAATTTTATCTATACTCTGTATATGGGTATTTGATGTGCCTATAAAATCTTTAAATATGAACTTTGGCACGTAAGTTTTTATAATCTACGAGGGTTGGGGCAAAAGTCATGGCAACTATTTTTTTTCTTGAAGATACCAGTCCGGTTGGAAAATGTGACATATACAGACGAAAGGACAAGGTGTTAACTACATGTATGGACAATGAATAGCACTGAAATATCGTAACACACTAATTTATTACGGTAGTATACAGGGCAATATGGCCTTCACGGTGCAAAAGAATGACAACACAGTACACATAAAGTTGACATGACAAACCTGAGCCTAAAGACCCTCTAAGTAGTCCCCTGCTACTTTCATCACACGCTGCCAACGATGTGGGAGGCGCTGAATATCATCAGCCTCAGGCGCTGAATACCACGAGCCCGAACGTTGCTCATCACTGGTTGACACACTTCCTTGCTGAAACTTTCCTACCCACCGTGCTACTGTACGGTATGATAGGGCATTATTCCCAAGGGCTTCCACTAATTCACTGTGACATTCCATCGCATTTCTCCTTCGGAGAACGGCTATTTTGATGGAGAACGGCTATTTCTTCCATCTCGCACGACACTTACCAACTGACTGATTTCACAGCCCTCGCTGCGCTACTACCAGCTATCACAGAGCCATCTGTTGTTCTGCATATACACTATGCCTGCAGAACTTCTACACGACACATATACGTTTGTGATCCGTTCACATGTCTACATCTGGTCAAAAAAAAAATATTTCCGAGATATCGTAAGAAAAAATATGATAGGGCTCAAACATTATTTTAAAAACTTTCTCGTATATTGGAAGGTATCATTATCACCTAAAAAGGCAGCAATAATCCCTAAGAAATAAGCTTAAAAAATTGTAATACTTAGAGAAGTGATAAAAAACTATTGAAGATTATAATGGCCATAATGTATCTTCTACTTCTTTCTCTCGCCCATTCAATTGCCTGTCGTTCGAATGAGGTTGTTTTACCAATTAACTTAATTTGTAGTTGTGACACTATGGTATGTTCATCAAAGTAATTCAGAAAAATTTCGATTAAATATTAAAATTTTCTTTTAAAAATACAAAAATGTAAGCACAAAAGAATAACAAAATTTTTTTTGAGAGGAGGTGCTTTGTAAAAATGAAAACGCTTGATCACCCTATCATTAAGTAAGCCAAAAATATTTGAAACTTAGAAATTTAAATTATTTCGTCACAATTTAAAATTTGACGGTCATTTTCTATTAGAGGACTAAGCGAAACAGCTTCAAAAACGCAGGGTGAAATAAGCGAAGAAACATTATGTTCTGTTAGTATTTTAATCTTTTTGAGAACTAAACAGAATGAAATAGCGTGGTTCTCTGCCTCATTCTACAGAATCTAGCGCAGTAATATAACCACTAAAATGCTACTAGAATGACTATTCATAGCTAACCTCAGAAAAGTCTAAATAGCTAACTCCCTCTGTCCGAATATAAAGTATACATTTTCGATATAAAAATAATGTTGAAATGTATACCAGAGTTTCGGATAGAAGGAGTAATTATTACCGATTAGAACACTGTCGGTAAAATTAAGCTCACAAGAAATTAACCTTCCCCTCCCTCCCCGTCCGCCAAAGAGGGTATAGGAATATAGCGGAAGCCATGATTTCAAGGAAATTGGTCCCTTAAAAGTGGAGTAAAAAAAAGTGCGAAAGAACAAAAAGTAAACGATTAAAAGTGAGGGATAAAAAGTGGTGTCAAAAAGTGGCGGATAAAAATAGGGTTTAAAAACTGGGGATACAGGAATAAAAAATTAGAATAAAAATATCTCCCGCTTTTTATAATCTTTATCCATTTTTAACTGTCTTTATATTGTCGACAAAGCAAATCCAACTTACAATCGCGTTTTCGGTTGCCTTTCAACACAAAACTGCGTATCAGTCGAAAACGGGAATACAACTTTGTACCCGTTTTTATAAGACAATTGATTTTCTCGATCATAGTTTTATAAATCGAAAAGAACTGCATATTATAATGAATGTAACCAACCTCAACCAAAATAATAAATTAAAAAAAATTATTAAACCAACTACAATGTTTTTCAGTTAATAAAATAACTTTTTCATGAATAAAAAATATAATCTCCCAATTCAAATTTAGATCGATTAAAAAGTTATTTTATTAAATGACAAATTTTGTAGTTGTTTTTATGTTCTTTTTGTTAATTTACTACTTTGATTGAGGTTGGTTACATTCAATAAAATAATTGTTTTCATTGGCTCTACGTATATTAATTTGAAGTGTATATTCTTTCGTCATTTCAGTTCGAATGACATATTACATACCTTGTTTTGAAAATTAAGTTACTATTTGAAAAATGTTGATTTTGAAAATGTTGAATGTTGAAAAAAATGCTAAAGAAAACGTGACTACTATCATAGATTTAGACCGACCCCATAATTCCGTCTCACTAGGACTATCCGGCCTAGGGAATGTAGATCTTAATAATAATTAATATTATAAACTGGAGAAAAGCCTCTCAAGCATCAGGTAAAGATTTTTCTTGCCTAGTGATATCAGCATATACAGATCTTGCCTAGTGATATCAGCATATGCAGATCTTGCCTAGTGATATCAGCATATGCTAATTTAAATTTCACTCCTTTACATATGGACCGGATCATCCCAGTAAGTCCCATCCCCCGTAACTCCGAACTCCAACCCAGGGCTGGGCCATAACCCATAACTTTGGGACCCTGGGCTAACACAGATTTTTAATTATTTTTTTTTATTTTTTTGACCGCGGAAGGGTGCCCTTTAATTGCAGGGAGCCCTGGGCTTCAGCCCATAAAGACCATGCCTACATCCGGCCTTGAGCCAACCTACAAATAGTGAAGTAGGACATGCCCATAGTAATTCAACTGTCAAATTCTACGTCAAAATAGATAGAAAATATGAAGAAGACGAACGGACATGGTAATACCATTAAGTAGCTCCATTCTTCTGATTTTTAATAAATATAATTCATTTTAAACCGTACAAACGGGATTCATGAGTTTATGTCAAATACCTCGTTTCAAAGAAAATATACCAATTCATATTAAACATAAATGAAAAAATAACGAAAAAGCGAGAAAACATGAAAACTGCGTTTAATTGTACTGATTCTCACAATTATAATGATCTACTGTTTATATAACAAATTTTGGTGAAAACTTTAATTTATCAGATTAATATGTTAAAGAGAAGATTTTCCAAAAGATTTTGCATATTTAAAACAAACATAATCTCGGTTCAAATTTTGAACATTATAGCTTTCATTTATGACGAAATTAATTTTTGAATCCATAATCCGCGTATGTTATTTTAAACTCATTGTGAAATAATTCTGAGAATACCTCAGTAAAAATTAAATTAAAATTAACCTAGTTTTACGACAATCAAGATTATTACAAAACGTACGTCGTTCATTTTACAGATATTGTATAATTCAGTAAAAACTAAAAAACTAAAACTAAAAGAATAAAAATATATGATGCCGTTGGGATCTCTTGGCTTAAAGATGCCTTAAAGGACAATTTGTTATCTAGACCGTGGTTCCAACGTGGGGCACATGCACCACAAGATGGCAATTTGATTTTTAAAGCGGACAATTAATGATATTTATCCCTTTATTTCTATTAAGTTTATTTATGTTATAATTTTATTTAGGCTTTCTTACGTGAATAGGACTTTAGTTTTTGAATAATATGAATTTACAGTATGCCACCGAAGGGGGGGGGGCATTAGGATTTTAGAGATGCATATATAAAAGGTGGGCATGGCCCAAAAAAGATTGGGAACCACTGATCTAGAATCTCTTGACAATTTACGAAAATAGATTCTAGATGAATCGCATTTTTATGCCTCCACTTTCGTAAATTGTCAAAAGATGGCACAAAGCTTGATGTAAATTTATGACCGGTTCTATGGTTGCTGGTAGTGCTATTGCAATTAAAAAGGAAGTTTCTCATGAAGAGCCGTCATTATGATTTAAAGAACAAGGTATATTAAATTTGTCACAAGATGATTGAACGCATTTGTCAGCAGGCCGCGGAGAAGGCGTGAATCTACTATATGCTACAAGCGGTTTTTATGAAAGAGGAAAGCTCAAACTAGATATCACTTTGAGCAACACCTCACAAACAGTGAAAGAATAATATCATTTATTATTTCAGTGAAAGAATAGTCTCAGTGGTCCTGTCTTGTTAGCGCCAAATGACCAAGTTATAGTTCTGTAGGAGATAAGTCGCGATGACAAATTTCTGGAAGATGCTTCCAGAAGAGCATCTGTAATGGAAAATATTATTTAGAAGATCAACAATAGAATTTGTTCGCTCACGTAATGCTTACAGTGTAATTCTAAAATCATTGAAAAAATTTTCACGAGTAAGACAAGTCGTTATTGTTTATTAGGAGATTACCTATATATAAAATTAGAGAAAAGTGACCAAAAGCGGGCCCCCTCAATTTCTGCTCTGTACGATGCTGCAGCATAGCAATGAAAGACTGAGGTAGTAGTTTATGCGACTGCCTACTGGAGTACCAGCGCCCAAATTGTTTGTTGTTTTTTTTTCAATGGCGACTTACTGTTTTTTTGGGGTTTTTTTTTTTGCGTTTTTCGGAATTTTTTATGCTCCTCAGCATAGCGAATAGAATTAATAAGTGTCATTACTCTCGTAATAAACAATGCTAAAAATCAGGCGAACGGCGGATGATGCCGATTTCGACCAACTTCGTAGCGTTTTTTTGCTTGCCGCAAATGGGAATTTCACATTTCGTGTTAAGTTTCGCTATTTATAAGTGATGAGCGTGTTATATTGTGTTATTAGTGTAATTTGTATGTCATTTGTTAAGTTTAAAACAGTATTTTTACTCGTATTTTAAAAAATTTACTCGTTATATTTACTCGTGAACGTACCTTATGACAGCAGATAAGCGTACTTCATTCCTTCGGCGGTTAGCAAATGTCGCTGCCGTTGTCACTGTCGCAGTCGTTGTTCTTGAAGATCACCAGAATTAAACCCGTTTAGAGTTGGAACAGATTCGAGTTTCAGTGAATTTCGTTTAAATTGACAATGAATTTAAAACGGCAGAATTAAAGAAAAAGCAAAATGAGCTGAGCACACTATGCTGTTTGCATCTGGATACCAGATCTTCACTGGCAAAAGGTAATCCACTGCTTTTTAATTGATTCTGATTGTAGAAATCTATGAAACGTGAAGTTTCTATCGGATTTCTTATTTACACATCCAAACAGAGAACAATGGGAAAGAATGTCTTACATTTCTCAAGCAAAACACCAGATGGCGAATTGTACTACCCATCCTAAAGCAGCCATTTTTAATGTTAACCTACGGGGAAAACGGCGGTTTTAATTGAATTTTTTTAAGTACGAGGGGAAACAATTCGGTTTTCAAAGATTTATTAAAATTCAATAATAAATGAAAATTGTTAAAAAAAATTGTTTTAAGTGCCAGATGGATTTTCTTATGAAAATTCGCATATAAAATACCGCTTTTTTTTAAACATCATTTTGCTGAGCTACATAATTTACTAATTCCATAAAAATGTTTAGCCTGGCATTTTTTAATTTGAGAAAGCAATAGCTGTTGCAAATTGTTAAATTTTCACTTCTGTTAAAATTTTTATTACAAATTTATTTTAAAAATTCATTTTAATTAAAAATAAGAACTTGTGAAAAAGTGATAGATATCAATAAAGATAGTGAGACATTTAATATTTTTAACATCACCATTTTTATTAATTCAGAGCAAAAAATTGTAGTTTCTCCCATAGGTTAACATTAAAAATTGCTGCCTTAGGGTGGATAGTACAATCTGCCATCTGGTGTCTTCTGATGTCTAAATTCTTCCCCATTTAAAGGCATTCTGATAGAAAAAGGCAAGCAAACTCTTACGTTATATAGAATCGAAAGCGGTTCGAGGCAGGAAATAACTTCTTGCTCCGCTGATTCTCCTGAAGGGACGAGGGGGCCAATTTTCAATCTATCGAGAAGTTTTTCTTAATAAAATATTAGGATAAATCGAAAATTTTTGAATGATATATATTTTATTACCCTGAATGCAAAAAATCGTGCTTGAAAATTAATTTTTAAAACTAGTGTTAACCTTTCATCTTTTTCCTTATAAGCGAGTATTAAAAACCTGCGACTCGCTGGTCGAAAACGCACGCAGTGACATCTTGCGGATGCGCCAGAAAACTACCCAAGTAATCACACTTCCTAATTCTATTCGTTATGCTCCTCAGTTTCACGTGTTTTGTGCCAGGAGTTTGAACGTAAATCTGATGTTATATCTACTTATTCCTTATTATAATAGCTACGGATTAGTCAACATGCGTAGTTATTATAATAAGTTTGAAGTAGTTAACACGCGTAGTTATCGAAAAATATTAATTCAAAAAAATGTATGAGGTGGTCCTAACCCAGACGCTCACGTTGTTCCTAAAGCGAGTTCGCATATTTTTACGATTATTTATTCACAGCTTCTTGGAATTCTATTGTAGGATCCAACGTTTACACTACAAAAAGTTTTTAAGGAAATAAGCCTTTATTTTTTTCATATTTAAGATGCATTTAAAGTAATTGAACACCTGATATTTCATTAAAAATTATGGATTTTCTATTTATGATTGCTTTTGTAAGAAATAAAAAATTTTAAATTGGTTTATTTTATGGTGTTTTTAATACTGACACATATAAAGTAACTTAACTGACAAAGGACATACGAGCACTTTTTTTGCGCGCAAGCATACCTTGGATGCGACAGCTTTGCTTTCAGGTGAAGTGGTTTGGTTGGTTTGGTTTGTTTGGTATTAACGTCCTTTTCAACTGCTATGGTCATTTCAGGACGGCGTTATAGGGGCCGCAAATTTTGCCTCGCAAGGGTTCTTTAACGTGCAGCCGGCAAACGACTACACGGGACCAACGGCTTTACTTCCCTTCCGAAGGAAGTGCGTGATCTCAGGATTTCCCCCTGAAAAATCCTCGTCGTCCTCGGCCGGGATCGAACCCGCGTACTCGGGCATCAGAGGCGATCACGCAACCTGCTGAGCCACCGAGGCCGATCAGGTGAAGTGGTTGAGTAGTGAATAAAGATGTTGAGAGCGCAATAATACGCATACACACCGCTTTAACAAAATTTTTTCGTTTTCTGGTTTATATGGCTAAATGTGCGCAAATTTTTTCGTTTTCTGGTTTATTTTGAAAGAAACAAAATTTAGCTTTTTCTTATTTTGCAAGCATCAATACAGTACGTGTAGTAGCGTTAGATGAGTAACATATTTCAATTTGTTGAAAATCTGTGAGATACATGTTCGTGTATTTCTCTTGCAAGTATGTGTTCCACATTTTTTCGATTTTTTCTACTTCGTAGTTTTGCCTGTACATGTCAAAAACAAAATGGGGGCCCACTTTTGGTTACTTTTCTCTATTATCTACTACAAAACATAATTATACTTTATCCAACGAAAGTTGCAGTGGGCGTCTCCAGTTAAACTTCCTATTTCAACTGTTAGACACTGTTGATTCTACTTTGGCAACAATGTCTAACAATTGAAATAGGAAGTTTAACTGGACACGCCCACTCCAACTTTCGTTGGACAGACTATATCTAAAAAGAGTATTTGATCGAAATGTCAGTTTCAGTTTTGCTGTTGACAGTGGTTGCAAGAAATGGCCAAAACTCGAAAAATGGAAAAACAATTTTCGTTTCCATGTGGCTGAGCTTGTAAATAATCGTTATGCATCATTGGTTTTTAATTAATATAATTTGCGAATCATGAGAAAGTTATTCATTCGTTGTCATACGCTGTTCGAAAACGAAATTCCATGGCCCAAAAAAATCTTGATGTACTTTTACAGTGAAAGCTAAAAACTTCAAAGCAGAATAGAGGAAAGCAATATCAGGTATTGAAATAAGCGTTTAGAGGCAATAGCTACTCTTTTCAACCGTAACTTTATGAACGCACCACTACTTGCTAGTCACTCCCAAATATCTCCAGATTAAACTTTCATATCTATCGTTCATCTTGCAGTCAGGTCTTTCAGGCTGAGGCAATTTTAAAATCGAACAGTTTATTTTAAATATGCTCAAACCGGATCTGCGTGACAGCTCTTAATGAGCATATTGACATTTTAGTTACAAGGCAATTCAAAGAGGATAATGCAAAAATAAAACTGATTTATATATATTCCAAGCTATTGTACACATCCCAACCGTCATGACATGAAAGGGGAGTTCTCTTCTCCAACTGTTACACGGATATTACGATTTCGATGAGGCACTGTTGGCGATATGGTAGACGGTGATTCAGTTTTGCATAAACGCATCCAAGCGTGTTTTAAAATGTCAATTGCTATGCATCAGAGATCGTCCAGGTCATGTGGCAATAGGTTACACCCAAAAAAAAAATTACAATCTGTTTATGGTAGATCAAAAAATCTTTACTGAGATATACGTATATGCATCATAATACACTACAACCCATAAATCTTGCATTATTTCCTTTAAAATCCCCAGTTTCTGTAAAGATTTGTCAAAAAACACGATTAAATGTGCGATTTATTGACGATAGAAATCTGCACCTTGATCGTGAAGCCATTGTACGATTGCTGTTTTCACCTGCTCATCGTTACCAAATCTTGTTGGCCTAGAAGTTGTTACAACTGGTCGAAAAGATGAAAATCACATGGTGCAACATTAGCGAAAATCTCATGTGCGAAAATTTCGGGTCATCCAATTCAGAGAAAACGGAGCTGCGAGTCAACTGATGTTTGCCTGCACTCGTCCTGCATCGATTGGACTTAGTCAAAATTTCGAGTCTCTAGATACTGGGAGTTATGGATATGAACTCCATAGTGCACATACGCTTCTGATTTACATCTTAATTTTTGGCCTACTTAAGGATGCACTGATAGGACCACGTTTGTAGATGAGGCTTGGCTATATAAACAGGACAAGAAGTGGTAAGGCATGGCATGCTTTAATAATATTAAATCGTCTTTGTAAATGTTTCAGTCACTGTATAATATGATTTATTTAATTACCCTTCATGTATCTCCACAACAAAGAAGTCTTAGATTGTTAACCTTGGCGATTGTAAAGCTACACCAGTATTAGCAAATTACAAATGACATTGTTAAGCGCCGGTAGTGGTGATTGCTTATGTAGAAAGATACATAATTGAGCCTTTCTCTTTCATTTTCTCCGCGTCTGATCGGTTGCCGTCTTTACCACTCACTACTGGTCTTTCTTTTTCCATTCTCATTTTGGAATTGCACTCTGCAATATATCTACATTTGCCTACAATCTTTACAACAGTATTAAAGAAGCGATTACACATATTCATTGTATTCTTTTGCATTAAGGAAAGCTAATTTAAATACATAAAATATGTCCATGAAAGTTTTCTTACGGCGGATAAAATTAATCTAGGCTAACTTTATTTTAACTGTATCATATCTCAAATTTAGAATTAATTAATACTTTGTGAATATCATTTTACAAGACTAGGTTAGACGTAACTGTTAGAAGCCGTCAAGCACTTTTATAGCAACTTTTATGTTTTTTTCTCTTTTAAATGTTTGATATTTTCCGGTTTGTAAAGTAAAAATGGAGATGTATAGATTAAAAAAAAATAACCTAACCAACAACAAACAAACGCTGTTTCCCGTTGATCTGTCTGTGTCAAAGTGACATTTCTCCAAATAATAAGATGCGACAGCTGCTTTCAATAGCGGTGTCCATGACAACGGGGGCTTTATAATATAAATGGCGCCAGAGTTTATTGAACAATGACACATTCCATGTTGTCAGTTGGGGCAGAAAAGCAGTTGGGGCATTTTTATTTCTCGCTTTTTTCGTTGACATTTTGATCTACTTCATCTTATTCAAATGCACATTCCAAACTGGAGAAAATCAACGTCTTCTTTGCATCTAAGAACGTTTTACTTGTGCACATTAACGCATTTCTAATGAACGCGACACCATTATATTAATTTTAGTTTAATTTTAATATTAAATTTTTCCAATGAAATTTTGTTCTTTCTTTTAGAACGCGTTGAGGGAGCGAATAATTTTGAAAGTTGATGCATAATGAATGGGAAGCCGCGAATCAATGGTTTGCAGCCTTTCTCCAAAGGGAATTGCTCATTTGAATATGTTTTGAAACGCTCCCTTAAATTAAACTCCATTAAACATATATAAGTTTAATAAAATGCACATACATAAAATAAAAAAAATTACATTGAAATTCAAACTGCAATTATAAGTAAAAGATTAATTTTTAATGAAATGAATTTTAGTTTATTCCTAATGAGTGAGACATGAAGTATTTCATACTGAAGAATAAAAAGAAATGTAATTTAAAATAATTTGAAATTATCATATATTCAAATACTTCCATAACAAGGATTACTCTTTTTCAATGTTTTTTGCAATCGATTTCCCGTTGGATGGAGAGATAATGTTAAGATGCGTGAGAAGTGCTAGAAAATGCAAATTAAATTGCAACGTTTATGTAAGCAATATATATTTTCTCCCAAGAGATTAAAAAAAATTGAATTTCAGCATTGCATAAGCAATTTATCTACAGATCATATAACCCAATAATGTTGATCAATTCTTACGCGTAGCTAAAAATGAAATGGAGGTCAAGGTATTTTCTTCCTAAGCAAAGCTTCATAGTTTTATTGGAAAATGATAAGATCTAAAAAATAGATTAACATATGCATATTCTTGATATCAACTGACCAATAATACTATTGTTAAAATATTGATGAATGGCGTAGCAATGCAAGGTAAACGCATCAACTTAACTCTCAGAGTGAGTTCTTTGATTCAAAACTAAAGTTTCATTAAATGAAATTTCATATTCATCATTCGAATTCTTTAAATCCAAGAGAACGAATTGAGTTGTTTTTTTTAATATTTGAAATTTTACATCAAAAAAATATCTCGTGGAGGAATTTCAGAATGAGTAAAAACGACAAGAACAAAACGGCCAAAAACCAATTGGGTGGATCTGGTCATTAGACATAGAATAAGAGAAGTTAAATATTAATATTTTAATTGAAAAAAAAACAGCATCGTAAAAACCCTTAGGTGGCATGCTATTAAACCTCGTATGTTCAAATATAGTTTTATAAATAATGATAATTTTATGAAAAAGGGCATTTCATTTAATTAAGATTTAGTTAAGAATAACGAAAATTGTTCTTTGCATATCGCATGCTTATTTCAAGAGAGAAATTATTAATTTCAAAGCCGTCAACAATTGAAATAACAGTAGAAACTTTGGATAACCAAACGGATAATAAAGTCTACATAATAAAAACGCAGACCCGATCATGAACATTAATGAATTTAATAGAGCAATGCAGTAAATAAAATGATCAGGAATCTGTTGTTTTTAATTTTTCCATTTGTTTTTTTTCCTTCAGGCTTTCCTATTTTTAATGCTTCAGCCCGTTCATTTAATACCCCGAAATCTCGGTTTCTGAAAGATCCTTTGGCCATAAAGTAGATTTTAACGCATGCTATATAAACGGTTTTCCAGTAATATTTATTAAAATGGAAAATATTTAGTCCCATTTTTATAGCAGTAAGATACAATATATTAGATGGTTTGTATTAATGAAAACTGAACCTTTCTTCTTAAAATCTCTGTGAACATCCTGGCTGTTAGTATTAAGTGAATCCCTCCACCTTTTATGCCCTTATTTTATTTGGAATGGCTTTATAGCATCATTTGATAACATTTCAATATCTTAATTTTAATTCAGTACACCTGAAAACATTATGAGCATTTAAACATGAAAAAATTTAATATTTCACTTCTTCTATTAACTCCAGAAATACTGGGGAAAAATTTGTTGCAATCCAATTATTTTTGTGCTCCCTATCTTAAATAAGGTTCGATAAAGAGAGTCAATAGTATAAATTTGCATTTTGAACAATGAAGCCGTAAATCTATATATAAAAAAATGAATTGCTGTTCGTTAGTCTCGCTAAAACTCAAAAACGGCTTGACCGATTTGAACATTTTTTTTTTTGTTTTGTTTCCTCTAATACAGGGGTGGTTTAAAAAACACAAGAATAAGAAAAACCAACCCCTAAGGGGGGGAAGGGGGATTGAAAATTTGTTAACACATTAACTGGTGTGGCACTACAAACGTAACACATTTACTGGTGTGGCACATAAAACATAACACATTTACTGGTGTGGCACTACATAATTAACCAAATTAACCTCTTTTAGGAAGAGGGGTAACGAATTGTAGGGTGTGCTATCCATGTAGCGTAATATCTCCACCATGACCTACCTAAAACCTTTCCAGGATCCATCGGAATTACCATGAAAAATTTAATCAAGATTGGTCTAGCCATTTTGAGATGCATAGCGAACGGATAGGTCCATGTGTGTTTCTTTCTTATATAAATCTATAGTTTAACTAGCTGAAAACCCGGCGTCGCCCGGGACTTTACTTATCCACTTGTTGGGTTGACCTGCCTCAGATTAAAATATCCATTTTCACAATCGGAAAATATCACTGGATACTTTAGATCTCATCTTTCCTTCGAAGTTTCCTTGCCCCTGACGTAGAAGTTCTTATACCCTCCTGCTCTAGACGAAGCTCCCGTTGTTCAGATGTTCCCGATGCCCATTTGTCTTTTAGCTGCAGCGTTTCCTGACCAATACTCGTTCTTTCTCTTTCTCTTTCCTTTCCAAACACACAAACAAATACACAAACTTTTATCAGTCGTCTGGACATTTGTTAGAGGGCTCAAGGGAGACACGTGTTTCTCCTTTGCCTCCTCGATAGACACTTCCCTATCCTTATCGTCTGCTATACTCATTTTATATTCAATAGCATAAAACGAATATTTTGTCATTGCATCGTAATTTTATGCTCATTCTATCCTGCTGTCCTATGCTCGAGTTTTTGAAAATAAAGTTCGGAAGTTGGTAGATCTGTTCACGAAATGTCAAATATTGGCGAGACTCAGTGGCTTTTACGTACATCTTTTACTCTGGGTAAAAGAAAATTGCGTCCCAACCAAATTGACGATATTATTACTGCAGAAAATCCTGATGTCAACAGTGACAAAAAACTACACGACATAGTTGTCAAAAACATGATCCACGGGCCATTCGGGCACACAACAAACAAAGTCATTCACGTGCATGAAGGACAGAAAGTGAACCAAGATGTACCCACGGGCGCTTCTAATTCTAAAATCTTACCCAATCTTACAAAATTTGAATAAAACCAAACGTCAGTACCTATTCACAAAAACAAAAAATAAAATCCGAATTGCAAAGCAAATCGAAGTCCGTGAGAATAGCCAAAACGTATTAATATCAATACGAAACCAAACAATAATAGCATCGCCAATTAAACAAATCTAAACCCATAAAACACAGAAGATAAACATCAATAATTATACGACAGGTAATCCCTTAAGGCCTAGATCAGACGTGTCCGGCACGTCAAACAAAAACGCTAAGGTGAAGTTCGGCAGACACGACCTAAAGCGCGTTTTAAACACAGTTTATTTTTTATATTGTGGTTTTAAAATTAAGGCAGTACCATCTATTGAACTAAAGTGTTATTGTGGTAACATTAAAGTTATTAGGTTTGGTCACTTCACAAAATATTGGACAAACCTATTCAAAAAGGGGTAAACGCTATGGTATTTATCTCTAATTTATCTAATCGCTATTTGCCTTTATTCTTTAAGCCACTGTTGAAAACTGTGTTGAATAATAAAAATTCTAAGTAATGGTTTAAGATAATTAGGTTGCAATAATTGATTGAAAATACTTTTTTAAAATTTGAAAATTGACATTTCAAAAATCAGAGAAGTCATCATATAATTTTATGTTCAGATACATGATTTTACTTTTCAAATGTAAGAACCATGTTATCAATGAAAGGATATTACATTTTAAAGAAAAAAAATCTCTTTGCTATCCAAAGTTTATTATACAAATAAAAATATTGCAACAATTAAAATTCTTCTGCTCTTCCTGAGTTTAACAATAATACTGTCGTAACAATCGAAACAATTCCTTTTCGATTAGCCAATAGGATCGCCTGAAGCTACACAGACTTTTGATTATATAGATTCCATTCTTGATGAAATTTGGAAATTAGCTCTTCAAAGCAAGAATATCACTGTCTACATGAGATTTTGAAAAAATAATATTTATCGATAACAATTCATGGATTTAAATTCAAATTATGGACCAAAAATATATATCTCCTGACGAACAATGCAAGGTAAAGTTTGTGCAACAATAGACTGCTCTGTTTGTTTCAACAGTAGTGATAGTAATACAGAATTCAAAAATGATATGGCATTAAATACAAAAATTGGAGAAAATATACAAGCTTCAGCCAATCAAATATTTATGTATGTAAGACATGTTCATTAAGACATGTAAATGAATCTCAAGACTGATCATTTTGTAAATTTCATTAACAAAAATATTTTGAGGACACACGACTTACATACATAAATCGAGGACCACCCTCTTATAAAATATAATATTCTTCGGGCTTTCTAATTTCCTGACCATAATTTAAAGTTTCGCGTAATTGTCGTCAGCATATACCTGGAAGAGTCTTCCTCCTCTGAGAATCAGTGAGAAGGCGTCGGAAATTTTAACAATACATAATTCCTGTTCTTTGTGCTTTTCTTAGAATTGATAGTTGCTAGAATGTAACATTTTCTTGAAAAGCTTTATAAATGAGCAGTAAATGGAAATAATGGAGAGTTAGCAGACTATTGAGAAACAGTGGAAAGGTGGCAGAGAAAGCAGCCCCTTCACTCGGTGCTGTATCGATTTTTCCAGCACACTGCTTCATCTAAACAAGTGGTGAGTGACCCTGTAGCCGTCGATGCAAATGTGTCAATAGAAGAAACAACGAGTGCCAGATCACACAAGTGATGAATGCAACAGTTTTGCTTCAAGACCTCGAGAGCAGAGTGTGAATTGCAACAGTTTACCAATTAGAAAAATTGATGAAAAATTTAGAGACCTGGATTCGAACCAGGAACCCCGACTGTCATGGTCGACGCCTCTATCAATTGGGCTATCACAGATACTTGAACAGCCATGTTGTCACTAAGTGTCTTAAAGACAACCAAGTTGTCAAGAAGGAAAGCCCAATGGGAGGTGGGCACCCGGTTCATAGATCGTGAATTTCTCCTATCCAAACCATCAGAAAGTTTGATGAACACACAATAAGAAATAAAGAAATTAAACTGGAGCAAACACCAAACATTAGGTAAAGACTACTTGGTTGTCTTTAAGACACTTAGTGATAGCGTGGCTGTTCAGGTGTCTGCGATAGCTCAATTAGTAGAGGCGTCGACCATGACAGTAGAGGTTCCTGGTTCGAATCCAAGTCGCAGAATTTTTCTATCCATTTTTCTAATTAATATCATTTCCCTGATGCTTGGAATTTGCTCCAGTTTAATTTCTTTATTTCCTAACAGTTTATCAATTGTTGGAATTGCAGAAGACACAAACGATCATGTACATCCATTGCCACCCAAGAAGAGAATTTTGGAATTGTGTAATTTTTAGATAAACAAATGAATTTTTAAAGGTTAGGTCAAACAAAATAGAAGAACTACAGCCATAGCCAGGGCTGAAAAAACGTCAGATCAAACTATTGTTTCATTTTCATTCTATTTCCTCCCAATTTTGTAGCCATACACGTTATTTCCCTTGTACTATGGGTAAACTCGCTCAGCTATACACAACATTCCAACACGAACCGGGGAGAACTGTTACAGGGCCATCCATTAGGAACATTTTAAAAGTTTTTTTCGGTTTTTCTATATGGATTTTTACTGTATATTCCCATTCAGATATTGCCAACTTTCATCAAAAAAGAGCCCGAGCAACGCCGGGTATAACAGCTAGACTCAAATAAATGATCACCGTCAATGGAACATGAAATTATAAACTAATCATTTAAATATATGGATTTTTTAAACGACAAGTAATTTTACGACTGGAGTCGAAGCGTTTCAGCCGTAACCTTCTTCAGCACATGTGTTATACTGATTTTTCTTACAAAATAAAAAGATAAATAGTAGCAGTCTAATTTTGTCAAAGCATAGGAGTTTCACATTTTTAAAGATTCAGTACAAAATGGAGATATTAGTAATGTCTTTTAAATTTAACAGAATATCTTGAATATATTGTAATATACCTGATAGTATAATAATTTGGAAGCAATTTATATGAAATTGAAGGTTATTGGAAACTAATTATACAAAACCGCACCTAGCAATTTTATCCAGTGAAAATAAGATGAATCAATATTTTACTTGGAATACACAAAATTATTTCGACAGGTTTCGCCATCTACTTAGTAGGATTTTTTTTTCTTTTCGTATCCTTGATGATAAAGCCAGGAATAAAAGGCGAAACTGGTCGGAATAAGAGTTTGTATATTACCAGTTATGTATTGTAAAGACTCTATCAACTTTACCAAGAAGAACAATGCGAAGACTCTTTTTAATTATTAATGTTTTACTTTTTGCTCATTAGCGGGCACTGACATTCAACGAGTTCTGTTACAATAAAAAGTTTGCGGTAACGAATTTTCCCTTATATTTTACACTGTCGTTAGAGTTATGCTTATATATCGCTTTTAAAATATCGCTCAGGAGTTAAAATTCTTGCTTGTTCTACATTAAGATGCTTCCTTTGGTTCTGAATATCAAATTTTAAATAAGGTGCAGTAATCATTTGAAGATTTACGCAGTCGGTTTCAAATATACGCAGTTAGCACTATGAAAAAAAGGAAAATATAAAAATAAAAATTCTTAATTTCGCGCGAAATACCTGAAAATGACAGCAACATATCGCCCAGTCAATATCATTCTTTGTTCTAGGAAAGCGCTACTGTGTTGCATGTGGGAAAAGCGAAAAAGCTCTAGAATTTGTTGAAGTTTTTTTATGATATATGGTATCATGCTATTTATTATTAATGCAGTATTTAGGAGCCTTTTTATATAACGAAAATGTGTGATAAGTTTGTATAAGAATTACTTAATAACTGATTGCACGAATTTCCACTTACGTCAGGGGTCTTGGAACGCGTATGATGGAGCCCTCCTTTAATGGCAGTGCCGCGTAAGCACAATAGCATTATTTAAAGGCTTTAAACTTTAGCAATAATTAATTAAAAATCAAAATCGCAAGATTTCACAGAATTACAGGTTTAATTAAAATTCATAAAGGTAATAAATATTTTTTAATGAACCTATAACTATTTAGAATAGGCCAGTTTTAGATTTTATAACAAATTTTAGCCTAATATTGACATTTGTAGTCTGATAGCAATTTGACATAATTTTGCACAAGATTAATTTGCTTACAATTTACAGTTTGGGGGTAAAACACATTACTTACTTAGTCCAGTCCTCTTCTACCTTACCGTGTAGAGGATTTGCAAAGTGATTTCCACAAGAAATTTCTTGAGTAGAACTAATGAACGCCAATCTCCTCAGTGGTTAAGGCAATGGCGAAAAGTTGAAGACGAACTGTGGAAAGAATTCCAGTCCCAAAAATTATAATGGTTTCAACAACTGGAAAAATCTCTTTAATTAATCCATAACAAAAGTATAAGTAAAGCCTGTCATTGTATAAAACTTATAAAATGTAAAACCTCCAGCTAGACCTTTCGGACTACGTCATCTATAGCATTAATTCTACTAAAAATCCATGTATAAATTGATTTTGAACTTTTCAAATAACGATTTTTATCTATTAGAAAGAAGAAAATTTCCCTTAGAATGTCTATAATGCATGATTGTCTGTGTGTTGGTTGAAGAGAAATAAATTGCTTTCGACAGGAATATCAGCAATTCGCCAGATACCACGAGGCCAGTAGCTACATATATATTCTAAGAAAAACGGACACCGTACTTGTATAAAGACGAAATTTAATAGTAGGGATATATAATATATACGGTTGAAAAGAGGAAACTTTTTGGTTGCTGCGTTTTTGTTCAGCTTTGTGGTATGTATCAAAATATTCTTGCAAGAGCTTTGAAATTGCTGTTCCCTGTTGAAAAACAGGAGAATCGCGCAGAGGAGCAATTCTTATTCCTGAAAAAAGCTTAAGTAAGATGACATAGTTTTTCTTTTAAATAAGATTGGTGTTATTTTCTAGGCTCATTACAAATTTACATTTTACTAGGTGATATGCCCAGCGTTGCTCATCTGTTTCCCTGGCGCCATCGTTCGAGTAAACAAACAAATATAAACCAAGTTTATTTCACATATATTCATATTATTTTTACCACCCCCTCTCCTTTCGGCACATGTAAACCTTACTCTGAACCCATTGAACATATGGTGCGAATATGAGCTCAATCGGATAAGTGGTTCAAAAGTTTTTAGAACATGTACAGATTTTTTATATATAAAGATTACTCATTAAGCTATATCCTTAATGCCAACTGTATGAAGGATATGCAGGTGAAAGTGAGAGATGATCAAAATTATTTATACGAAATCCTTGTAAACATTAAGAAAATCTCGCTCCCATATGTCGGAGAATAGAAGGAAGATACCGTTTAAACCCTCGAAAACTGTTACTGAGATTTTTAAACAAATCAACTGTAACTTCATAATCCAATGCATCTCTTTAGCGTTTAAGGTGCTCTTTAAAGAATGCCAAAGATATATGTACGTAGTCAAAATAGCCCTGTTTGATTTAGAATAAAAAAATTTTCATTGAAGAGTTTTAACGTAAATTATAGGAATGTTGTCGATGAGAAAGATTATCATACAATATGATACAATACGTTAAATCGCTTGCTAGTTGGAATCCATAAATAATGAGCTTATTCCATAAAAAGGTGGTCGATACAAAAAATGTATAAACAATTTTGATTGCTTTGATATTACTTTCAAACTATGACAAAAATCTCACTTTTATTTAGACGTATCGCATCATTTTTTTATAAAAGTGATTGCTTTAGGGTTTAATATCAATCACGTAATAAATCTAAATTTATTGGTTGGTGTTTAATCTACTTGTACCCTAGTAATGGTAGCTGCGTTAATACATTTTTGTGGAGAAAAATGAGCGGACAGTATTAACCCTTCCAGCTACTTGTCAGGTGTCTTTTGTGAGAGCGAACGTCAATCACAACCTGACAAGTAGATGACGTCAAAGAAGACGTCGAGTTGCCTTTAGGCATCTCTCTTGCGATGCTCGGTCAAGTCGATTCGCCACAAGGGAGAATCGGAATAAGTTTCTACAAGCAGACATTCTAAGAAAGGTCATAGGCGACGACGAAGGCGTTATCGACAGGACCAATCCCAGAAGAGGAGGAAAACCCGGAAAACGAAGTGAAAAAAATCTGGAGTAGAAGCGGAGACGCGACAAGATGAGTCGAGCGCTCGCTGAATTAATTGAACTCGGCGCGAGTTGAAAGAAGGCTGTGTTAGTTCGCAAAGACGTTACCTTTACGGCCGATCGGACAAGGTACGCCTTATGCTGCTTCTCTCTATGTCGCAAGTAATTTCCGCCTCTCTACGCTGATAAGTCATCTTTTCTAGGTTGGTGCAATTCTCAAAGGTTCCGCAAGATTCGTCATGTTCTCATCAGCAAGTGGGATTCCTTATTTTTATTCGATTCTTTTTGGAGCAAACGAAGGAAATATGTATAAATTAGATATATTCGTGAAGTAATCTGCATAGCACAGTATTTGAATACATATAATAACCTATACTTGTGAAAAATGGAATAAGCAGATTGACTCTTTTTTTTTTTTAATTAAGGAATATTTAATCTAAGCATCCAGGCTATCAAAAATTAAGCAAAACCCCATATTGAACACCCAAATCCAGGCTCTGACATGATATAGCTGTGTTTAAGAAATAGGATTAGAGGATTATAGCCTATACTTATGAAATCTGATATCACCTTATCTCCTGTACTCATTAGCATGATACAATAGAAGACTACCCTCATCATAACTCCTGTCTTCCAATAACAACTATTCAATACGACAGAAGTGTTTCTGTAAGATAAAGATCTGCCTTTCTACATAAAGTATTCATAAAGGGTCCAGTTTTACCTACACGAGATGCAATATGTCAGTCGGGAAAGCGGCGGTCTCTTTCATTGGATATGAACAATTCTCTGGGATGATACTGATACAGATATCCAGATATCCAGTGGCGTAGCTAGAGGTTAGGCCGCCCGGGGCGGTCCTTTAATTTGCTGCGGGGGGGGGGGGGCCGTTTCCTCGAGTAACAAAATAATAAGCATCAAACTTCCTAAAACAAAACTGTAAAATGGATAGCTCTATTTTCCAGATAGAAAAAAATAGGACAAAAATGCAGTAGGACAAAAAAGCTCCCATTTAAAATGCGGACTTCCCCCATCCGCCCTCTCTTCGTTACGCCCCTACAGATATCACCTTGTCAATATTATGCACTACATGATCAAAAGTAGTCACAAACAGAAGTGTCAAAAGAGGCAGACGAGTTCATAGATGTCATTGCAAAGTTAAAATGGAAGGGAAAATTGGAGCTGCTTGGCTTTGAAGGTGTGAGAGCTGAATGGATGTTGTGTCTAGTTCACACGTGAATCACAACTGTAGAAAACCAGCCTACTTTTAGAAAGTTTTACGTTCACACTAGAATGAGTTTCCTATAACTCGAACAATACGGCGACTTTTCAGCAAATTCAAATTGTAAAAGAAAGGACCACTTTTCGCTCTTTTCACCAAAAATCACTGAAATGTACGGAATTCTTCAAGCGTGTAAAATATTTGCCAGTTTTCGCTGTTTTCCACGCAAAAGCACTGAAATGTGAGGATTTCCACTGTTGTGCACAGTTTTTGCCACATTTTCGACAACTTGGCATAAGTATGATGTCACAAAAGTCTCGCCCCTTGCCTTTTCTACAATACATTTCCAGTGATCCTCGAGAAAAAATATCTGCCAACAATGAAGCCAGTATCTAACATGGTTACAGCCAGAGATAAATGCCCTCCTTGATATTTGGAATGAAGACAATGTCTACCCTTTAGAGACTGTCATCATACTAGATCAGGCTAGACAATTAATAAACGCTCAGTATGTTTATCATTTGTTCGTGTCTGGTAAAAAGTCAAATAATTTTGAGAAAACTTCGTTCCAAGTGGGAACGATGAAAATCAGAGTTGCTAACTTACTTCTCTAGAACAGACAGAGCTATAGAATTCTGTTCAATGTGAATTAGGGAGTGAACTTTATGCGATTGTCTCGTTCCATCGTAAATGAAGTGGAAACGTGTACAACACGACCTGGTAAACCATGCCGACTGACGTAAAAGAACCTCGGCCTCCAAGTTTAAGACAATTCCATGCTCTCCACATAGTAGAAGCAGTTTGGCAAGGGATGATTCTTATTTCAACACGTGTATCAGTTCATAAAGGTTGTGCCGAGCTGGTTTACTGACATTGCGCTCCACATCGGTGACAGAATCATCCACTGTTCTTTGGGAATAATGGCGTGCCATTTTAACTCCAACATTTTAAACCTTAGTTCCTGACAGAGTGGCAGCTGTTATTCGCAGCAAATGATAGAACCGCGTCATATTAATTTCTTTATTTCTTTACAGGAAAACTAAAGTGAAGAGATTACCGAACATTTTTGATCATATAGTATATATTCTTTTGTAGTGATATACAAATTTTCGGAAGGAAGAGAGGAATGAAACAGTAGTTTAAGCATAATTGGTGCTGCTCTCACATAGCATTTCCAGTATTTTTAATGAAATTTTGAGAGAAACGGTATGAGGTAATGTTAAATAACGCATGGAATTATATTTTAGAATTTTCATTATTTCTCTTGTAATAGTTAATAAAACCACAACGTTTGTGGAGGCTGCTTCGTTTTAACTGGGTGGGGTAATAAAACGACAAATCAAAGCTAATTTGCGTGACTTACTTCGTGTCGGAGAGTCGTCATAAACACGAAATAGTCCACTGAATTACATCATTTATCACCATTGTCTTTGTGGATATTTTTTTCAACAAAAAGTCAGACCGTCCTTGCTATGGTTGTTAGTTCAGTTTCATAATAAAAAATTGTTTTTCACGAATCACGTTGAAATGAGGCTACAGAAAGAATTTATATAATTTGAGTAAATGTTGTGTTACAGTTTACAAAACACGTGAAAGATGAAAGAAAAACTAGTTAAAGTTATAATTTAATATTATTAATATCCGTTTAAAAAATTTTATAAGGATATTTAAATTTATTTTCCAAATGTCGTTTTTCATCAGAGAGTACAATATGAAAAACGCGGAAAAAATAGGAGCTGATTTAGATTATTTTGATTATTCGTATTAATAACTTAATAAATTACACCAGTCATAAGAACAAATTCTCGAATTCTAAGAACTCTACTGTTAACACGTTAGCCTTGTCATTCAATGAGGGAAGATTTTCCCACTGAAATATGGGCGATAAAAGCCTGAACAATATTCCCTCCATTCACTTCTAAACAAATGGAAATTAACTTTTATAGGCTTACTTTTTTAATACAGTATTTATTATTTAATTTATTTTTAAAACTGCGAAAAAAGACAAATATCCAGATAGAAGTGTGTATTTTTTCAGAATTTTAATTATTTTATTCTAGGCATTAGATTAAAATGGATGTGCCTTGATAGGTGTATATTAAAGTCACCATAATTAATTTCACCTTTCCGTCAAATTGTAGATAGTTTTCCTGTAAATATTTAGGGGAGAACGGAGTAATAACGGTCAGTGGGTAATACCGATCACCAGAGTATCTCGCATTTACTTTGTATTAGAAACAGTACTGTTGCCTTCTTATGCCGTTTGGGGAACTACTGACGAGTGAGTTGCCACCTTAGCCTTTTCTGTTTGGCTGCAGTGCTATCAAGTTGAATTCAACGTCTTTCCTATAATAAATTAACTTCTTTTCATAATTATAAGTTTACAAATTTCACTTGCGTATGAAATGTTGTTTTTTTTTTACCATAAACTCTACGATGATGTATGTGATATTTATTTTAAATGTAGCACAGATAGCAGCGTTTTTGCGTCTACATATATTGCTTGCTCTTGGGGTAATGGAGTATAGTATAGTATTAATATCATAAGGCGTCAAAAATATACTTTTGTACAAGGGCGCTTGCCACTTTAGCGACGCTACACAATGATCACAAGTAGCGTAAATCAGAAATTGTTGGTTAAATTGACTTCAACTTAGGCTTAATTAGCTAAACTGGTTAGGCTTCTGATCATAACTCAAGTTTTTCTTTAACATTTTTACCATGAATATTTTAAAATACACGTTGCCAAAGTACGAAAATAATATCTTTGATACCATTCATTCGACTTTGATTATTTTTTTTTTTACCTTTATCGAAAGGTTTAAGCCACTGTACAAATAGTTCATAACGGATGGCGCAAAAAAGTTGTTAGAAAATGTTTGTCTACTGTGGTTTAATCGTACGCGGTAAATGATTTTACTCGTGCTACTGTTCTATTGCATTTCTGAACATTCTATAGCTCGCTCACTGATGTTTCTCATTACATTTCAGAATGGAAGCACTAACGGTGAGCTTACGGTGCAGAACTGAAGCCAAAATTGAGATGACAAAATTGAAGCATTCTTTGATGCGGGTTTTTGTACCGTACCGTAATTTTGTTCCATGGATTTTACAGGTTGGTGAAACGTTTTGAAACGACCGGATCAGTACATGATTCCAAGAAGGGCCACTCAGGACGACCAGCTTCACCACGAAAATGATGTTCTTCAGAGAGTCACCACGGAATTCAATTCAAGGCTCTATACACTGACTGAGCAGATGGAAATCACTTTGAAAATCTTCTGCATTAAATGTCAGGATGTCTGTTATAGCATAAATATGAAAACAAGAATCTATAACCTCATATTATGTTATGTCGTAGTAAACAAAAACTTTCTAACACGTTTTTTGCGCCACCTGGCACTTATGCGAAAGCAAAAACACTCTGACAGTTTGATCCTGTAATTAATTATTTATTCAATCGTGGGTATATTTTACCAGCAACTCAAAAAGTTTAGAATTGTCTATGTATGCACTATGTATTGACTTTGGAAGATAAACGCCATGTAAGGGTGCAACTGGCCCGCAATGACGCTCAGATAGTCCACAACTTTCATGGTCCGTTCTACCACAACTACGGGTCCCAGAGCTGCCCATGAGCACGTCCCCCAAAGCATAATACCGCCACCACCAGCCTGTGTATGGCCTGCTGTATGGGGGGGGGGGGGGAAACTGTTCGCCTGGAAGTCAGCGTACCCTGATACGACCATCGACGTGATGAATAAGAAATCGTGATTCATCCGACCAAGCAACTCTTTTCCACTTATCCATGGTCCAGTCTCGATCTTCCCCGGCCCACGAGTAGTTGACAATGACGCTTGGTCAACAGAGGCACACGAATGGGACGTCTGCTGCGCAGTCCCATATCTAACAGTGTCCGCTGAACTATGTGTTCCGAAACATTTGCACTTAGACCTGCATTGTATTGGGCTGTCAGCTGAGCCAGTCTGGCGCCGATCTTGCTTTACCAAGCGGGACAGTCTCCGACGTCCTTTTACCTCTATGACGCGTGGGCGTCCAAGGCCTTGGCGTCTACTGCTGGTTTCACCGTCATTTATCCGTTTTGCATAAATACTAACAACGACAGATCGTGAACAATCTACGAGTCGTGCAGTTTCGGAGATACAGGTTCCGAGTCTTCGGGCCATTACAATCTGCCCTCTATCAAATTTGCTTAGATCAGCAGCCTTTCCCATCATTCGCAAAATTAAGTGTAAGACTGATTCCTTACCTTCTCCAGCAGCAGTTAAATACCATTCCCTCTTAATTACGTGATCCAGACGAGTTCATTCACCAATGTGGTGAGTGATGGTCTTAATGTTTTATATGCTTCCTTAGAATGTGGGGATTTTGTGAGCCCCAAATGCGGCAATTGTGTTGGTTTACTGCTCCGGAAGTATGGAATGTTGCGTCATGAGAAAACAAAATGTCCTCAAGGAAGGTAGGATCATTGTCGATATTTTGGAGCATATCCTCAGCAATCTTCTTGCGCTTCGGTCAGTCATCTGGATTTAGTTCATGCATCGTCTGGGTGTAAGACGAAGGCGGTGCTTCACTATTTTATGCACAAATGTCATTGACATATCCAGTTGACGAGCCGCTTGGCGAAGACATTAATGGGTACTATGATCGAACGCCTCACTGACCTTTTCTACTCTCTGTGGTGTCGCTGAAGGTCTAGCAGCGCCTTTTTTGTGTAACAGGCTGCCTGTGTTTAAAAATTTTTCATGCCATACCTTAATTGACTTATCATTTGGAGGATTCTTTATAAACTTTCTCTGAACTGTAATCATTGACTTAAATTCCGCGAGCCATATCACACATTGAGCTTTTTCTTGAACACTCGCCATTGTTTACTGCGTCTAGCGAAAAATGGAACACCGCGCCAACAATGGTACCACGCACCAACCGTGTGTTTCATTATCGACTCACGCGAAGCTAAGAAACTTTTTGAGTTTTTCTTTGTGAGTCTTTCTTTGTTTTTCTTTATGTAATAGTTTTTGAGTAATAAACATGTATAATACGGGAGATAATTTAGAAACACCCTGTATATTAAAATTGCCGTATTTGATAGCATATAAGAGATGCTATTTTTTCTGTTTATCAGTTTTACGGGTGAAAACCAATAGAATCAGGAGTTTGATGAATGTTATTAAGCGTTGAGAAGTCCTGTTATTCGCTTCAGGCTTTGTTTCACTTTGAATGTTTTATAAGTGGAAATAATTGAATCCTTTTTTTATAATTCTGAAATACCGGAAATTGAGGCTATGCCATCAATTTACTAATTCCCATAAAATTGTATAGATTTGCATTAATCAGTAATGTCTGTGCCTTTATCAGTAATGTCACTAGGGGCAACGGAAGGCTTTGCGGCTTTTTAACCGCTGCGTTTGGTCTCTCTCTCTTTCTCTCTCTCTCTCTCTCTCTCTCTATATATATATATATATATATGTCTGTAGCTGCGCCATCCATGTGCGTCTCTTCCATAAATATGTCTGTTCTTCTTTCCTTAAATTCTTAAATATGACTATGGATTCGCACAACTTTTATGTAATCAATTACGTATATAGATAGATTGGCTCTATTATTGCTTTTAAAATTTCTATAACAAAAAAAATCTACACTATACAGTTTCCTAATGTTTTATTCACATATATTTATTAAACACACGCATGTTTCTGTTTTATCTTGACTTAATGTTCTTCTACCTAGTCGCCAAATTTGTAAATGAAAAGAAGACCTAATTGTAGCTTCTATATTTGAAAAGCCAAGTCCAAATCTGGTCATGAATTTTTATAAAAAGATACTTTTCAATCACATCTCTTACTCACTGCGTTTACATGCACACTTTCGATCCGGATCGAAAGACCAGTTTCAAGTCAATCCTGCAAAAAGTGGCATGTAAACAGGCTTCAACACGCCGATCCGGATCGAGTTCAATCCAGTCGAAAGAGGTGGTTTGAAACCAGGGAAGCATGCTTCAGGAAAGAGGTCAATCCAATAATGTGCATATAAACACCCCGATCCGGATCGAGTTTAAATTTGCTGTTTGGTTGAAAGAAAAAACATAGAAAATTTTAGCTAAAATAAGTTCTTGGTTGATTTATACCTCAACTTAATAAATATCTATAAATAAATAAATGAATAAATTTTAAAATACATTGCATATTTAATTTTTTTTGTAAATTTTATCAAAATGTCATTTTTCCTAATTAAAAATTTTCAAATTGTCTATCAAGTTGGAGTTTTATATATATTTTTCTATCAAAATTTAATTTAATAATTTTTTATCAAATTATAATTATCAAATTAAATATTATATTTATATCAAAAATTTCAATTTAACAATTTCTATTTTATTAAATTATAATTTGATAATTATTTATAATTATTATAATTGTAATTTTATAATTTTTATTATTTAATACAATTAAAATATACTATTAAATTGAAGTTTTTGATATAAATCTAAAAATTAATTTGATAAAATCTATTAAAATTATGTTTTGATAAGAATGTATAAAATTATATTTTGATAAAAATAAGTAGAAAAAACTTAAACATGCAAATGCATTTTAAAAATTATTAAGGATTATTAAATTGAGGTAAATAAATCAAAAACTTGATATATAAATAACATTATAGTTAACATTATTAATAACCTCAACCTTATTATTTATATATAGAAAATTTTAATTGAAATCAAAATTTAAAGAAAAAATCAATAATTACAAAATTTATTGATTGTCAATTATATTTCTAGACGATAATAATGAGAAAATTTTTAAAAATTGCATTTCAGCCGTATTTTAGAGGAAGCGTAATTCAAGTGATAAGGTCGACTGAGCCAACAATGGCGGATTCTGTAGCAGATGACAAAGTCTGGCATACTTTCCTAATCTAGAGCTTTACCCACAGGGCATCTTATCGGACTCGATCCGGGTCGAGTTAGATGCATGTAAATGCGAGGCAATTTTGGATTAACTCAAGTCGATCCGGATCGAAACGTGCATGTAAACGTAGTGACTGGCAACTCCATTCATTGCAATTGATGTTGACCTTCACTTAAAACTTTTAAAGATGCAGCTGAAACCATGACCTCTGGGACTGGTCGATATCAGTTCGTCTGAGCACGAAGTCGAAGAATTAGAAGGAAAAAAAGCAGAAATATATTACATGTACATGTATGTGTAGAAAGCATACTTCTAAATGTTTCTTATAATGAACTCCGAAATATTTGGGTACAAAAATTTTAGTAAAGCTGTTTTCTAAATTTATTCTTTATTGGAACAGTATGGGTATATTACTATCACCATCACAACATCGTCATTACGTATTGATTGAATAATCCTTTCAGCCCATTTCATTTCTTTCTTCAGCTTTTAAACTGTAAACAAAACAAACCTTGAACTATTTAATTTTTTCATTGAATTTCCCAAATAATTTTTTGCAATTATTTTAAATAATCACAAAGAAAACATTTTCCTTCATAATTCTAAAATTAATGCGTGACTCAAAAACTTCAATCATTAAGAAAACACGTTTTTAACTTTTTTAATTTTTCTTTTTTTCTATGAATTTTAAGATTATTTATATTTTTTATTTTCATCACAAGTAATAAACATTTTAAATATTATTTTCAAAACAACTCCTTAAAACCGTGTCTATTATTTCTTGGACTGTTGAATAATATATTTTAAAAATATATTGATGGATTTATTACAAATTTCTATTTTTCAAGAATAAACATGCTATTGTACGTTTAAAGAATCTCTTTAAGCAGAGTTCAATGCCAGAAAACAATAGAATGGTTACTCTTATCGGTCGCTATTTATAATAAGATAAAAATAGCATTACCACTAAATACGATTGTTTATTATAAAAATTTGATATATCAATTAGCATACGGGCCAATTTCTCTGAGTATTTACCCGTTTTTTTTTTCTTCTGTTTTCTTTTTTTTTTTTTCTTTTTTTTTTTTTGCATGTCGAGTGATCCAGGATCAATGGCAATAACAATAAAAACTAACAAGTCATAATAAGCTACTTCTCCGTCCTCACTCTAGTTATGTTGTTTTGTGCGTTTGCAATCGGTATTCTCCGACTTGACCGAATCAATTGCGTAGGAGGCGCCTCGACCTACAACTCCCTACAACTCGTGTTTCTCTTTTATGCCTTTACAGCGTCGCCATAGCGACCACCATAACACATATTTAGACAGGCCCTGAGGCTGTTGTCTCACTTCGTGCGGGAGGCGGGCCGCAAAATTTCGAGTAGAATTTCCCTTGCTTGTTAGGAAAAAGAAATTAAATTTTTAAATAAAAATATTAAAAAAATAATGGGGGAGGAGAACAACGTAAAAGGAAGAATTTGTTTTGATTGCGTGCAAGATCTCCATTCTCAACATTAGAATACATGGACTTGATATCTCCTGTAGACATTTAGTAGAAATAAAAACATCTAAGAAAACAAAGGGAACAAAGGAAAATTTATCTCTAATATCTAGCTGAAATTACATGTTAACGAAAAGTTATATATACGAGGCGTGTTTTTTATGTAAATACCGTTTTGTTATAAAAAAAAATTTTCAACCCCATAATTTTTATATGAAAACTGGCTCTTAATCTACATTTCAACATAATTTCCACCTATATTAAGGCACTTATCGTTTCGTAAGAGCAATTTCTGAATTCCATCCTCATAGAAATCGGCCGCCTGATTTGCTAACGATTTCAGCTCGGAGATGCACAAAACCAATCGTTTAGCCAATGCCTTGACTTTCTTCGAGACGTACCATGTCGAAAGGGATACGTTTTCAAGCCAAATTGTCGCTTGAGACGAAACATGGGTTCCTCACGTTACAACGGAATCAAAATAACAGTCCACGGATTGTTTGAACTTCACTTCTTGGTGCATGTTTGAAGTGGGGCGGCCATCCTTAAACTGCTGCTGTGACGTTGCTTGCTTGTCTCTACTTTCCTGCCACCTACTAGATATTTCTACAATCATTTTTAACGGATCCGCAGAATTACAATACAGTGGGGCGAAATTTGGAATTTTAATTATAATTTTGCGATTTTCATTTGCTTCACCCTCGTATATTATTTATAAAAAAATTAAGCGTGTCAAAAACATTCTTTGCCTAAAACATATTATGACATAACTGCATAAACAACTTTCATTGATTAGTAAATTATACACTATCTACCGCAAAGTAATGGCGCACCTCTTGATAATAGATTAATGGACTCGCGCGACGACCATGTGACTTAAATCAGCTCCAGTTATGCAAAATATCTTTGTAAAAGAGATGGAACGTAGTGTAGAGATGTCGGAATTCGATTTGGATGTAACTAGTGGATGCCACCGTAATAGACTATACAGCAGAGAAATTGTTGCTATGTTAATCAGGACGAAATTTGTTAAGTGGATGGACATTGCAGGAATGCCGAAAATTCTGACGAACAGAGATCGCAGAACTCTGAAACGTGAAATTGTCAAAATCACAGCAGAAAATTCCAAAGAATGTCCTTTGCAACTTAGTTTTCAGCATAACATCATATTGTTATAATGACAAACAAGATTTTATATATAACATAAATGCAGTTTTTAGTCAGCAATAACGTTCTCCTAAAAGAAATTCGTATCCAGAGCGGCTTCAAGGAAGTGTTTTAACTAATGCAGTGAAGCTAACTTGCAATGTACAGCACAGAATTGTTATCCTGTCTGTAATTAGCTTCCTAAACACAAGAAATATTTTCTTGGCATTCTGCATGATTCATTTTATCATCTGCATAGAATTTTTTCCGTCAAGACAAAATAGCCAAATACTAATTTAACAGCGGGAAATAAGCAACAGTTTAAAATGATTTTAAGCAACGAGATATATCTGGGAAAAAAATAAACTTTACCGTCTGTTTTTAATGTGAAAGGTAGAAGGAAAAGTGAAATATGACCAAGAAAATAGTTCTATATTATTTCCATAATCCAGTTTATCTTAACAACATTCGTCCTTCCTTTCCGCTCGCAGAGAAAGACAAATATTGTACTATTTATGCCCCCGCCCCCTAAGAAAATATGGACGTATCTGTCGAAAACATCGCCCAGCTAGATACATTCTAGTTTAATAAAACGGGTTCCGGAGTTTTAAAACAGGAAATAACGCTACGACTTTGTTTTACTTTTAATAAAAAGAGTTGATCGAGTAATTTTATGAATACAGAAAATAAAATAAGATATTTGATTAAAAAAAATATATATATTCAGCAAAAATACTTCAACGAGCAATAAATTTATCTTGTGCCGATGAAGGCTGAAAGGGTTTAAGGAAATTACACCACCCATTTGCAAATATTAGGAATTTTACAGGAAGCAGCAGTTAACAGTAAATTGTAGATGTTCTTTTATAATAACAGTCAAAGTCGTGCTATAACGAGGACGATAGGGCCGACAAATTTTGCTCGTCATAACTGTTATTCGCTATATTCGTGAAATATGCTTAACGGTTTGTTAAATTGTATATTTTAAATTCAAATGTTTGTTTACTAGTCGATTTTCCGAGCCTTGCACGGGGTTCTTTTATATTTTCAGAATATGAGCATAATTGAAAATGAACATTTTTACTATTATTATGCTTTTTGACTTTTCGAACCGTATGTTTTCGGTTTTCCCTTCCGGGCAGAGCCGGCCAGGTGGCCGAGAGGGCTAGGGCGTAGGCTTTCTAGTACTCGAGTCCGCCTGGTCGTGGGTTAGAATCCCGCCGTGGCATGGATGTTTGTGTTTGTCCCGGGCTGTGTACTTTTATAACTTGTGTAAAAGGCGCAAAATGATCGTAGTAGTCGACGCCAAAATTTCTAATAAACCAACCAACCAATCTTCCGGCAGAAATATCTAAATGTTGACCAAGGGAAAGCACGAAGATTCTAAATTAACGGTTGCCTTAATGTTAAGCCGACTCTTTCTCTTTGAATATGAATACCGAATCCCCATTGTAGTCCTTAAATGAATAAGTTTAAATCAAATAAAATTGGACTATTGCTGTTTTTAAGTCGGCAAACATGGACAAGTTAGAGTTGTAGGTTAAAAAAAAAAAGCAACCTCAAGAAGTTTTCAAGAAATTAAAAACTAACCAGTGGCGGCTCGTAACTAAAATTTATGGGGGTGCTGCGTCAGAAAATTGTGATTTTTTTCACGAACTATGGAATAGTTACTGATATTAAACTTAAGGATTATATAATAGGGGGTGCTGCAGTTCCGCCACTGAAACTAACTCAAGTTGGTTTTCAGTAACTCTACATTTTATTCTCTAAGACAGCAGTGATCAGGAACATCCTAAACGTGTGATGACCTCTAAACATCCACACTGCCCTCCCATAGAGTCTAAACTATATTAGCCATTATTCCAGTCAAACAGACAAAACACGAATATTTGTTTAGGTATAATTTAATATATATTATGAATAAACAAATTTAAAAAATTTAAAATAAAAGACTAAATATCTCGTCAAGAGATGGCGATACTGTTATCGAATTATTTCCGGTCAAACAGAAACACGGACATTTGTAAAAATGTTTTTACATTAGAAGTGCAGTGGCTAGAAGTACAGTGTGTTAATTGCCGCTGATTTCGCGTCATCATGACTAATGACACCGCCAGATTGCATGAGTATCTAATGCGCCGACAATTACTCTATAATGCACGAGATTCAATGTAAGTTTAACAGCATTAGAACTTTAAAAATACTTATTTAATAAAATAAAATAATATTGAAAACTTGAAATAATATGCAGATAATTCCTTAATTTATTTAATACTTATTTAATTCCTTAATAGCATAGCTTTAAAAAGCTACTGTATAATTCAAACTTGTTATGTTGATATGTTGATACATTATTCAGAATAGTTATTTGTATTAGAAAAGAAAATGCTGCTGCTTCCTGTTGATGATTTAAGATGCCAAAGCATTGGATATAGGAAATTTACTCGTAATATCCGAGAACCTGTAGCCTGTAAGTATCGAATTTACTTGGAAATGCAAAACAAATTCAATTACGGGAATTCGTTATAGCCGTGCTTACTATATCCGAATTTGACTGTATTTTCATATTATCATAAAATTTCTGGGACACTTATAACATATGCTTTACGCCTTTGAAGTTAGAACCGCCGAACTAATTTTGTCTGTTCGTTTCTGAAATCTCTGTGTGCCTGCTTTCTGCTGCCATATAATACCGTTAGATTATAGAACACAGAACATGAAAACGTTAATCTAATGCAGAATTCCCGCTGATTACGAATATGCGATTCGTTTTTCGATATCTTAAAATATTTCAGTTTTATTCGATTTAAAATTACGATAATCTGACCGGAATTGGCCTTCTGTAACTTGAAATGACCTATAGTAATATGTTCACTATATTCGTCTATCGAAAGTTCTTTATGGTAATGCTTAGCATTCTCAACTGGCTTTCTATTAATATTTTCTTAATTATACTGTATTCAAGATTATCTCAGAGTATATTTCATTTATTCCTAATAAAGATTTCGATAAAATGATTAATCATCTTCTTTTAACGACGTTCTTTTTTATCCCAAACTGGCATTTTTAACCAACTGTTGAGTGTCGCATGACACACACACACACACACACACATACAAACACACACACACACACACACACACACAAAGGTTGTAGCAATGTCGAACGCAGGCATCATTTACTTTACGATCATTACCAAATGGCAACTTCTAAAGAAATCACGAGAAAAGCAACAGCAAAAAATAAACTTAATTGGAGCTCCAATTTGTGAAAACACGTCTAAATGAAGAGCCATTACTCCCACTCATTACTTTCAAATCAAGTGGGCGGAATACACGAATTTTTTATTTGCCTCTTTATTGCATCGCTTCATTAAATGCCATATTAAGATTCTCAAAATTTAAAGCTTCGGTTTTTAAACAAATGCTTTGAAAACTTGCAGTTTATTGCTCAATATTATTATTTTTCTGCTTAGTCAATGAAACGAGCTAGCGTTGGTCTTTTATTGTTTTAGATGCCTTCAACGAACAGAATGGCTTCGTTTTTTAGAATCTACGTTTCATATTTTATTCAATAAAATTTAAATACGATTGTAAAATTGAAATTTATGCAAGGTTAGTTTTCGGAATCTTCACACAAAAAAACAGAATCTTAGAAAAACAGGAGATCATAAATAATATAGTAATTGAATTTAGAGGCGCAAAATGATTCGTATTATTTCAAGTCTTTCTAAAACGCAATTTTACTGCCACTTAAGAAAACATGGTAACTTTCTAAACTATAGCTTTTAAGTCTTTTATAAATGATTTTTTAAATTTCTGTATCTACAGTTTTATATGACATTCAAAAATAAGTCTTAATCAGAATGATGTTGTTAACTTTTCTTAATTACTGACAGTAATGCGCGACGAAGTTACCATAAATTTTAATCTAAAATAAAACGCAGCGCTTGTAGTTTTCAGCTTCTATAGATACAGCATATTTTGACGTGGTTGAATAAGTTTTCCACTGGTCAAAATTTGCAAACCTCGGGTGTGATGACTAATTTGACCTCTCGTGAATAAAAATTATCGCCAGAACGTCACCGCCAGTCGCTTGCCTCCCGGAATAAATTTCCTGGAAATTGATCCGTTGGTTCTGAAGTTATTAAGCTTCGTCATCAACCACTTAAGAATCGCGGACAAGAATAAATTTTCTTTAACTTGATATACCGCTCGACGTGTGTCATGCTGTGGTACGGTTTTTCAAAGGTCGAATCCAACATGGCTTGTTAGGTGCATTTGGCGTTGTAAATTCTCATCGTACAGCATTAAATGCCGTCCACAGACGACAAAAGTAAAACCAAACTGTTGAGTGCTACCCCGCTAAGCTCGCCTGTTCATTGCTGGATAGTTTGCCAAAGACATCCTTTTAATTTTCTATGCTTAATAATTTTTAAAGTGTTCTTTTATTCCGAATAGCATAAAAGGATGGCAAAGTATAAAAAGACTAGAGACCTTAATATAAATGCACTTACTGAAGTGAAAAATTTTTATATGCACTGCTTGTCACCTTATTTTTCACTTTGAAGGAGCTTTTTCAAAATTTCCCAAGCGAAATTTTTTAAAGAAAACATCATTGGCTAGCTTATGGTCACTAAGATATGGAAAATGTAAACTAATGATCTTAATAATTTGAGCACCTCTGTACTTTTTAAGTAGTATTCGATTTTTGCTACTTCGATTTTCATGGTAACTTGAAACAGTTGATTGTGATATCATGGACAGACAGGGACGGATGGCCTACGAAGAAAAAGGTAATTACAGATCACAAAAATATTCGAGATTGATAATAGAAAAACAAAGAGTTGACATTCATTTGAATAATAAGGTTACAATTTTGACATTACACGGGTTTCAGACAAGGTTTGAAACATTTACGGGAGATTTTCATGAAGTTATTCGTTACAACCATTGTTTTGTAAAAGAGATTATTCGACAAAATGTCTGGAAAAGATGTTTTATGAAGTTCCAGTGGCCTGTTCTTTGCTACATTAGGATGGCATTGATGGTATTCAATATTAAAGTTGTTCACAATTTTCTGTATGTTCATTGTTTCTTATGACTGTGCCTAAGAAGCAAAAAATTGGACACAGAGTGGTAAGACTTTGTAAAAAGCTGACGTTTCGGATAGAGACCATCATTTGTCAAAGCTAAAACTCAGTATCCAATTTTAGTTTTATTACATGATTTATATCTCATCCTTCTTTTCTTCTACATCAGCCATTTGTGCCTAAAAAAAAGAAATAATAGTAAGAATAAGGGGAACTACATTTAAAATAAATGAGTAATCGAGAGAACGCCATAAGCAACTGGGTATTTGAAACAAGACATCGGAGATATTTCTGAACACACTGCCGGATAAAAAATACAGCACATGGAAAAAGTGGGTCAATTTTAATGAAATTACACAATTGTAAAGTGGGGAGCATACAACATATGATTTAAATTTCAACACGATAGCCTAAGTGTACAGGACCCGAGTACAGGCTGTCCCAAAAGTCCCAATAGAATAAATTAATGTGCAGTATACGCTCCACGAGCTTGAATGCAGGCCTCGACTCTTCAATGCATACGGTCGTACAGAAGCTGGATATCATCCTGGGATACATTGTTCTAAGCGTTCAGGACCTGTTCCTGCAAATGTTTATGTGCACGGCTTGTGTGGTGTGATCATGGACGTAGCGTCTCATCATACCCCAAACATGCTCAGTTGGTAACATGTCTGGAGATCGTGCTAGCCAGGGAAGTTGAGCCACATACTGGAGAGCTTGTAAGGTAGCACGGGCAAAGTGTCAGCGTTTGTTATCCTGATGGAAAAACACATTATCCTCTTGTTGCAAGAAAGGCAGGAGAACGGGTTCAACAATCTCCCGGACGTATCTTGCGCTATTCATGTTCCATTCCCAAACAACAAGGATGAGCGCGAGTTATAACTGATGATACTCCACACCATTATGCCAAGTGCGGTAGACTAATGTACTGTGGAAGATGTCTCGCTCCTGGTCTTCGTCGCACACGTTGACATCCATCACTGATGTGCAGGCACAATTTAATCTCATCACTGAAGACAACACACCTCCATTCACCTCACAAGTCAGCTATTTCGCGACTCCCCAGCAAAAGCATAGAACGGTGCTCTTACGGAAGTGGTAGTCTGACTAGAGGGTCACATGACTGCAGTTCTACTGCAAGAAAACGATTGCAAATGATAGGTCTTACAATACGACGGTTATTGCTGCTCTGGTTCTTGTCTCTGCTGTCGATTTGTTAAGTGCTTCTCTTACAATCCGACGGTCTTGGCGTGGATCAGTCTACGTGTGTTAATCCCTTTTGTAAACCACTGCTGCCAACATCGAGCCACCATGTTTAATGTGGGTCGCGATTTGCCAGTAAGACCATGCATTCTCAAAGTTCCACAATCCGAACTCTGTCAAACTCCATCATTGCTGCACAGGAGTACGGCTGCGTGTGCGTGGCATGGCAGATGTTGAGACTATTCTAGTCTTTTACAATGCAAATGTCAGATTGATGATTTAATGTAAATTAGGGATGGACCATTCTTTCAGTGGAGTGATCTTTGGGACACCCTGTACCAGGATTCTGTGCACATATCGTGTTAAAATTTAAATCATATTTGTATGCCACCCACACTATGTTCTTGTGTAATTTCATTAAAATTGACCCACTCCTTTTTGCCAACAGTGTATGTACCTTCTCTCGATTAACAAGGGACGTACACGTAGTTGTACGACGCATTTTTTGCGCGCAAGCATACCTTGGAAGCGATAACGTTGCTTTCAGGTAAAGTGGATTCATGCGTATTGTTGAGTAGTGGAAGAAAGAAATTGAGAGCGCATTAATACACATACACACCACTTCGTGGAACAATGGAGTCGTTATATGGCTATATGTGCTCAAATTTTTTCGTTTTCTCGTATATTGTTAGGTGGTTTTTCACTCATAAAACCCGTGCAACCCGCAGAAATCTGTGGTAAAGTAGTGAAAGACCTTTCCCGGAATATGTTAAAACATCACGAAAAGTTTGACGCCCATTGGTTTCGCGGCTGTAGAAATTATCGCCAATATACATACAGACAGACAAACAGACACACATTGACTTATATTAATATAGATTAAGATTGTTAATATTCCCGGAATCTAAATAATTTCATGGCTATAATTTTATCACGGCATGATAAGCAACAATTTCTGCATTTAATTAGGCACGCTATACAAATAAATAATCATTTAAGTGTCACATTTTCCAAATTAGTAAAATCCTTAAGTGCGCAATATTTCTTTCCTAAGTATAAACTGTAAGAATTAAATTAACAAATAACACGAGGAGTTCTATAAAGAGTGGCAAATAATGTGTGTTAATGATTAACCTATAGATAAATCAAGGCGCATTTTGAGGAATGTAAAATGGATATGTATTAGCATCCCCCACGTATCCACTCTCATTGAGTATTTTGCTCGAACCCGCGGGCAAAATCCTCGTCGATTTCCAAATTACTAAACACGACGATTGCCACATCGATCTCGGAGATGCTCCTCGGCATCGCGTTGAACTCGCTTCAGCGTAATCGTCAATAGCATATAAAAAAATCTTGATTCGTTATTACGCTATCATTATCCCTTCAGTGAATTGATAGTTAAATGGCGTTAAAAATATGACTCTTGTCCTTCGTAATCAGAGGACAAGATTCAAATTGTCAATATCAGTCTGCAATGAAGTAAAAGAGAACGGCGAAAAGACAGTAAAAGTGAAGCTCTACTCCATTTTCCAGTGGAAAAATCGCTGGACAGAGTAGGAATTATTTAACTTCTCCAGCTGGACTTTATTATTCTTTCGGGACAAAATTGTGGACAGAATCTTTTTTCTTCGTTAATTCTTCATGCAAAAATTTTATAATATTCAAATGGTCTAACTCATGGCATTTTTTTCTTTTCAGATCAGGCAAATCGATAGAATAATAAAATACACAACAGCTTTCAAGAAAAAACTGCCCTAAAAATTAGCAGATAAAAACATCGAATCTATTTCTCACAAACAATATACAACCTCTGACAATTTAGTTCGGTGAATGAGTTCACACAACAAAATGCAAAACAGATAGAGCCGCATTTACTTTATTGTCCTTCGAAATAATCACCCTGGAAGGCAATACACTTTTGGGATCGGGTGTATAAGTCCTGGAAGCTCCTTAGGGATGGCTTTAAGTTCACGTGTCCCATTTGCTTGAATGTCTGGAATGTCCGCAAATCTGTGTCCCTTTAAGGCCCGTTTCAGGCTGGGAACAAGAAAAAGTCTGCCGGTGCCAAGTCTGGTGAATAAGGTGGATGAGCTATGGATACGACCCCTTTGTTGGCCAGAAACTGTTGCACGATTACGGCAGTGTTCCTCTTTGATCCATCAACTGAAGAAACGAGCATCTGCTAAACCACTGCACGCACAAACGTGACCTGTCTGAACTTGCTTAAACAATGACTGGGCTTGTATTCACATGCATTGTTACTCGCGTAAAGCTCGCACAGATTAGGGTGTGACGTCATTCACCGAACTTAATTGTCAGAGGTTGTATATATATATATTCGTTTAATTTTCTTGAGCTCGTGAGAATTTGGTCCTGTTCTGTAATTAATGAAGTGGAAAAGTAGTGGAACAATCAACGCAATCCACCACATCTCCCATATGTGTTGTTAATATTTAAATTGCACTTGCTAGAAGGATGAGCTTGCAAAAAAATTGCGGGAGGATCTACCTAAAACCATATGTAGCATTCAGGTGCTCCCGAACCCCGCGAATGGAATATGCTGGTATCTCATCATGCTGGAACCATATTTTTTGTCTTACTGTCAGATCAGGAAGAATGTCCTCCTTAATGTCAGCAGGAGATTTTTCAATCACGGTATCACCCACAATGTCTGCCCATTCGTTGAAACTAAAGCGCTGTTAAAACCCATGAATGAATGGCACACATTGGTTAACTTAAATATAACTACACGATTGAAGGATGCTTCATCGGTGAACAGAACAACTGAAGGGAGATCAGGCTGAACAGTAGTTTCTGAGAAACCGCTGGGCAAAATACATACGATCACGTTAATCAATAACGTTCAATGCCTACACCCGTCGAAGATGGTTGTCATGCAGAACGTTCCAGATAAGGCGATCATGCATTCCAATTGTGGAGGAAATAGCACGTGGGCTTATTATGCATAATACGAGCTCGTAGCTTAAGATGCGTTATTCTGAATTCGTAGCAGAATGTCTTCCTCGGCTTCAGGTGTTCGGCTAGTAGGATATCGACCTTTGAAAGGAATCGCTGTCTCTTGAGATGTTGATGTAAGCGTGTAAATTGTAGTTTTGTGGCAAGTACCGATTAGCAAAGCATTCAGGATACAGACGGGCAGTTGCTCTTGCATTTCCATCCGTTGCTCCATACGCAAGATGAATATCAACTACTTCAGCTGTCGTAAGACGATCGATCGTGTACTCGATAAATAATACAAAATGCCTGAAACTTTGGAGAATAGGATACAAGATAAAAAGACAAGCAAAACCACTATTCCGCATATACGAATCATTAAAATTGTTGTACAGTCGGCTACAAATATCTAGCCACCTTACAAGGTTGTTTGTATGCAAGGTGGCTAAGTACTTTTGTTGCCGACTGTACATATGGAATAGTGGTTTCGCTTATCTCTTTATCGTGTACTCGATGTTTGTAATCATAGGTCTGATATGGCAATGAAGACGCATAAAATACCTAATTTACATGCTATAAAAACCATATTAGTTGTAGAAACAGGACGCCTATTAAAAATTCCAGAAAGTCTTCTTTCGTGAGAGGAAATGAAGTATCGCTGCTGCCTGAGGTTCAGAATTGACTATCGAAAGAAAGAAGCGTTTCCGATACCTGTTCTTTGGCAGAGAATGTTTGTTTTGTTCCACTCTATGCAACTTATCCTATGCGTTTGGTACTAAGTTTTTGATCACCGTTTTTGTTAGTTTGCTGAAATATTTGATAATATCGCATTACAGAAGTACGAGGGGAACTCTAAACATTTTTAGACAGGAATGTTGCACGCATCTTACAAAGACCATACTTTTAGCATTTTCGAAGTACTCTCCCTCGGGTTCTATACAAAGTTTCTAACTCTTGAATCAGTCAGGCATGAATTTTCCCAGTCCTCAGCAGTGAGCTCCAAAATGTAGTCGTTGTACACTGCTAGGTCGTTATTGTCATTGTCGAAATAGAATCCCCTGAGCTTCCTTTTGAAGCCAACAAAAAGAAGCCACAAGGTGCCAAGTCTAGAGAACAGAAGAGATGCGTCATTATATTGATCCGATTTTACAGAAAAACTCAGTTGTCTTCACGGGGGGAGGTGCTGGGGCATTCTCATAATGCCACAACAAATTTTTTGTTCCAGTCTTCGGACGCTTCTCCTTCCATTTTTCTAGGAATTTTGGCACGCAGAATGTCACACACCTCTCTGCTATCATCGTCTTTTCGTTTTCAAACACAACAGTTCATACATGACCAGTGGAACGGAAGAAAGTTGCCATCATCATCTTCCCAGCATTCCGAGAATGTTTGTATTTCTGTGGTGGTCCTTGTACTTTGAGTTCCTTTGGATTTTTCCTTAGTTTCGGAACCGTAATGATAGAGCCATATTCCGTCACCTGTGCAAATGTCATTGTTGAAGTTTTAGGTTATTTCTTGGCACCACTGCACAAGGACTGCTATCTGCTTTTGGGTCGGTAAACGAGGGATCCATCGTGAAGAAACCTTCCTGAATCGTGAGTTGCAGGTGTTCATGCCAGATTGTTTTAACTATTGATGATCCGATTCCCAGGCTTGCCTCAATCCGGGATTAGGTTACCCGATTGTCATTCACGATTATATCCGATACAGGACGGATGTTTTCCGGTGTAACTGCACCAGCTGGCCGTCCACTGCGTTCAAGTGACAGTCTTCCACTCTTAAACTCGCGATACCAGGACAAAACTGTGGCTCTGCCAGGAAATATTTGTTGTAAGGTTTCAAAACAATCTGACATTTCTAAGCCTTTGGAATAATCATAGAAAACCATAGCACGCCATGCCTCCTGATTCAGCTCTATAGTGTTTTAAATCAATCTGGTAGTTCCAATGCAACGTGGCACGCTCAAATCTTGCACGAGACTATATGACAGAGTGGAGTACTTGGAGAAAGTAATACAAATTTGGTGGTATGCGTGCAGTGTATGTGATTTAATTTTTGTTTCAAATAATGCAAAGTCTGGTTTTCACATGCGGAAGAAACCACAAAGCAAAAACTTTTTTGATGAAAAATAGGAAAGAAAATTCCGCAGCCTGGATTCGAACCAGGAACCTTTGGCTCGGACCGCCAACGCGCTAACCAATTGCGCCACTGCGGCCATGAAAGCGAACCGCTATTTGCATGACCTTAGGGCTTGGTTAGAGCAGTTACCTAGTTCGCAGGCTGGGACTATCTTTCCTAAGGCGTAAATTCTTAAAGAATAAATCATTAGATGGTCAGTGAGGGTTTTAATGGTACGCCTACCTCAGCTGTTCGAATTAATGATGAAAAACTTCATGCTTTTTTTGACGTTACTTCATGCTTTCGTCTTTCTACACAACAGAAAAACTCCTCTTTTTTCGAGTTGGGTTGAGTCTAGCCTACAAAGATAAGAGAATTTTCTGTCGGGGAGAAAGACGAAAGTAGGCAGTGACATCATGAAATTTTTCTGCTTTGTGGTTTCTGCCGTTGTTTTTACTTATGTGGAAGCCACGCTTTACCTTTTAGAAAAGAACAGCAGAGAGGATAAATTAAGGAGAAAACTATTTAATGAAATTCTTCCTTAATTTTATAATACATAATGAAAGAACTACATCTCCATTTTATTCGAAGAATTTTACTGCAAAATCATAACATGTAAACTAATGCATTGGCGCGAAAAGTTTTTCAAAGACAGACGTTCAGTTATTAACTAACCGTTTTCTCTATAAAGTGGAAAGTGCATTCCAAGAGGATGCGAGAAGACAAGAAAAGACGTGAAAGGGGCTTAGACTGAAGATACGGTGGGAAAACGAAATAAATGGCCTTCGCGAAATCTAAGCGTTGGCAAGGCGAGCGCGGCGCCAAACTTTAATAAAAGAAATCGTTCGCGGCTTTGTGTCGAGCTCGAGGCAGAGTTAGAACGAAGCACCGAGCGCGGAGGAATACGACTACAGTAAATGAAACGGACGGACATGGTGACTAATGAAGAAGAACGTGAAATAAGGTCAATGCAAAGAGAATGGATAAACAAAACAATTCAGGGAGCACATCCTCGTAGAGGGGAGAGACATTAAAAAAGAAGAACTACCGGAAATGGCAGGGAGATCGCGGAAGTCATCTAACATGGCCAAGAAATAGTATAGAATACGCTTCTTTAATTCATTCATCTATTCTGAATTTTTAATGCTCGTGACCTAGATTGGAAAAAGAAAAAAAAAAATTTAATTTAAAATTAAATTATAAAGAAAAGCGAGCTATAAACGTGCCTGTGGCCGTTGTTTTCTTTAATCCAATGAACATTTAAAGCCATTTCAAAAAGTACAAACTTAATTAAATGCTCAACGTGTATGCTAAAAATATTTCCTGGGTTTCACGACAATGTCTTGGATAAATAAATAGACAGATAACATGACCTTACATAACCAAGACAATTAATGAGTTAAAACTTCCAGCCACATACTGTAGTATTAAGTTGACCTAATCTCGATAAAAACCTTTGCATGAAATTCTCGGTGAAATTCTACAGCGCCTGAAAAGCAAATCGTTGTGACATGACATCTGGTTGGAAATCGTCAAATCACATCCAAAATATTTTTCATCTCGAAAGTTTGATAAAAAGATCGGAATTTAAGAAACCATACAAAAACAAGAGAAAATAACCCGTAAAACGAATTCCAATTATGCTGAAAAGAAGCAAATGAAATGTTGACCTTTAATTCTACAGTTTGATATAATGTCGAAATTAGCTAATGTTTATTACAGATCTAACATTAATTAGCTTTTTATAACAACAGGCCTAATATTAAATAGTTATTTTTATCAATAGCCCTTACATTAAAGGACAATAGGCCTAACATCAACTAGATATCGATAACTATAGGCTTAAAAGCAATTAACTGCTGATACCAATATGACTAATTTCAATTAGCTATTTTAAACATTAGGCTTTACATCAATTAGCTATTGTTAAAAGTAGGCTTAACATTAACTAATGACAGCAATAGGCCTCTGTTGTTAACGATAGGCCTAACCCTGTAAAAATAAGTGTAACATTAATTAGCCAACAATAATTAGCTAATTTTAACAATAGACCCAACACCAATTAGCTAATATCAACAACAGGGGTAACAACAATTGTCTATTGATAACAATTAAGCTTAACAAAAATTAGGCGCTGATGTAAATTAGCATTGATAATAATAGGCCTAACAGCTTAGTTTATTCTAACAACAGAAAACAGTATTGTACTCGGATGCAGAGATCTAGTTACGGATCATTGCTTAATATGCAATTGAATCAATGTACCATAATTAATAGGCAATAAGCCGATCTAAATGTTTACAAAATTTTAAATTCATTTCTAGTTTAATTTTTATTTTATTTTTTTTATTTATTTATTTATTTATTTATTTGGGGGAGGCCGTGGCCTGGTGGGCTTTCACTGAAACCCAACTTCAGAAACCAAGCAACATCAGGCACGGCTAGTCATTGGATGGGTGACCATCCGTGATTCACAATCCTCACCCCCCCCCCCGGCTGCTGTGACCCTCATACAGCAGTCGTTAATCCAGGTTCATCCAGGGATCCAACTCGTCGGCCTCAGTCCCTGGATGGACGTATTGAATTACAATAAATAGATTATTTTAAATTTATTTATTTTCTGGCATTTTGTAAGCCAACCTGAAGGAATTGTTAAAACGAAACCAGCGCATGCCTCGAGAAACAGGCATGATAAAGAAAAATTAATATTGTACTCATTTATAACAGTACGAATCGATTGATATAACACATGATTTATGTTGGTATCCTTAATGTTAATGCGCGTGCTTGAAGGGGTCGTTTTTTCCGGACTAGCATTTCTGAAAAGAATGTCATATTCGTTTTGTGCTCGTCATTCCCGATCGAACGACATATTATATGCCTTATATTGCCAATAAAAATTTTAATTGCCTGGCGGGGGGTCTCAATAGTCACGTGACTGTTAGACCGATTTCAATGACGAACTAATCAGGTGAGCTCAGGAAGGGTCTCCTATCAAATACCGAACACAGAATTTGAAAAAGTTAAAGCATTCTCGAGAAATCGTCGGACATACAGACGGACAGACACAAATAGAACATATAATAATCTGGAACTCTCACGTCCATAGTGAAACTCCACCTATCCTCTCCCTAACTACGATTGGTCGAAGCCTAATCACAAGGCGACATCTTGCTGCAAGCGCTATGAGCAATCAGTTCTTTTGTTTTCTTTATAAAGAAATTCAATAATTTTTAATGGTCCCTAAATGAATATTTAATAAACCATTAAGGAATGACATAACCATATACCGAAAGGCTAAAGTAAACCATTCGCGGAACCATATTTTTCAACTGCCCTATGTTAACACCGAAAATTTCTAATGGACCATAATGATACCATTAAACCACGTATCTTTCAACCAATTTGGATTATCATTACTTTTACGTTATATTCAATGGAGTGGCTAGCTTTTTAGCGCCCGTGTTCAATTTTTCATTTTTAGCTTTTTAGCGCCCCTAATTCGTTGCGCCCGTGTACTTTGCACACTTGGGCCCCCCCTTAGCTACGCCTGTGGTTATATTCATTCATGACAAATAATTCAAAGTTGTTTGATATATTACATGCCATATCTTAGCATAGAAAGTTCAATGAGCCATAATGGTTCCACTAAATCAGGTGCCTTTGAGCCAATTTCGACTATCAATAATTTTACGTTCTATTCATAATGATACATCATTCCAAGTTGTTTGATATATTACATGTCATATCTTATCATTGAAAAATTTTGAGGGTGTCATAAGGGTATCATTAGAGCACATGCCATTGTATCGATTACAACCATTTTCAAAATGGTTCATTCGCGGAAACATATTTATCAATTGGCAAAAATAGTAATTAGTAATCGCTTCTATCTTTACGATTTGTTTGATGTATCACTTACTATTTATTTATTTATTTATTTATTTATTTATTTATTTATTTATTTGTAATTTTGCAAGCAACAGGCTATGACAGTCCAATAACTTACAATAATGAAAATAATACAATAATACAGTATAAAAAAGAATAATTCCAATATAAAAAGAATAAATATAGCATTATCAAATATAGACAAGGAAAATAATCTTAAGATAAATATAATATTTCAAAGCCATTTTTAACATGGTGATTATAATTTTAAAAATTTAAATCAATAAAAATTGTATATTATACAGTAATAAACAGAATAAACTTAGCGATATTAATCAGCAAATCTAGGTAAAGAATCATAAGATAAGTGTTATATTTTTAACAATAGTTTGTCTATATTGATTATAATTCATAAATTTTAGATCGATTATATCAGACATGACGTTACAAGATTTAAACATTCTATAAAAAGGGAGATTGCTTAGAATGTTTTTTGTTTTTTTTTGGAAAAGGTAAATAAAATATGATGTCGTTGTTTCTAGAATTTAACTTAGGTACACGTAGATTAACAGAATTTAGAAATTTTGAAGAATAAATTATATTACGGTATAATTAAAAAGGTAACAGAGATCAAATATAATTCGTCTGTTTATTAATTTGTCACATTTAAAAACATTTCGGAGATAAGTATTAGACACATATCTGTTATTTTTAAAAAAAAAAAAAAAAAAAAGTAGGATGAAAAAGTCTAAAAAGCGTACGTAAGAAATCTGACTGTACTTTTTCTAAACATAATTGTAATTTTACATGATAAGGAGACCAAATAACAGAGGCATATTCTAATGTAGATCTGACTAAGGTATTAAAAACGAAAATAGAAAAGTCAGCATTACTATATCTTACCATTAAAAATTGCTAGGTGGGGTCGTGAAAGTACGACTGACGAAAACAGATTTTGCAAATCTTTCATAGCCTTGGAGGAGTTAGAGTTACGGACAGACAGGCAGACAGGCAGGCAGACGGACAGACAGACACGTTTCCCCACACTGATAGCATAAAGCACCTTTCGGTATTTAATAAAACATAATAATGAGCTAGTTAAACTTTATTTCTATCAAAACAAAAATTCACCTTTTAAACTACTGAACTGCCACAAAAAATGGCTGATAATGTTGCTGGTGCATCATGGGAAATAGAAGAGTAAATTTTTAGGGGGTTCTTTTAAATGTTCAATATTACTATTTTTAACCCTATTCGTTAAAAAACGTTGAAAGTTTATTTTAGTAGGCGTTTTTTAGCCGTCTTTATTGTGCATTGTTCAGGAAACCAAGTAATAATGTATTCATGCGCAGGATGAGATGGTCGACCAATGGCAGGAGAAGATAGGTGGAGTTTCACTATATTAATCTTTACGATCAGCCGCCTTCATATCGTGAGATCTACGAAAAACTTACTAGTAATCTTCATATAAATTAGAGTACCGGGGGAGACAGGTTTTCAAATTAAAATATTCTATATATAGAATGATCAAATTTTATCCATGTTTTTCGACATAGCCACCATTTCCATAGTAGATTAGGCGGCATCCTTTCGGCCCTATTTATCATTGTTTGAGGGATTTTCTGCAACTCTTCCTTCACAGTTCATTAAAATCCATAAAAATCCAGGAGAGTTCTTAATTTCCTCCTGCATAACTTAGTTTTTAGGAATCCCACAACTAGAAATCAATGGAGCAACATCTGGAGATGATCGCATCCACTGGGAAGTTTTGGTTAAAGGCACGTTCTTGGCATATAGGAAATCCAGGGTTTGTTAGGACGTGTGAAAATCCAGAATCTTGATGGAAGATGAAATTCCCGTCAGGGTCAAATTACTTTGCTTCCTTCAGAAAAGGTCTCAGTACCTGGCTGATGTCGTAGTTGCTATTTATCTGGATCCACAAATATAGTTTTGAGGATACCTTTTGCACTAAGAGCGACACTTTTTATGTGCGATCTTGAAACATGTGTGGCATCTTCAGAGTGCTTTGCGACTGATAGAGGTATAGGACTATTGCTTTTCCTGGCTATCACTTAGGTACAACTATGCCTCATCTTAAGTAACAAATCTTTACCAGCGGCTTTTCGATTGTGTCTCGAAACATCCAATGGCAATTGCGCTTGTGAACCCGTCTCATGCTGAATTGCATAGCATCCTACAGTTCTAGGCTGATGTTTAGCCTTGTTGCATTGTTGAAGGCTCTTCTGGATTTAGCATCTTATTTAGGCGCTTTTTTTTGTTTTTGCAGGATACAAGGAGACCTCTCCTCTTAGTAATAGACAAGGTGTATGTAACAAGGGTGTAGTCACTAAAATGCCAAAACGCGTCTTTTTCTGCGCATGACGTAGAGGGCCCCCGTCTTTCAACCGTAATGGCTATAGGTAGTGTTTGTAGTGTGAAAAGGGCTGTTTACGCTTGATTATTGCGCAAAAAAGAACTGTTTGTGACTTAATACAAAATGAAATTAGTGTACATTCTCAGGTAATTAAGAAGTTTGTCACAACTCGAACTTACATTCAAATTTAAAGTTACATAATAACTTTAAATTGTACGCTTTTACAGAAAGGAAAAAAAATTACAAAAAAGATTTAATGTATGATGCATATGTAATAATATCAATATTATTTAGAGCATTTATATAACTATTATAATATTCGTTAATTAAAACATTTTTAAAACAAACTGTTATTCAATTTCATTTTTTTTAAATATAAATTTTTATTAAATTTCACTTTTTTTAAAGTAAAAACATGATTTAAAACTAGGTACATGTAGCCTTGATTTAAAACATACACCTTGATTTAAAACAGACGGCAATAGCTGAATGCGGTGTAGCCGAGAGAGCTTTGGGGGCCTCTGACGTCACTTCCACCTGCGTGTGATTATACCCTTCTACATGTACCTTGGTAATAGACTTGTCCTGTTGATTCTTTGCTTCCAAATTCTTGAGTTAAGACGGTAAGCTCTTGAAATTGTAATTCCTTTTTTTATAGGTGCTTGTTAATAAAAATATAGCTCCAATTAAAGTCTAAAAGATCTTTTGTCTTTCCTTATCTTCGCTGAAGAATTTCCTCGGAGCCATTTTTTTTGTTTTACTTCCTTAAGTAATCTTCGGATAATATTTCATGGCATAGTCCATTTCATGGGAGGGATTAGAATTTTAATTTTTCACATTCTTGGCGAGAAAATTGCGAAATAAATTGCTCAGTGAAAACCTGCCTCACCCTGTATATATTGTACTTTAACGTCTGAAGTTACTTTATATACGTATTTCGTGTGAACTTTGGTTAACTGCTACTTATGAAAAAAAAAAAAAAAAGTAACTCGAACATACATCTGACGACGATATCGAGCCTATTAACAATGTGATTAACAATGTCGAAGTCTATAAGAGAAAATTCCTTTATTCAGTAAATGAGTAAATAATTATTTTGTAGATGAATGGACAGTGCTTTCAGATTTGCTTTTACCATAAACGAATGCATACTTAAAATTACTTAAAGTTGCTATAGTTTCTGTTTTCCAATAGTTGTCATAGAAAGCCATCAGAAGTTATTGCCGCCTTCTATATAAAAAAAAACATTAGAAAACGCTTCTTAAGTAGACTATTAAACAGGTCAAATAATTACCAATAAATTGCATGCTCTTTCCGTACTAGTATTTCAAGTTTCAGACTCTGTAGATAAGACTTGAAAGATCGTACTAACTTATAAAAAACTGCGGGGACGTAAAGATAAATACGCCTTTAATCAATTGTCGAGTGATTGGTAAGACACCAGAGAATTCGCCCATTGATAATCTTTCGTTAGTCCTTCCGGAAATGGCAACAACCCGTTAAATTGCGGAAATTTCATTATCTTAAACAAAACAGGCGGTAAGTGCCAAGAGCGCCCGTTACTAATCAATACAAGAGCCAACTCATTAAGACAGATTCTATTAAAAAGCATCGATGCGAAAATCATATATCTCTAAATAATATCATTAAGGATTCTTTTTGACACGGAATACCGATTTACGGCACAAAAACATTTTAGAGTGGGGTTTAGTTGAAGATAATTAATAAAGACCAGAAATCACTGCTTTTTTAGTGATTATTGTAAGATGCTATACAGTCATTTAAAATTGAACCTAATTGCATTAGTTATAAACTTTAAAATTTTATAGTAGTATTAAATCGCAAATATTTTGAGTGTGACTATGCATGTCGTTTCAGTAAAATTTGTAACCATAAGAAAGACGAATCTGCAGTCTATTAGAAGTTAACTAGAGAAATTAAAAGGGAAGGAAATATATTTAGTTTTGATATGAAGCGAATATTTTGATTTTTATTTGATTTTCTTTCAAATATAATAATATTTCTTGCTTGCTTTCTAAAATTAAAATTAATACACAGGGCGATTCAAATTAAAACATCTCTATTTTAGCGAACATATAAAAATGGTCGAAAAAGCCAATCGAATGATGTGAGCAGAAATATATTAAATAATTTTTCTCAGCGGAATGTTAATGTCTGAGTGTCAGAAATTCCTTACTAAATGACATGTGTTAACGCGAGGGAAAACTTTAATTTTTAACGTGGACAATTATCTTGCATGCAACAACCTACACAAGATACGAAAAGAAAGGGGATGGCTAGACGGATATCTTTCCCGTCATTGCCTTGACATTGGTTTCTTGGTTGTGTGTCCATTGGCTTGGCAAAAAATAAAAAAAAACCACCAAAGGCGTACAAAAATTCAGTTATAATGGCGGTCCAACTAGTTTGTCACAACTCAAAGATCTTTATATATATAAGCTAGTAAAGTGTCTGTTTGTTTGTCGCTGATAGCTTATTGGTTGCTGCCTCCCATGCTAGCCAATCAGGAAGCTGTTTGCTATGCCATCTATTGACAAGACGATTCCCTATGTTATCGATAGATGTCCCAGTTGGACATTGTTCGCGGATTACCTAGAAACTTGCAAACGTAGTATATCTCATTAGGTAGAAACTTGCGTAGTATATCTCATCAGGTAGGTTTACCCAAACTCCTATGCTAAATATCCTTTCGCGTAAAGAATTTAAAATTTTGCCGGATTTTGGCAATCATCTGTTTTACATAAAAACTACGTCTTAACGTAATTTTCTTCGTAATTTCTTTTAAGAATGCCTCCTAGAAAATACAGCACTGAAGAGGAGAGAAAAAGAGCAAAAGCTAAACAAAAACTGCTTTCTCGACAAAAAGAAACCACTGACCAGAGAAAGACAAGGCTTGCTTCAGTCGCAGAGCAAATGCGTATTTCTCGACAAAAAGAAACCACTGAGCAGAGAAAGACAAGGCTTGCTTCAGTCGCAGAGCAAATCCGTCTTTCTCGGCAAAATGAGACTGGTGAGCATAGAGAAACAAGGCTTGCCTCAGATGGAAGACAAAAAA